>OX578140.1:130787159-131387159 GCA_951213105.1 Amaurobius ferox
TCCCTTAACAACATTTCCATCTTTCTTTACATATCGAATTATAATTGTCAACTGATCAATATGGCTAATGTTAGGAGTTGAGTTATATCTGCAAGTTATTTAGTACAAATGAATTGGTTAATCAATTTCAAATTGGATTTGATGACTGGAAAAATGTAAGTGCAAGGATAACAGATCATGAAAAATCAAAAGATCATCTTGGCGCTCTGTCATCCATGTTACAATGTGCGGAATTTATAGTATCCTGAGAATTTGTAGTACACTGAGTCCATAATATTTAGCATCTTTGATTTCAGATATTAACTGACTTTGTTACTCGAGTTCCAATATATCAATGAATTCATCACGTATAACAGCAGAAAGATATGACACATTGCCTTTTTCTGGATTTCCATATCTTCGAATATGCTACTTTAGGAATGGATCAAATTTAGATAAAAGATCGATATAACCAAGATAATTTCCATTGTGGGCACAGTTGTGTAATTGAGTGTCCGCACTAAAAGCTAAATCTCGTTCTGCAAGAAATTTTATTAAAGCAACTATTGTTTCGAGAACTTCAATCCAGTATGCACACACTTGTTCTTTTTCTTTTGCAGTTCTTCACCAATTCTACTAGACTTTTGGCATTGTAACATTGATGACAGAGCACCAAAATGATCTTTTGATTTTTCATGATCTGTTATCCTTGCACTTACATTTTTTCAGTGATCAAATCCCATTTAAAATTGATTAACCAATTCATTAGTATTAAATAACTTGCAGATAAAACAATTGGTTTTGCCAATTGATAGACAATATATTACCCAGTCTCTTTGGACAATTTCCCCATTCGTTAATCTTCTGATAAAATATTTTATCCGTGAGTATCGGATCTTATTTCCACATTTTCTACCTTTTAGAAGGAAATCGGATTCAACATTTTGTGAAGGGATATTTTTGCAAAGTGATGTATTGGATCTGGAGTAATGTCCCATTCAGTAGGATCGCTATTATAATTCGTTTTCAGAGCCACTTCTTCTGTTGTTTCATTAGGTGTTTCGATGCTTGCGTTTTCTGTAGGAGACTGACATAAATTCACTTGAGATGTTTCATTTGGTGTCTCGATGCTTGCATCTTCTATGGGAGAATGACACATAAACACGTGTTGTGTACTGTCTCTGATGCTTTCTGATTAGAAATCTTTGGACAGATTGGGGGTATTGTCATTTTCCTTTTTCGTTGCTGATACTACAAATTTGAGTATTGATCCCGCTGTCTTCTTTCTTGCTTCTTCTCTTTCTTCCATTTCTGAGAACCAGATTCGTGTTTTCTTAATATATCCATTAGATTTTGTTTTACCTAAAAATTATACTAAATAATAATAATAATATAAAAATAATATAAATTACCTAAAAGTAGCCCTCATAAGCGTTAGAATTAGAATTAAGTAAAATTTCCTTTTTTCAAGCATGATTATTGGTCAGATATTAAGAATTAATATTATCATGCATTATGATTATAATTATCATTGTCTACGCAATCAAAATACTGAGGATGTAACTTACCTTATTAAAACCACTCTTTTTATTTCTTCTCTTTACTTGTCTTATAACTATCATAACCACTCAGTTATAACACGCGTAACACACGCAATTAAACTCTAATAGAGGTAGTTCTTATCAGTGCTGCCAAATTCGGAAAGTGGAATTTTCCAGTTTAGAGATGAAAAATTCCCTTTTTACAAGTAAAATTCCCACGATTAGGGGTGCCACCTGTTGGATTTTTTTGAATCATGAATTCTTTTGTTGCGTTAAACGCTAGCATAAGGTAGATAACTGATGCATATTTCAAAAGTTGTAACTGTTTTATTGAAATTAAATTCAGGTGAAGTGCACAACTGTATATGAAAATATATGAAAGGTTAAATTTTATTTTCTATTTACAGAAAGCAAGGTCGTAGGTAGGGGGTTCCTTAGGGACCAGTCCCAGACATCTCCCTTCGAAACTCCAGTTTTCCAATGTTTCGCAATTGAACTTTAAAAACAGAAAATAAAAAATTTCATTGTACTCCTCCCTCCCTAAAAAAATCTGATGTGGGCAACACATGACTTTCCTTATATAATGTAATACATTTACTACTTTTACAGTAAAAAAATAGGTTTTTCTTATAGTAGATACTTATATTCTTTCCAAGATTTTGAATTTTCGCCAATTAGTGGTCATTTTCAATGATTTAGCGTCATTTTCATCCATTTGGCGAGATTTTCGTTAATTTGGCAACATTTAAAGAAGTCGCCAAGTTGGCGACATTCAGCCAAATTCGTCGCCAAAATCTCGCCAAGCGTTATGGACGAAGAAATAAGTTAATCTTACAGCAGACAAATGACTATTGGCGTTCAAATACAAACGTATTACTCAAAGTATCTTTTTTCATGAATGGAACGAGCTAGATCCACGAGAATGATGTCACCCAATTTATCGTATGGTATTATATATGAAAAGTCAACATGTTTCTCAATAGGAAATATTTTTTTTTATTTTATATGACTTTTTGATAATTTTTTTTGAAAAATGTGCAATATCTCAAGAACGGTTCATGTTAGCGTTCTAAAATTTATGCTAATCGTTTTCCAATGAAAAATTACATAAGAAATGTCTATTTGCGTAACTTTATTAGTGGTTTTGATTTTTTGACGTTTTTTTTCAAAATTTTATTCGAAAATTTAGGTGGGTTCTGAATATTCGATTGCGTATAAAAACGATAGACTTCCAGTGTTTACGGATTGTGATTTTTGTACCAAATTTCGTTCGAATCGGTCCATTCGTTCATCAGTTATCGTCTCCACAGACTCATTGACACACACACACACACACACACACACACACACACACAGACATCACTTCAAAAATGTTTGATTCGTGATCAGGGATGCTTGAAACGTGCTCTCCCGTCGAAAACTCGAATTCGAATTTTCGACCCCGTCACAATACTTTCCTTATACATTATGTATATAAGGAAAGTAAAAAGGCACATAATTAGTCTAAAAATAAATAAACATTTCGGACTGGGGAAAGGGCCTCTAAAAATAAGTGTGCCTAGGGCCTACGAAGAGCTTAAAACGGCACTGATTGGATCGATTCGAGACATTGCTCCTTATAGCATGGCGCACATATTGCGCCCGAAAACAAAGGCAAGTTAGCCAAATGTGACGTTATTTTTATTTTCATATAATATGCAAAAAGTTTCTACTATTTTTGATTTCAACGGTTGAAAATTCGGTTATATCAATGTTGCGGACTGACAGATGGACAGACAGCTATAAAGTGTTATTCGGTAGCAACACCTTAGTTTATATATTGATTTATACTGTGGACGAAAAGTGTTTTCAACACAAAAAAAGGTGTTTCTGTTTAAAAGGCAAGTGAAAGATAATAAATATAACTTCAAATAATATTAAGTAACAAAAAGTCATAGAAGCAAATATGTCTAGAAAAAATATCTATCGATTATTCAATCGTGTTTAAATGAGTTGAAACACACAAATTTTTTCTGTTATCTAAACATCGCATATTGCTTCATGAAATTAATATTTTTTTCTTTCTATAATTTTTAATGTGTAAATAATGAAGTAATTGAAAAGTTATGGGGTAGTTAGACTTTATCTTCTTGAAAGTAAAATGAACAGGGATGGATTGATTAAAGCCAGTTTAATGAAAAAGTAAATGAAATATTGGAAAACATTTGTTTTTTTAATCGAGAAATATTATAAAAAAAAAAAGGGTTAAACATAAACTTAAGGATTAGTGTAACGATTAGTGTGACGAGATCAAATTCTGATAAAAAAAATGATTTATATTTTGACTAGAATGATACCATGGAAACATATCAAATATAGTTTTTTGATGAATATACTAATTTTTCTAGCATGTCTTATCTTACTTGATGAAATTGGCTGTTTTATAGCGGTTTACTAGTTTAACCAAAGACTTTTATTGTAAAAGTATGTCTTTTGATATGCTCTTACACATATATTTTAACTTTATTCATATAGTCATTATTGTAAATTTTAAATTGTTATATTCTCTTTTGAAGTAATTGCTGAACAATAGACATGTTCAAGTTTTGAATAAATATTTCAATAGTTTACGGTTTTACTTCGATGAAGTTTCTGATGTAAGATTAAAATGAACGATATATTCCTGGAAACTGGCAAGAAAAGGAGGAGAAAGCTTGGAAGGTCCAATATTATACTGCCATCAAATCATCATCGAGTTTCTGACATTGAAAAGAATAATGCGTTTTATACAATTTTTACAGCTGCCATGTTTATAGGCTTTCCCCTAACTCCTTTTATTTTAAATGCAAAGAAAAAGGAATTAAATAAGTGGATTACATTTTGGAGTGTTTTAGTGACACTTTGTAGGACATTTATGCTCATTTTAAGTTCTATATATACTCATTTAATTCTACCCACTATCACTATGCAAATTACATACTATGCCTATGCTGTTTTTGGATACTTTAATTTACTGATTTTTGTTAGAAACAGATATAAAGTTATGGATGTAGTTATAAAAATTTGTAATGTGACGGCAAATATGAATTTAAAAACGCTTTTTAAAAAGCCATCTGTCAAACTTCACATCTTTCTAGCTTTTACATCTGTTTTACCTCTAGTAACAACATTAATATATTTCCTTTATTTTGAAGCTTGGGATAGATACATTAAAGTACTGTTTTCTCCATTTGCAGAAGAAAGTAGCTTTCATTATAAATATGTGTGGGTGGTAATGTTTTCAAGCATTGTTTCTTATACTATAAGTGCGGCAACATGTAATGTTGCATTACTTATTTGTATTTATGCATATTCCAGTACGGGTCATTTATTTGTATTATTTGGAAAGAAACTTAAGAGAGAATTTAGTGGGGGAATTTGTACGCCTTATTCTATATCTCAAAATTTAACTCTTCTCAGAAAAATTAATGAGAGTGTCAGAGAAACAGACTGTGCTTTAAACACTTGCGTTTTTCTGATATACGCAACATCAATAAGTAGCTTTTTCCTAACAGTTAGTGTTGTTTTGACAGACAATAAAAATTTCAAAACTACGGTTGCTGAAGTGTTTGTTGTGTGGACATTTCTGTGTGCACTTATAACCTTCATGGTTCTGACCTATAGTGGAGCTAGTGTTACAGAAAAGAATAATACATTGAAAAATGAGCTCAATAAATTTTCAGAAATTGTACTAAAGCATTCATCGAATGTTCAAGCAATCGTTTTATTTAATCTCCTTTTTGAGAATATCAAAGCAACAGAGATTTATATGACTGGCATGGGCCTGTTTAATATAACAAAAGGTTTCATTCTCTCAATTGCCGGAATGATCGCGACATACGGAGTGGTAATATATCAAATAGGGTCCACTGAATAAGTTTCAGTTCTGAAAAGACAATTATTTTTGATTTACTTCAATGAGAATTTTTCATAATATAAACTTACATCACAAACTCCTCCTTTTTGAAATGAAGCATAGTCACAATTTTTCTATAATATCAGAAATATAACTTTCCTACCATATGTAGGATTATTTTCTTTTATATTTCTACTATTCACCCAAGTGTCGTTCAGATAATACTGAAGGGAATGCTAAAATCGAAAACTAATGCCAAACAGAAATATCAATTTTGGCAAACGTAATTGAACTATTTATTGACGATATTATCAGAAGTGGGATAAAGACAGTTTCCAAAAATTAATGGGAACCTTTTGCTGAACGTTTGACTTTAAGGGACAATATCACAGAGCTCTGAAAGCTCACCAATCATGGGTTCAGACCACTGGGATTTAAAGAAATTTTTAAGCCAAGGATCAAGAGAAGAAACTCTGTTTTACAGAAGTAGAAAAATATAAAGCATTAGTACATAAAATTGATATAAGTGAAAATAAATGTAAAGATGTATACGTTCAGCAGTGTGAGTACATTAGTTAAAAAACATAGACTGAAAGGGGTAACTGAATGATTGATAAAATTAATATAATATGTTCTATATAATGTTTTAACCATAAAAGTTTTATTATAGTTGTATTATAATAATAATAATGATCATTTATCTGATATTTGTTCATCTGGGATCTGCAAGAAAGAAGTTTTCTGGATTGATGCAAACTGCTGCTGGATTATACTACAATGTTTTCGGATGGAGCCATCAATTTTTTTATAGCCTTTAGTACCTTTACTAAATACGGAACTCACTGGTATTTAAATATTCTAAGCGGTTGTTAAACTCTTAAGAGTATTTAGAATCTGTATTGAGGAATCAAATATAATTATATATATGTACAATAAATTAAAAAATAGAATGAGTTTAATATCCGTTGTCATATTGTCATCAGATAAGAATGATATGGTATTATTTTGTAAGACAAGAATAAGTTTTTAATGTTTGGGCATGATACTACTGGATTTCACAATAATGTATCTATACATACGAAGTATTAGAACATTAAAATAAGTCATGTGATATTTCATCAGAGGAGAAGCCACGGATAAACAAGAAAATACGTGATTGCGTAAGAGGTACATTGCAGTTAAGAGCTCTCTTAAATATACCTATTTACAGTAATGCTTAAATCTACCTAGTTACTGTAATACAATACTAGAGATCAACAACGCCGCACTCGTGGGCGCCATTGCTCTACCAGATCATATTCAAAGTTGTATGCAAACCTTACTTCACTTCCTAATACGTGGATTTAAATATCCAGCATTTTTTACTAATTCAGACTGTATCAGTTCTTTTATTGAGAATATTGAAGTTATGAAGTGGCAATGAACAGACTATATGTAACAATGGCACCAACTGTGTTAAGTAGAAGTTCTCTATTAAGATTGAGCATTCTCCATGCTGAAAACGAAACTTCAATTTTTGAACAGTTCAGAAACATTAAAAGTTAAAGAGCAGTCTTCTGATTCCTCTTCGAGCTTAAGAAGCTTAATACATTTTTGCGACGAAAATAATGACTTGAGCTTGAAATGTCAGCTAGTTTATAACCAAATGGAATCAAACCTCCTTTCCAGAACAGATTCCAGACTAGATAAGAATTTCATCTTTGTTATCATGTGCATCGAAGTGACTGAGAACGAACATTAGTTAAGTTAATAAAATTCATAAGCGACAGCAGGTACGCAAAGAATGTTTTGAGTAATAAAATGTTTTCTATTTCTTGATAAATTTTAAGCACATCCCCAATTTGAATGCATTTTTTTGCACTTTCAGCTTCAAAGCTGACTTTTAATCTTTGTCTTACTTCGATCAAAGTGTTTTTGAATATTGCTTAATATATAAAATAGATATAATTTAATATCACACACATGCTGGAAACGACAAGAAATGCACCATAAACATTGTTTGAATAAAATAATAAAATATTGTGCTAAAAGTTTATTTTCTCCAACCTTTTCATTAAAGTATCGGCAAATCCTTTGGTTTGTGTATCCTTATTTCTAGCGGCCATATAAACGAAAACAACATTTGCTGCAGTTGGGATTAAAATGTTCAAGAAGTAGATCAGTATAATATATATCTTCAAAGGCTTATAAAATTTCGAGATATAACTTGTAAAATTTTTGATTTTATTAGAGTCGAATTATGTGATGTCTTTTAAAGGAAAATGATAGTCGAAGGCAAATTATTAAAATAAACAATCTCGGACTTATGTTGGTTGTCGAAAAAAAATTGAAATTAGAAACTAGAGTATACATTAAACACATCTATTATAATTTCTAGAATTATTGCTAATGCAATATTTATTGCTCTTCTTGATTTTACATTTGATTTTGATTCTAATAAAAAGGAATGTCAATCAAAATAAAACATTTCAATATTATGTAAATATCTTTCTGGAACGAGGACTTCATGGAACACTTAAACTTGCATTTTTCCAATGCATGCATTCATAATCGCTGTCCTTTCTTTAGTCATTCAATGAAATGAAAATATTGACGGATACTTATTGATTTAGATATTAAAAATAAGACATTTGACAAAAAATATATAGAAATAATTGTTGATCAGATATTTTATGATGATTCTTTACATGTCTAGATTTTGGAAGTTTATCAGAATTTTTAAAAGTAAATAATGTATGCTCATATTCTTTTCAATTTTGAATAGTTGTGAAGTACTAAGCTTCTCTCTACTCAAGATCGTAACCTTTGTGTTGAATACTTCTAAAAAATTGACTTCAATCTAAATTAAACTTCAAATAACCTAACGACTAGAATTCTACGAAAGAGTATCGACATCTAAACAAATAAACTACTTTATTCACAGCTAATCTCGTTGGAAACCTAAAATACACACACACACATATATAAAATAATATATATATATGAAAATGTACCCGGGAGATCCTAATCTACAATGCAATTCACACCTAACATATTACTAAACTGAATTTCAACCTGGACCGATGATGACCAAAATAGGAAATGTTCACTTACAATATACGAGGGAAAGTAAAAAAATTATCTGCACTTTATTTTTTTTCAATTTATTTACACAAATGCAGGGGTTGAATAACTACGTCATTCTTCTACACTGTCTCCTTTCTTTTCGATGCATTTGACCCAGTGCTTCCCTCACTTCTTCAGTGCGGGAAGCTGTGCATAAACGGTTGGGTCACCAACCGAAAACCTTCTTCTTGGAGGGAATACGCAAGCCTGTGCACCGTTACATTTGTGCAAATAAATTGAAAAAACATAAAATCAGGAAAATTTTTGACTTTTTCTCATATACGCCATACTCATAATGCTCTCTTCTACGGACGATCAGAGACACACACCCGCGAACTCGGCAGAATTGCAGATGCCGTAATTCTAGAGTCAAACATTTTGTAGATCTGGAGTATGCGATTCTTTGGAATGGAAGTTGAGAAGTTTAGGACATAAATTAAAATCAGAAAAAGTAGAATTAGAATAAAATGATAATAAATAATAGAATCCTCATACTTACCTAAACCAGTTTAAAATTATTTGGACACGGGTCCTTTAAACGGACCCAGCTAAAAATTTTCCTACATACAAATCTTTGCCGGCCAAAATACCCTAGGAACAACTGGGGTAAATACTTTTCTTTTCCAGTTGTTCGTACTGGTAAACTTGCGTTATTCAGTTTAGTAATTTACACTTATTCATTGAAATACACAATATATTAACGTTTGAAATTTTTACATCGTTACTTAGTTAAGCACACTACCCGTTCAAATAACACTATATTCAATTTAATTTTATACATCACTGATACAGTCAATACTACACAGTCGACACATTGTTCTGACCATCAGCTAATATTCGGAGTAACCGCCGTGTGCAGAGCGTACAGCAGCTAGACGTACTGGGAGTGACTCAGTAAGGTGCTGGAAGGTGTATATAGGTATGTAGAGCTATGCTGACTGCAGTGCATCTGACAGTTGCTGGAAGGTGCGTGGTGGAGAATCCATAGGGACAGCAACCCGATTGCGGTGGTATCACAGATGCTCAATTGGGTTCAAGTCTGGGGAATTAGGTAACCAAGGAAGTGCTTTGAAGTTTTCATTGTGCTCCACCAACACTCTCGAACAGTTCTAACTGTGTGACATGTTGCATTATCATGCTGGTAGATCCCATCCTTCCCAGGGAATATAATCAGCAGGCATGGGTATACGTGGTCTGCAAGGATAGATTAATAATGAATTCGGTTTATAATACCTTCATGTATGCGTGGACCCAGGGAATGCACGAAAACTTTCTTTAGACTATAACGCTGCCCCACCGCCTTGTGTTCTTCTAGTAATGGTTGATGAGTGCTTTTTCGCCGATCTTTTACGCCTTATATGACAACGTCTATTCGTTCTATGAAACAGAAAATGTGACTCATCGGAGAAGGCAATCTTTTGCCAATCAGCGAAGGTCCAAATTCGATACTGTCGTGCAAATGTAAGTCTTTTCTGTCGATGCACCTTCGTGTCCAACCATCTGCTTCGGAGGCTTATACGTAGCAGGTTTTGCTGAACTGTCGTTTGAGGCACACTTCCGGTAGCCTCCTGGTTCATTCGGCCAGTGAGTTGCTCCACTGTAGCGCGGCAATCGGCCCTCACGAACCTTGGGAGCCGATGTTCACGTCTAACATCAATGGACCGTGGTGCTCCGCAGTTTCCACGTCGCTTATTCACAATGGTGCTATTTCTTCATTGACGATATATTTTAATCACAGGAGCACATGTTCAGTTCACAAACTGAGCTGTTTCGGAAGTACTGCCACCCTTGTTCCGAAACCCGATAATCATCCCTTTTCCAAATCTGGTAAATTGCTCCTTTTTGCCATGAAAGCAACGAGTGATGTGTTTACAAAATGCCTACACCACATCTTATATATCCACCAAGCCAGCTCACGACAAATGCCTTCTTTCATTGACTGTGCGCTGCTGACATCAAAAGTAGGAGGTGGTCAGCATATACTTTTAGTACTTTTCAAATACAAATTACACCTTTGAATTTACATGAATCTACCTGAACCGTGACTTTCATTCATTAATACTCTTATTACTAACATACATTCTACATTTACAACTACTTTGACCATAACAAAATAGCATTTTATGCATTTTTAATAATTTTAAAACAGTTTATAAGCTATAGCTTTTTCCTTCTGTCTTTTTTCCGATCGTTTTCATGAGGCCAAAGTTGAAAGTATCTTTTCTTTCCTCCAAAAAATATTTTCTAAATTATATTACCATTCCTGCTTCGCGTTCTCCCATCTGCCTCACGACATTTCGGTTTACTCCATTTGCTATATTTGACTGAGGTCTGTCCATCACTGTTTTACAATGTTTGATTCACAAGGTTTTACATAGTCTTTCCCATAAGTGACTCATAAATTGTACTCGTTGTCATTGACTATCTCGAAGGGAGCGCCATAAAGTAAAATGCATTTATTTACCAACCACCGTATCTGCCACTACTTTAGCTGTCGCCTTTCTTAATGGCACTATCTCGATCCATTTTGAAAAATGGTCTACTATCACTAATACGTCGCAATTATTTCCCATGGCACTTCGTGGGCATGGCTCCAATAAGTCAATTCCAAGTATGTCGTTCGAAAATGTGGCCAGAATATTTGTCAAAAATCCTGCTGGTCTATAGTTTATGTAATTTATCTTTTGACATGTATCGCAACTTGTAACAAATTGACTAACCCATTTTTTTCAATTTAGGCCAATATATTGCTTTTCTTGCACATGCGAATGTTCTCCTTATTCCCATATGTCCACAAATGGGTTAATCATGCAGAACTTTTAGCACCTCTAATCTCATCGATGTAGTAATTACCGGTCTTAGTTCTCCATTCATATTTTTACACTCGTTATAAAATGGTAAATTGTCTGCAACTTCCTAATCCCTTCCTAATCCTTCCTAATCCAACTTCCTAATCTTTTAAACTGCACTGTAAAACATTCTGCAACCTTTTGCTCATTTTTTTTCAGCTACTTTGTTGATAATTCCGGCAAACTATCAGAAAAGCCGCAATTACAGGCGTTCATGAAAATTCCAGCTTCATATCTGAAATATTCAGCTAATTATCGTCTATCGAAGAGTTATTCTTGCATTTTTAGATATACCGGGTGGTTAGAATTAAAGTATCCCTGTATAGTGCACTATAGAGAAAAACCAGTGGTTATAAGAACACCAAAACTGCGTGGTATTTATTTCAGAACATGGGGAGACAAATGACGCAAAAACAAAATGAGTTCCAAAAATGATCGATAGGGGAAGAGATTTCGGACGCTGCAAACTGGCCAAGTGTTCCATGTGTAACATGTTCTAGATGCATTAATTAAATTGGCATTTGGGTGTTTATGACTATTGCCAGTATCTATCGCACGTTTATACTACTTACAATTCGTAATTCATATGCATCACAAATACCAAGTCGTTTCATTGAATTATGTTTTTACTATAGGGACTGTTTTCAGGGCCATCTCTCACCCTATTGGTCATTTTTGGAACATTTGTTTTGCGTCATTCGTTTCTTTATATTCTGAAATGCATACTACGCAGATTTGGCGTTCTTATGACCACTGGTTTTTCTCTATAGTGCTCTGAACAGGAATACTTTAATTCTAACCACCCTGTATATATACTAGCAACATAACCGTTCTTTGCACGGAATATATAATATAAAGAAATTAAAACTTCACAATTATGTGAAAATTCCTACAATATTTTAAATGACATTGTTATTCTAAACATGTTATTAAAATATTTTATTAAATTCTCCTAAAAGTGATGTACCAGAATGTTTATTGTTGCTATACAAAAAAATCTGACGTGGCCACCACATGACTTTCCTTAACTATAATGTAATGAATTTACTACTTTTACAGTAAAATAAATAGGTTTTCCTTATAGTAGATACTAATATTCTTTCCAAGATATTGAATTTTCGACAATTAGTCGTCATTTTCATTGATTTAGCGTCATTTTTATCCATTTGGCGAGATTTTTGGTAATTTGGCAACATTTAAAAATGTCGCCAAGTTGGCGACATTCCGCCAAATTCGTCACCAAAATCTCGCCAAGTGTTATGGACGAAGAAATAAGTTATTCTTACAGCAGATAAATGACTATTGGCTTTCAAATGCAAAAGTGTTACTCAAAGTATCTTTTTTCATGAATGGAACGAGCTAGATCCACGAGAATAATGCCATCCATTTTATCGCATGGTATTACATATGAAAAGTGAACATGTTTCTCAAGAGGAAATATTTTTTTTTATTTTATATGACTTTTTGATAATTTTTTTGGAAAATGTGTAATATCTCGAGAACGATTCATGTTAGCGCTCTAAAATTTATGTCAATCGCTTTCTAATGAAAAATTACATAAGAAATGTCTATTTGCCTAACTTTATTAGCGGTTTTGATTTTTTGACGATTTTTTCAAAATTTCATTCGAAAATTTAGGGGAGTTCTGAACATTCGATTGAGTATAAAAACAATAGGCTTCCAGTGTTTACGGATTGTGATTCCTGTACCAAATTTGGTTCAAATTGGTCCATTCGTTCGTCAGTTATCGTCTCGACACGCACACACACACACACAGACATCACTTCAAAAATGTTTGATTCGTGATTAGGATGCTTGAAACGTGCTCTCCCGTCGAAAACTCGAATTCGATTTTTCGACCCCGTCACAATACTTTCCTTATACATTATGTATATAAGGAAAGTAATTGTCCTCACAGGCAGATCTAAAGAATGAAACATCCCGGTCCCGTTTGTAAACAAGCCTCGGCATTTAGCAATTATGGGTTTTACCCGTTTGTAAGTTAATGTTTGTAGGACGAATATGTATTTTCGCCATTCCGTAGACGGCTTTTCCAGCGATTGTAGAATCGATGGGTTATTCGGTAGTTGTGGACTTGTATACCAGTATCGACTCTCGTGGGCATTTCATTTCTTGTTATCAGCATTCCCTCGTTTCTCCACTTTAGCGTCGTTCTTCATATTTTCGATTTCATTTTCGACTTTGATCGTTTGTTTACTAGTAGGGATTTTATATTTTGGTCGATTTCCGCCATCAGCCTTGCCAGCGGAATGTAATAGCTGCTGGGCCCTTTGTCACCGATAGGAGTTCGATCACTTATTCCGTGTTCTGTCATCTTGCTTATCTCGTGCTCGAGAACGATTTTGATTTTCATGTGGGTTTGCAGAGACGATTTTTCGTTCCGTTCACTGCTTTCGCCATTTTATTCAGCAATATAGAGATAGTCTACCTCTGACTCCAAGAATGCTCTCGTCCTTGGGCAGGGTTCAGACACTGAGCGCTGACAATTATAACGGTTCGCCCTGCTTTGCATAACGCCTTTACGGTATTTTTAATTTTCTTTTATTTTTGATTCATTCTTTGGAACACGCGAACGGGACTTCCAGGCTATATATGCACTGTGTTTAAGAGCTCCTTTTCTTCCAAATTTTGGTAGTCTTGAATGTGAGTATCTGTAGAATTATGATTTTGGGTAAACAATTTTCGATAACTATTATGCATTCATCGCGACACATTACTTCTAATAAAAAACGCGACTTTCTTATCTATGAACTAACGTTTTAAATTGTGATACCCACATACATGCACAGATACAGGGTGTTTCACAAAGGACTCCCTAACTTTGAAATGAAACAACTGGGAAACGGCGATCGATAGAAGACTGAAACAAGTGATATGTTTATTGGGAGAGCCGTAAAAATCTGATTCAAAAGTTTCAAAATTAGTTACAAATGTTGCTGACAGATGACACTGTATGCTGTAGTTACAGTACGGAGTCCGAGAAATGGGCTAGCAATAGTGGTGAGACTGTCCTTAGTAAAACAGTCGTTGCAATCACATAAAGAAATCGATTCAAAATGTGAACCTTGATGCTCTAAATGTACACCTTGAGCACTCTTTATAGGGATCCGTACTGCGACTATAGGGATCCTTACTGCGACTATAGCGTACAGTGCCATCTGTCAGCAACGTTTGTAACTAATTTTGAGACTTTTATATCAGATTTTTACGGCTTTCAAAATAAACATATAACTTGTTTCAGTCTTCTATCGATCATCATTTCCGAGTTGTTTCATTTCAAAGTTAGGGAGTCCTTTGTGAAACACCCTGTACATATAATACACATATGTATCAATGCATGTATGCAGCGTCTAATTTAGGCACAGAGTTTTAAATATATCTACTTATCAATACTGTAGATATATTTAAAACGCTGTGAATTAAAATATTTTGCTGGAAAAGAACATAGGTATGTCATATGTTTAAGTACATGCTATTATTAAGAATTTGTTTTTTAATTTTAATTTTGAGTGGTAGATATGTTTAATTTTTGCAGCTGTAGTGCTTCAAGTTTCAGTAACCATCACGCGATTCTAAATTGTAGATTGTTACTTGGCAAGGGACCAACAGACGACGATACCAATTTCTTTTCAGGTGAACTTGTAAAAATACAGATATATGTCGATTCCAGATGTAAATATACATGCAAATGCATAATAAATATTTAAAGGGATTTAAACATGTGTCCAATTATCACGAACATCTATAAGGAACAGGTTAATTGGAATTGACACAACTAAAGTCATTTGTATGCTTCTAGACAGTGCATAACAAGACACCATGCCGTTTTCACTTTCTTGTTTTTGATAATTTTTACTTTATGAATAATGAAGTGACAGAAAAGTTAATAGGTTAAACTTGAGCAGTTCTAAATGATGAAAGACATGCAGAATTGATAAAGGGCAGTGCGGTGAAAAAAATAGACGAAAAATAGCAACATCGTTAATCGATAAGTATAGTTAAGAATGTGCATGAAACATAAAGCATGACAATGACAACTTGGATTTCAAAAAACGAATCCAAATAAATGTATGATAGAAAAAATACCATGGAAACATAACCAAATTAAATATATCGATGCTCTCTGGCACGTCTTAGCCTAGTTGTGAAAAGTCTTTATAGAGACTTACTTGTTTGAACAAACCTCTATTGTAAAAGTATATTCTTACGCATGCTTGGAAAGGAAGTTATGTAGATTAGTTTAGTGTTACTGGTTATATATGCCCTTTATATCATTTTTTACGTTTAATTCTGATTCTTCATTGCGAATTGTAGAATGATAGATTCCTTTGGAGAAAGGTTCGAGTTCTGAAAAACAATATTTTTTCGATAATTAGATTTTTTTGGACAAGAACTAAGTTTTTGAAAGGTGAATTAAAATGAACTATGCATTTCTGGAAACTAGCAAGAAAAGAAGAAGGAAGTTTGGAAAGTCAAATATTGTGTTACCATCAAATGCTCGTCTTCGAAATTATGGCATTGAAAGAAATGATAATAGCTTTTATCCAATTTTTGCAGCCGCACTGTTGATGGGTTTTCCCGTGAATCCTTCCTTTCTAAATACAAAGAAAAATAAATTAAGTAAATGGATTATATTTTGGTGTTTTTTAGTGATATTTTCTAGGACAGTTTGGTTTATTTTAAACAGCATCTACGCTCCTTTTGTTTTACCTGCTGTTACTATGCAAGTTGCTTTAATTGCTTATTCCGTTTTTGGATACTTAAATTTAATAAATTTTGTTAAAAATAGATATAAAATTATGGATACAGCTATTAAAATTCAGAATCTGACAGCAAATATCTTTAAAACAAATTCTGAAAATGGAGCTGCCAAACTTCACCTCGTATTAGCTTTTATAGCAGTTTTGATTGTAATATTAATACATATATATTTTTTCTTCTTTCAAATGTGGGACATATATAATGAAGTACTTCTTAGTCCATTCCCAAAAGAAAGCAGCTTTCATTATGCATATGTGTGGCTGGTGCTATTGTCAATAATTGCTTCATATAATATAAGCGCGGCATCATCTTATATCGCATTACTTATTTGCAATTATGCATATTTCGGCAGCGGTGAATTATTTTTGTTGTTTGGCAAGAAAATTAAGAGAGAGTTGGGTGGTGAAATTTGTACATCCCATTCTATATCTCGAAATTTAGCTCTTTTTAGACGCATTGTACAGAGCAACATGGACACAGACAGCGCTTTCAGCACTTGCGCTTTCTTCATATATGCAACAACGGTTAGTAACTTTTTTTTCACAATCAGTATTGTTTTTTCAAGAAATAGAAGTTTCCAAACTCCAGTTGTGATGACCTTTGTTGGATGGATGTTTTTTTGTGCGATCATTAACTTCATAGTTCTCACATACAGTGGAGCTAGCGTTACAGAAAAGAATAATGTATTGAAAACCGAACTCAATGAGCTTGCAGACATTGTAATACAGCAATCATCAGACGTCCGCACAATCCTCACGTTCAATCTTCTTTTTGATAATATTAAGAACACACAGACTTATATGACTGGCATGGGTCTGTTTAATATAACAAAAGGTTTCATTCTTACAATTGCAGGAATGATGGTAACATATGGAATACTGATATATCAAATGAACACCCCTCAATAAGCTTTCGGCAGGAAAAGAACATTCTTTTGAATTAAAGTCACTACAGCTTGCGAGATTCTACTAAACATAATATTTTATTTCAGTGCTCTTTTTATGGAGTGTAGCATTATAATCCATACAAATCGTCGGAACATATAACTTTGTAAAACTTCCTTAAAGAAAGCAGCCATAAAAAAAATAAAAATAAGACTCATAATTGTTTCAAGGGCGTTTTGAGCCCTTTTTTTCAGATCAAAAAAGCATCCTTTCTCAACAATCACTAAGAAAAACTGCAAAGTAGTGGGCAGAGCAACAATCGAATAGAATGATATGTAGCACCCAAAGCGAGAATTCTTTGCGGGGGGGAGGTGAACACACATTGAAATCGAGATGCCGTACATGAAAGTATCAACCTTTGAGAAGCAATCAAGTAGAGAAAGCCTCGGCAACCCTAACGCAAGACCGAAACCGATGTCATGTGACTTCGGGGACTCTTCCCGCCCAGAGCGTTCCGTTTTCCCTGCAATTCAATGGGAGAAGGTGAATGGCAAAGCTTACTTAAAAGAAAAAATACATATTTTTAATTAATTTTGCTACCCCTAAGCTTTGAAGGATAAAAAAAAATTGTAGGAGATATTGCTGAGCTTCGTGAAGAAATTATTCCATCAATTATTTATAAAAAAATATTCATTAAAACATCTTAAACTTCGCTTTACTACATTTTGGCGATATTTGGCGGTTTTGGAAAAACGAAACTGCGAGACCGCACGCTTTGGATGCGTGCAAGAAATTGTGCTTCCTAAGATATAATTTTAAGATTGCAATCCGGGGTATTTTTTACATGCCGGGATATCAGAAATTAATTTTTTTTTAATTTCGGTATCCCGCGGGGTTAAAAATATCCTTTTACTTCATTTTATAGATAAAGAAGATATATTTTAATTATCTTACGTTCTGATTTTTTTCTCTATAAATATTATATGTATGTGAACGATAATAGCATGTTGAGATTTTCTTATAACGAACTTTTGGTACAACAGAATTTTGAATATAATGAAAACATTTTTATAAAAAAAAACAATACCTTTAAGTATTTTTTCGCATTTATAATAAACATAGATATACTACTTATAAAGAGCATTAGACAATAGTTAACCGTCTGAAATAATACTCCTTTAATTCGGCAATACAATATATTAAAAAAAATCTAGTACAATAAATGTACATGTGTACTTTGACATATGCACTGGAAAATGTACCTGATTGATATCGAATAAATTGCATATAAAATTTATAAATAAAAGCATCCTAAGTTAATAACTGATTTGCATTTTGCATACTGTATAAATTTTATTATAAAAGAAGTTGGTATGCAGTACGTCGCTGACTTACCTCGTATTTTGACGTCTCTATGGAAAAAAATTCTAGTTTTTAAATCGTAGTTTAGGCATATTGCATTGCCATCAAAATCATAAAATAACTCAATAAGTTATTTTAATATGTTTTTATTTGGTCTGAATCGAAAATAGAAAGAAAAATAAGTGGTAGGAAAAGTATGTTTTAAGATCTCATTAAGACAATTCTAACACTCTTTGCAAGATGTTTGTGTTGTGTGCATGTGTGTGTGTGTGTGCAGTGAATATATGTATATATAGTTGTTGGTGTGTATGCTTATATGTATGTGTTCTTGTGTGTGTGTGCGTATATGTGTATATGTTCTTGTGTGTATGCGTGTATGCATATGTGTTTGTTTGTGTAAGTGCATATTTGTATATGTATTTGCATGTAAAATTTGGGTAAGATAACTTATGAACGCATGTAGGTACCGGCATGATATTTCATATATGGATACATTATGTCGAAAGCCCAGGCCAGACGACTCATCCGAAGACTATGAGTAACGGTGGATACATTATGTAAAATAATTGAAGGAGTTGGTATTTGTTTCGTATAAATTCCAAGATTAAAACAGAAAATATTAGAAGTTTTAAATTTTTGTAGCATTATTTATTTTGGTAACCAATGGTGTGACAGTTGAATTTAAGCGGGAAAATGATTGTTTGAACTATGGTTGAAATAATGGTATTAATGGTAATTGGTAACTAAAGGCATAAATTAATAAAGGCATTTCGCATACAATGAAACAAGAAGCAGCTTATTATGAAACAAGAAGTATGCGGAACATTGGTGTTCTAACGACTTTCCTCGCATTTTGACGTCACTATATATATACAATTGTTTTAAATTCGTAATTTAGACATAGCGCATTGCTGTTAAGGTCATTATTGAGTAACTCACAAAGTTATTTTAATGTTTTATTTGGTGTGAATCGGCAAAAGAAAGAAAAATAAGGGATAGGAAAAGTATGTTTTAAGACCTCATGAACAAAGTTCAAATATTCTCCTCAAGATGTATGTATTGTGTGCATATATGTATGTGTATCTGTGTGTGCGTATATGTATATGTACTTGTGTGTGTGCGTATATGTATTTGATTCTGTTCAGTCGTAACAAAATTTGAAAATAAATGTATAAGAAAGTGTTGCAGAATCTTAATCCACGCATTTTGAAACTGTATATTTCAGAGATTTAAAAATACGTAGATTAAGATTCTTAAAAAAGAAAGTTGTTTATAACAATGAACAAACTACCACAATGGCACACTTTTACAGTTTTCTGGAACTGCTACAATGCGCCGTTCTAGCGCGAACGTGCCAAATCTGGCTCTCATTTGTAGCAGCGAAGGGGGACATACTGGCCATGCTTTTCAGATCACCAAACAATGGAAAGGCTACCTCTAGTGATTCTAGCCTTTTGGTATCAATGCAAGCCGATAAGGCGGTCTCAACTTAGTTCACACGAAAATATGGAACAGTAAAGCCATATTGATATGAGATTTAATATAAAATTAGTAGAAAAATTAAAACCTTTAATTTACTAGTAAAAATAAGGAAATAGTAAGAAATTAAAGATTGGAAGAAATATACAAACCAATATAAAGAGAGATGGCAAACATTTCAAGAAATAGTAACTGAATAGGAGTAAAATTCGATCAAAGCATAAGTGATATAAAAATTGGGATAACAGTATTCAAAATCAAAGAAACTATGCAACAATTAACAATATGAAGGAAACAAGCGTTTCTGGGGGTTAAATGAACAATATTCATCAAAGCATGAAATTTTGAAAACCAGTTAATTGAAAGATAGATACATAGATAACAATAATGGCAAAATAACAAGAATTAGGAAAACAACAACCACTTAATCTTTTTAACTCTTTTTAACATAGTTGTGAAGTGTTTATGACTTGTTCATGATTATGTGAAGTGTTTATAGTTGTGAAGTGTTCATTTTGTCTGTCTGTCTGTCCGTTCGATCGATAACTGCCGTAAAAATCACTTTATCAAAATGAAATTTTAGTATGTTGTTGAGACTGTCTGTGAGACATATGGGAATGTAAAAGAATAATATTGCCCAATTAGTTTTGGATTGAAACCGGGTTGAAAAAATGAAATACATTGAATCCTATAGGATCTAATTTTTCAAAAATTTTTTAAGCGGAATTAACATTTACAAATTGCTTCAGAAATGTTAGGAAATATTCAAATTATCACCTAAAATATGTGAAAGGAATTTCATCAAAATATGTTATGTAGGTTTTTAAATAAAAATTGAAATAGTAATTGCCCCATATTATATTTATAGATCACGTGACTATTTGCAAAATAAAGCATAGCATCCCTTCTTTTTCTCGCTTAGTGAAAATCGTAACATTTAAGGAACGTTTATATTTATATTTAGTGTTGCATCTGTCCTAAAACTGCTTTATTTTTGCATATTATGTGTGCATCTAAATTCTGTGCCTACGCAATTACAATATTTTTGATTTTAAATAATCACTAAACTTTGATTATTTCTACAACGAAGCCTAATTTTAATGTATGCAGAATGTACACAAATCAAGTGATTGTAAGATGAATTGTATAAGAATTCTAAATTTTGTAACACAAAATTATTTAGCTCTGGAGTCTGAAATATTCATTGATTTTACATAGAGAAGCACTCGATTGTATAGTTTAATAAATTATTATAGTTTGAAGTTTCCAAGTTTAATAAATTATTGTAATACTGTAATAATTTAAAAAATATCAGTGCTGAATGTATTTCATTTTAGAGACGTTTAAATAAAATTGCATTTCAGTTGGAAAGTGTTTCATAATCAATGCTTTATGCATGATTAATCTCTCTTGTTTTCTTTATAAGGGTTTGTCTTTTACTTCCTCCCTCTAATTTCTCACCACTTCCTTATTTTTGTCAGTTATTTAAAAGTTTTAATATTTTCTTCCAATTTTATATTAAATATCATATCAATGCGGTCTTGTTCTATTTTATTGCCTAGCGTAATTTGTGGACTAGTGTAATGCCGCCTTATCGACCTGTGTTGATATGTTTATGAATGAGGTCTTGATTTTAATGTCTGTTAACCCCTTCACGAATTCTCGCTTTGGATGTCCCACATCTGTCTATTTAATTGTTGCTTTGCCTGCCGCCTTGCAGTTCTTATCAGTTGTTAAGAGAAAGCACTTTTCTGACTTGAAAAAGAGGGCTCAAAGCGGCTTGAAAATAATTGTAAAGTCATCTAATTTTCTTATGCCTGCTTTCATTAAGGGAATTATTAGAAAAGTGTAATTTCACGAACGTCAGTTTCATTTATTGCATCATTGAAAAGAATTTTTAGGACTGAAAACTGAGGCCATACAAAAATGTGACTTAAAGAAAATTAAATTAAACCAGTTGCCAGTTTACCAGAAGCGAGATGGAGTTGGTTCGTACTAGCCGACTGCAGTATGAGAATATGGAAATGGCTGCACACTGTAAAAGCAATCAACAGGAAAAGTCTGTCTCCAAAATGTTGCCAGAACATTCTGTATATAGGAAATAACAGGAAGGGTCTCTGAACAAATCGTCTGTAAGTAATATATTATTTTTATCAACAGGAAATGTTCGTTATTTCTATCTACATGAAATGTTTGTATGTTATAATTTGTTTCTGCCGACAGGAAATATGCGGTAGCAAAATTTAACAGAGCTATTCTGTAGAACACAAAACATTCCCGTTGATCAGTATCGAACAACGAGATCTGTAAGAAGACAAAAAATATGTGTAGCTGGGCTATTCCATCGTGTGTGACATCATTTACATACATTTTTTTATTTGCATTATTTATCCAGGAAAAATATTACATTATTTATACAACACTTCGTTATTTTTGTCGACAGGAAATGTCTGCATGTGACGAATCATTTCTATCTACAGGAAATGTTTGCATCCGATGAATTGTTTCTTTCTACAGAAAATATGTGGCAGTAAAATTTAGCAGAGCTATTCTGTAGAACACAAAGCATTCTCGTTGATCATTATCGAACAACGGGATCTGTAAGAAGAAAGAAAATATGTGTAGCTGGGCTATTCCACGTGTGTGACTTCATTTATATAAATTTTTTTATTTGCATTATTTATCCAGAAAAAATATTACATTATTTATACAACGCTTCGTTATTTTTTGTCCACAGGAAATGTCTGCATGTGACGAATCATTTCTATCTACAGGAAATGTCTGCATGTGACGAATCATTTCTATCTACAGGAGATGTCTGCATGTGACGAATCATTTCTATCTACAGGAAATGTCTGCATGTGACGAATCATTTCTATCTACAGGAAATGTCTGCATGTGACGAATCATTTCCATCTACAGGAAATGTCTGCATGTGACGAATCATTTCTATCTGCAGGAAATGTTTGCATCCGATGAACTGTTTCTTTCTACAGAAAATATGTGGCAGTAAAATTTAACAGAGCTATTCTGTAGAACACAAAACATTCTTGTTGATCACTATCGAACAACGGAATCTGTAAGAAGACAGAAAATATGTGTAGCTGGGCTATTCCACTGTGTGTGACATCATTTACATAAATATTTTTATTTGCATTATTTATCCAGGAGAAATATTACATTATTTATACAACACTTCGTTATTTTTGTCGACAGAAAATGTCTGCATGTGACGAATCATTTCTATCTACAGGAAATCTTTGCATCCGATGAATTGTTTCTTTCTACAGAAAATATGTGGCAGTAAAATTTAACAGAGCTATTCTGTAGAACACAAAACATTCTTGTTGATCATTATCGAACAACGGGATCTGTAAGAAGACAGAAAATATATGTAGCTGAGCTATTCCACCGTGTGTGAGATCATTTACATAAATTTTTTTACTTGCATTATTTATCCAGGAGAAATATTACATTATTTATACAACACTTCGTTATTTTTGTCGACAGGAAATGTCTGCATGTGACGAATCATATCTATCTACAGGAAATGCTTGCATCCCATGAATTGTTTCTTTCTACAAAAAATATGTGGCAGTAAAATTTAACAGAGCCATTTTGTAGAACGTAGAACATTCCCGTTGATCATTATCTATCAACGGGATATATATATAAAAAAAGAAAATGTCTGTATGTAACGAATTATTTCAATCTACAGTAAATGTTTGTATGTTGTGAATTGCTTCTTTCTAGAGAAAACATGCCCCAGCAAAATTTAACGGAGCTATTCTGTAGAACACAAAACAATCCCGCTTTATCGAACAACGGGATCTGTAAAAAGACAGAAAATATTTTTAGCTGGGCTATTCCACCGTGTGTGACATCATTTACACAAATTTTCCTTTTTGCATTATTTTTTCTGGAAAAATATTCCATTATTTATACATCACTTTGTTGTTTCTGTCGACAGGAAATGTCTGTATGTAAGGAATTACTTCTATCTACTGAAAATGTTTGCATGCGATGAATTGTTTCTTTCTTTATAGAAAATATGTGGCAGTAAAATTTACCATTGTTTTTTGTAGAATATAGAACGTTCTGATTGATCGATATAGTCTGTAAGAAGACAGAAAACTTTTGTAGCTGGGCTATTCCATCCTGTGTGAAATAATTTACAAAAAATTTGTTATTTGCATTACTTATTAAAAAAAGTATTATTTATATTTTTTCTGTCAAGCATTAATTTTGTTGCGTTTTCTATGTTTAGAAAATAGTTACACTCTTGTAAATAATTACTAGTTAATTATAAACTTAACAAAACATGTATAACGTGTGAGTGTGAAGACCCAGACCGTCCGACTCATCCAGAGGACTTGAGTATCTAATTGGACGGCCGGGAAGAGATCCGGCGACAACACCAGAAAAAACACAACTAAACAAAACAGCAAACAAGGCAATAATCAAAAACAAAACACAACACCAGAACAACACAGCAAACCAAAATAAAAGGGAAGGCGGCACCACCGGGGAGGAGCAAGCAAAAACCAAGGGGATCAACAACCAGAGAAAAAGTTAAAAGCAGCAATGGCTCTCAGGCTATTCAAGTGATTTTGTTGGATATTTCTCTCGCTATGAGAACACAGTTTTTAATTTTGTTAATTGAAGTTTTATTCGAGCAGACACTCGAGAACCAGGCCGCGGAATTAGCGGGGGAAGGTTTAGAAAGATGAAAAGGTTTAGAGTGGGGGCAAGCAAAGACGTAGTGGTCTGCATCTCCAAAGGAACCGCAGGAACAGCAAGAGGTTGATTTAAATTTAAAAAAGTAAAGGTAATCCAAAAATGGGCCGTGGCCCGTGATAAAATAAATAAGATATTTGTTCATTAAAAGGAAATTAAAGTTTACGTGGGGAAGAAAGTTTAAAATTCTGGCTGGGTCATGGGTGCGAGGGGAAATGTAGTTGTTTAGATAAGATTGCCAGGCGTTTAAGATATCTAGTTTACAATGCTTTTTTAACAGAGAGTAGGGTAAAGGTAAAGGAGATGGGGTACCTGAAGAGGTAGCAAGTTTTGCATTTTCATCGGCGGCCTCGTTGCCCGAGATGTCAGAATGGGCTTTAACCCAACAGAGGTTTATTAAATGTTTGTTTAAATTTGCATCTAGTTTAATTTTGGAAAGATAGTCAGATTTGTTTCTAATGGAGTTAAGGGCCGAAATGGAGGATTGACTATCTGAAAAAATATTTATTTTTAAATTATTTGTAGAAGCCCAGTTGATAGCAAAGTGTATTGCTGCTATTTCAGCTTGAAAAACTGTGTTCCCAAGGTTGAGTTTGAAAGTATATATGTTTTGAAGTTTATCCCCCCTGTATATGCAAATGGCGTAACCCACTTTGTCGTCAATGGCAGAGCCATCAGTGTAAATATTTATGTCTGAAAAAAGTGAGGGGTCGAAGGGAGCCAGATAGGCGATACGAAGGGAAGGGGGGATAGAAGAGGAAGGGCGATTGAAGTCAAAGTTAGGGGGAGAGGGAAGAGACGGGTTGGTAAAATGATTTGTTCTGAGTTTCCAGAAGGCATATTTTTTAAATTGTGTATTAATGACAAAATGAATGGGGGGAATACCAGTTATAGAGTAAAGAGAAATGTTGGAAGTAGTCCGAAAACCAGAAGAGATTTTGAGAAGAAAAATCCTTTGCAAAGACAAAAGTTTTTTGACCTGAGCCCCAGTCAAAGCTTGTCCCCAAATTCCTGCGCCGAAAATGATTATCTTTTCGATGACCGAAAGATACCAGATTTTTAAAAAGGATTTATCTATACCCCAGTTATTGCCAGACACCCTCCCAAAGGTGCTGGCGAACTTAAAACATTTCTCTCTAAGATTGAAAATGTGGGAGCTCCATTTTAAATTATCGTCGATAGTGATTCCAAGAAAGGTGAGTTGTCTAGTTGTAGGTATTTTATGGTTTTGAATTTTGAAGGAAGGGCGTTGTCTGATTTTTGAGCGGTTTTTATTGAAGATAATTGATTTACATTTTTCTGGAGCTATGGAAAGTTTTAAAACTGTGAGAGTGGATGAGATAAGGTTTAAAAGGTTATTGGTATTAAGTTGTAGTGTTTTTAAGTTGGATGAATAGGTGACCACCGCGAGATCATCCGCGAAGGCCTGAAGGTGAAAAAGATCGTTGTTGAGTTTTAGAATGTCATTAAAGTAGATACTCCACAGGCAAGGGGATATAACCGATCCCTGTGGAGCGCCCATAGAAATGTGTTTTGTAATATGTGATTTACCTATGTTGAGTGAAATTTCTCTGTTAAAAAGATATGAAAAAATGAAATTTTGAAAAGGCTGAGGGAGGTTGATTTTTGAAAATGAAAGAGGCAAGACGTTCCAGTTGAGACTGTCAAATGCTCCGCAGATGTCCACGGTGGTCAAAGAAACAAAATGTATTGACTTGTGGGAGGAAATGGTTTGAATTAGCCCAAGAGCAGCGTCCTCACAACTCGTTAATTCCTTAAAGCCATATTGGAGGGGATGCATGTATAACGTGTGTGGCATTTCTCATGCAGAGTCGTTTAGACTGGTTTTATTGTCTAATAAATGATATATTTCCTTAATCTATATTCCGTCTAGCTAATTTAGCTGTAATTTCCTTTACATTTGATTGTATACCCTTTCTTTGGGCGACATATATAAAGAAACCTAATTCACAGTGTGAATTTTTAGAACCTTTCCTTCTGAAATTTTGCTATGATTCTCAAAGAGGAAAGAGGTGAGTTCTTCAATGCTGAGATAATAAACAGGCAATAACACAGCACAATAACATTTTATTTATATATATATATATATATATTTTTTTCCAATGGCCAGGCATTGACTCTTTCATCTTCGCCTATACATCGGTCAGAACAGTGAACCTCTTAGCCGTTAAAGACGTTGCCACAGCGCACCAGTGGGGGGGGGGACACATTGCGCCCAACAAGACAAACATTCATGTCTTACGTGGGACTCGAACCCACAACGTGGCGGCCGATCAATCGCTAGAAACTTTCGCCTTGACTGTTCGGCCACCACGTCGACTGAAATGAGCCAACAGTACGCGGTTTTCCCAGGTGGTCACCCACCCAAGTACTAACCGCGCCCGATGCTGCTTAACTTCGGTGATCTAATGGGAACAGGTGTTTTCAGCACGGTACAGCCGTTGGCATTTTATTTATATAGATAATAACAATTTTATAATTAAACAATAGTATGTTTGTAGACAGCGTGTAAAGAAATCTTCTGGTTGTTTTTCTGTTCGGAAGTCATTGACGAGACCTCAATTTAGATTTGTCAAATTGGACTTAACTCAAATCTACATTTTCTTGATATCCAGGATCTTTCGGCCCAGAGCAATAATACAGGAATGCACTGATTAAATCAAACAATTTATCGGGTACTACACATAATTACAGCAGCTGGCTGTTTCAAGAAACTGGCGTCATAGACCATACTGGTATTGCACAGGCCCAGAAAGATACATAGAATATATTGCACTCTAAGGCTTGGTGAAAAGCTTAGTCACTCATATATGATTCTCGGTTGAGGAAGCAAGGTTCTTTACAATGGCGTCCGAACGAATTAACTCTGTAGGTTAGTTCTAAGATGTCTGAGATCTGAAGACCCCAGACCGTGCGACTCACATATTGGGTTTAGAGTAGCTAGCTGCACGGCCGGAAAGGATACCTCCTGAACTCAGGAGGCATCCAAGGTCTACCATCCCACCAAACGAACATTTAATTAGATCTAAAAAGATAACAATTGATGAAAAATATTACGATTAAACAGACAGTTTTACATTATATTTGAACTTGACAAGTACGTCCATTTTTCAAAAATGGGAAAAGGGTTATTGCGGATATAGATAAAAAGATCATTGAAAAATAAGATTAAGAGTGAGGTATAATAACATAATATTAAAATTTACATTAATAGTAATATTAATAGTAAACATTAATAGTAAAATTTAGAAAATATATAAAAAGAGATTATATGAAAAGGAAAAAATAAATAGGCACATGTAAAACAAAAACAGAAATTTAGAATAAAATTTAGAAAAGAAAAATTAGAAAAAATACAACTAAAAAGGATCAAAAGAAAAAGAAAGAACCGAGAAAATAAGAACAGTTAACATAACTTTTTTTTTCTCTTTTTCTTTCTTTCTTTCTTCTTTTTTTTTAAAGAAAATATGGAGGGAACACAATAAGTTCATATAAGTTACATGATGCCTGAGGTCTGAAAGTGACCCTATGACTAGCACGGATTCGGTGAACTCTGGTGTATTGAGCGACGATTTTAAATCAAGAGGACAACGACCACGTAGGATGCTAACCAGGGTAAAAATAGTAGTAGCAGGAGGCAAACCTGAGATAAAAACATCAGGAGGTGATCAGTCAGATTGTCAGTTGCACGCCAATCTGACATCAGAGAGGTGAGAATGCAGAGTCCACTTCGAAAATAAGAGCTTACAATTTCATCACAGTAGCTCAACGGTAGAGCGTCATCTGGCCAGTTCGGAGATTCAGGGTTCGATTCCCGGTTGGGGCAGTAAAGGTTCTTTACAAACGCTTCTGATTTTCTTATTAGAGGCATAAAGAGAGAGAGATCTTTCATTTATAGCCTTTGAGATTAAAAGGTTTATTTTTTATTTCTTTGATTTTGCAAAGCTTCCATAATTTTAGAGATAGAGGAATAAAGATCAATCGGGTCATGTTATCGGATTTTGAATTGCATTTATTGTAGAGAGGTTAAAAAAACTGTTAGGTCACGTTTGTTTGGAGACTCAAACAACGATTGTGCCCTGCTTGTTTGGAGGCTTATATAACGACTGGGTCACTCTCAAAGTGAGAAAATAGAAGGACATGAAGGTCGACAGAAGAACAGACGGACATCTAAATTTAGTCTGGAATCCTACTAAAGATAACCATTAAAATTTCACGAAATTCGGATCAACCGTTCTCTCATGATGATGAGACAAACAGATGGATTTTCAAATTTCTTTGTAGTATTCATTAAATGATATCTGCAGTCTGCATGCTTAATAAAAGTTCTGAATATATATAGAAAAGAAAGATCAATTATGCATAAAGCATTGATTATGAAACATTTTCCAACATCAATGCAATTTTATTTAAACATCTCTAAACATCGATACATTCCTCGGTAATATTTCTAAAATTATCACAATACTACATTTATTTATTATATTTGAAAACATAAAACTTCATCGAAAAAAATGAAATTACGGCATTGAGATATAAATTGCCTGGTTTAAGCATCTCTAAAATGCGATATATTCCTCGGAAATATTTTTAAAATTATCATAATACTACAATAATTTATTACATTTAAAAACAATCGAAAACACATGAAATTTATTCAAATGATGTCATCGAAATATAACACGCCTGGCTCTCTCTATAAAAGCAGCATTTCATTCATAAACATTTTTCCATTCATTTCATTCATGACAATACTATAATAATTTATTTTATTTAAAAACTTAAGACCATGGAGGTACAAGTAATTAAACTCTATGCTTAAAATCTCATCGAAAAAATCATCTTTCTCTGTGTAAAATCAATGAATATTTTATTCATACTAGCTATATTGCAGAGTCCATGAGCTAAATAATTTTGCGTTAAAGAAATGCAGCAGTTCTTATACAACTCATTCTACATCTTTTGGTATTTACATTCTCCATAAGTGAAAATTAGGCTTCGTTGTAGAAATAATCAATGTTGGATGATCATTTAAACTTAAATATATTGTAATTGCGTTGTTTCAGTATGTAGATGCACAGAATTTAAGCAAAAATAAAGCGGTTTTAGGACGGATACAACACTCAATATGAATTAAAAAGAAGTTTAAAAATTACGATTTTGACACAAGATGGATGCTATATTTTATTTTGAAGTGGGTCACGTGATCTCTTCATATAAAGGTCACTTGATCTCTTCATATAAAAGGTGTAATTATTATTTTAATTTTTATTTAAATAACTACTGAATATATTTTGCTGAAATTTTTTTTATATATTTTATGGGATAATTTGAATATTTCCTAAAACTTTCGAAGCAATTTGTGAATTTTAAATCCGCTTAAAAATGTTTGAAAAATTAGGTCCCATAGGGTTCAATGTATTTCATTTTTTTAATCCGGGTTCAATCCAAAACTAATTGGGTGATATTATTCATTTATATTATCATAGGTTCCACAGACCTTCTGAACAACATACTCAAATTTCATTTTGATAAAGTCATTTTCACGGCACTTATCGTGCTAACGGACAGACAGACAGACAGACAGACAGTAGGAACAAAGTTATAAACACTTTTCAACTTTGTTGTAAAATGTTAAAAAGGAAATGTTTAAAATTTAAGCACAAAAATGGAGCATATTTTAAAATTTTATTACCACTGAATTTGCAGTATATAAAACAATATTTCATTTGTGATCACTGTATGTTGCCCTATTTTGAACGTTTTCAAACACTTGAATTAAATAATCAATTTATTATACTATTAATTATCAATAGTTTGATTAAAAGAATGACCAGTAGACTATTTGAAATATAACTCTGATACCATATACTGCTGGCAAACCTAACTTCATAACCAAGAGGTATAGGAAAAACTGTGAACCGTTCTATATAGTTACTCAATGCAAGCATAATAGGTATATGAACACAAAATTGAGTGATAAGTTCACAGCCTATTCAAGTTAGCCTTGCCGCGAGTATTGTTACTAAAATGCAATAAAAACTATAAATTAATTGATAAAATGTAATTAAACAAGAAAGGTCAATCATGCACAGAGCATTGATTATGAAACACTTTCCAAATGAAAGGCAATTTTAAACATTTCTAAAATGTGATACATTCTGCGCTGACATTTTTTTAAATCATCATAGTACTAGAATAATTTATTATACTTGAAAACTTAAAACTTCATCGAAAAAGACAATGATAGTTACACAAAATGAACTTTATTAAAATGACGTCATCGACAGTATAATTTGCGAAGTGCTTATACGATGCTTTCGCAGTTAATACCATGTTACAATTATAATATTTCATTATTAAAGAAACTACATCGTTTGCTTATCTCATGCTAAATTAGTTCTTTGAAATTGTTGTGATTATGACAAACCATTTCATTTTAAAAATCATCTGCCTCTCCGTGTAAAATGAATGAATATTTCATTTACATTACTTATATTCTAGACTCCAGAGATAAATAGTTTTCGTGAAAAAAAATTCAACAATTCTTATATAACTCACCTTACAATCGCTTGATTGGATTACATTCTGTATGCTGTAGTTTCGCTTTAAAATTAAGTTCGTTGTAGGAATAAAGTTTGCTGATAATTTCAAATAAAATATTGAGTTTTCACAGAATTTAGATACACAGATAATACGCAAAATAAAGCGATTTTATGACGGATGCAATACTAAATATTAATTTAAGTGATCTTTAAACATCTACTGTGTACACAGCGGAATAAAATGGAAGCCATGTTTTATTTTGCAATGAGTTACGCGATTCCTTCATGTATCGGTTCATATAATATGGGTGTAATTAATATTTCAATTTTTATTTAAAAAACTACTCAACATATTTTGCTGAAAATAGTTTTTACACAATTTATGTGATAATTTGAATATTTTCTAAAATAAATAGAATGACGAAAGTCATAAACACATTTCAACCATGTTGGAAAGTGTTAAAAATCGTTTGCTGAAACTACTTTGTTTACACATGGAATTTGAAAAAAAATGCCAGAAGGACATGGAGACAGACAGACTGAAGAGCTCATAATTTTAACTAATACCTAGGCATTCCATCAAAATTTCATGAAATTCGATTCAGCTAACTGTATTCCCGTAATAAAGAGACACATAAACAAACAAACAAATAAACAAACAAACAAATAAACAGACAGATTTTTAATTTTATATATGCAGATTGACCTACTATGTCCCTTTATGTGTTTATAATTTCATTTCAAACAATCGATGATTTCAATGCAGGTTCAAAGCTAAACCAGGTTAAGGTTATCTTAGAAATATGTACTTATTATGCAGTGTATACGAACGCAAAAGCTTCAATAAATAAAGCAGATATAAGAAGAGTTTTATGATAAAGGAATTGATATTCTAATATGTATAAAAATTTATTAAAAGGTTTAAGTTAAAATCTATCCTCCCAAAATTATTGGATGTTCTGGTCAAGTGGGATTTTTCCTCAGCATTGTTAGAAGTTCCTGTGAATTGTTTATTGAGTTTTCTTTTCTCTTTTTGTGATTATTATTGTTTCAAATTTGTAGGAAAATTGTGTCGTCAATCATTTTAAGCTCTTCGAAACTGTTTTAAACTTCCAATTATTTTGGGGGTTTTCATATGAGTGATTTGATACGAGGTTTGACTAGAGGTTCCTGTTTGCATTTAATTATTTGAATTGTTGTTCCTTAAATGATTTTTAAAAAATGTGAAGTTATTTGAAATCCCAAAAAGTGTTGAGTATGCATTTTCGCTGGATACGTTTCCTTTAAATTGTTATTCTATTGTTATATCTGTGTTTTTATCTCTCGTCAGATGTAACCCGTACTCTACACCCTTTAGGTGAGCTGGACGGCCTGGGTAATAAAAAATATTTGCTAAGAAACACTTTCTTAGAACTGGAGAGTAATTAAAAAAATCTGATGCGATCAGCACATGACTTTCTTTATATAATGCAATGAATTTACTGCTTTTACAGCAAAAAAAAAATAGGTTAGTCTTATAGTAAATACTTATATTCTTTCCAAGGTATTAAATTTTCGTCAATTAGTTCGTCATTTTCTTTGATTTAGCGTCATTTCTATCCATTTGGCAACATTTTCGTTAATTTGGCAACATTTGGAAAGTCGCCAAGTTGGCGATATTCCGCTAAATTCGTCTCCAAAATCTCGCCAAGCGTTATGGACGGAGAAATAAGTTATTCTTATAGCATACACATTATTCGCTTTCAAATACAAAAGTATTACTCAAAGTACCTTTTCCCATGAAAGGAACGAGCTAGATCCACGAGAATGATGTTACCAAATTTATCGTATGATATTACATATGAAAAGTGAACATGTTTCTCAACAGTCAATATTTTTTTTTTAATTTATGGGATTTTTTGATAAGTTTGCTTGAAGAATGTACAATATCTCGAGAACGGTATATGCTAGCATTCTAAAGTTTATGTCAATCGTTTTCTAAGGAAAAATTACATAAGAAATGTCTATTTGCGTAACTTTATTAAAGGTTTTGATTTTTTGATGATTTTTTCAAAATTTCATTCGAATATTTAGGGGAGTTCTGAACATTCGATTGCGTTTAAAAACAATAAGCTTCCAGTATTCACGGATTGTGATTTTTGTACCAAATTTCATTCGAATCGTTCCATTCGTTCGAGAGATATCGTCTCCACAGACTCACTGACACACACATCACATAAAAAATGTTTGATTCCTGATCGGGGATGCTTGAAACGTGCTCTCCCGTCGAAAACTCGAATTCGAATTTTCGACCCCGTCACAATACTTTCCTTATACATTATGTATATAAGGAAAGTAAAAAGTAAACTAAATAACGCAAGATATTTGTTTCATTGAAAAGCCATTTTGTTTATTATACACATTCCACCAGATACTCCAACTTAAATTTCGTGATCATTGAGCCATAAATAACCCCTTTTACGCACGATTACGTCCAATTTTGTCCTACGATGCCATGTTAAGGAAATATAAAATGTAGAAGAAATTTCGAAGTTCTTTCAAATTTCAAAAACATTTATCTAGTTCTTGACTTTTCGTTAAGAAAGCCGGATACAAAGTTTCGTGAAAATCCATTAATATTTGTGACATCTACAGTGGACACAAGAAATCGACCACAGACAGACGGCAGACAGGCTGGCATCTCCTTAAAAATAGTCATAACGTGTTCAGGAGGTCTTAAACATATATTGGCATCAAATTTCCAAATCGAAAATTTTCATGAAAACAGTATACTATATTCTTAGCAAGAGAAAGTGAAAAGTGAATTATGTAATGCAAGATATTTACTTTGTATTATCATAGAGAAAGTATTGTTTTCACGAACATTTTCGAATTAGAGATTTTGATGCCAATATATGTTTTAGGACCTTCTGAACACGTTTAGACTATTTTTGGAGGGATATCTGTCTGTCTGTGGTCGATTTTTTGTGTACACGATAGCTTTCACAAATATTAATGGATTTTTGCGAAACTTTATATCCGGCTTTTTTAACAAAAAGTCTTGAACTAGATAGAATTTTTATTTTAATTAGAGCAAAAACTTCGAAATTTATTCGAAATTTTATACTTTTTTTTAACATAATAAGACATAATTTAACATAATAAAACTTAATAGCTTCAATCATTGTTGTGAAGAATAGCTGCGTATATAAAATAGCAAATATTTGCTTTCATGACGTCACTGTCCCTTCTCGGGGAGAGGGGGGAGGCAAATTACTCCCCGTGGGGGTATATTGTCAAGTATGGCATCAATCGAAAGTCACTTTTAAGCCCTGCAAAGTGAATGGTAACACGCTATAATTGTAATTATTTGGACTAATGATAGAGAGTTTCTTCTAAAATTTGAAACAAAAAACAAACAGACAAAAAAAATAACGAGAAAAAGTTAATGAAAATACAAACAAACAAGCTACTTAAAAATTCATTTTGGTATGAGAAAGTCGAGTTGAGTTGAGCCACCCGTCAGTGAATTATATTATTGAAAAGTCATTTTGTTTATTATACACCAAATACACCAACTTAATTTTTTTTCAGTACTCAATTTGAAATAAAAGTACACCATATGTTATGAGAGCACCCGCAGTTGTCAAAATGATGCCATTTTTTATCTCGAACATCTCACCGCTGCTGACGCAGAGATCAGTTCCTCTTATGGCATCACACATAAGACTAACAGACTGAAGTTTTGTTAGCGAACATCCACAAGCCTGTGTGCTAACAAATGCCTTTTCCGTGCACAATATGACTAACCTTTTAAGCATCTCATCTTCCTTGCCGATGCTTGAGGCACTGTTAACTAAACTCATAAATTCTACGACAGCTATGGTGAAAGCTGTGAAAGTTATCACAGTTGATGTTGTCAACCTGTAAGTATTCTCTTTGATCACAACAAGGCTCAACATATGAAAAAAACAGCTGATGTACGTTCCAAAAAGAAACAAGGATATACTTGAGAATGCCGCGTTAGTCTTTTTCACAACTGTCACAATTTGACGGAAGGTTGAAAGGAATTTGAGAACTTTGTTTTGGTCTATGTTTTCTAACGTAAAGACTTGATGCAAAGCTTTACGGTAAACCTTGATTATTTTGCTCAATGAAGCATATACATTAGAACACAATATTGAAATATATGCCACTGTTATTATATTATTAGTGTAAGTAAAAATGGCAGCACCATTGTATATATCAAATATCATCATACGATTTTCTTCTCCTAAAACAAAGCCGAAGAGCTGGAAGGATTTCAGCCGTGCTTCATAAGTTTCAAATATAAATTTAATTTGATACGTGAAAATTACTAGGACTAGACAAGCAAAGAAGATAGTGTGCAAAACTACTTGTTTAGATCCAAGTTGAACACTAGAATCAAGAGATAAGCAAAGACGCATCATACTCAGTATGGCTTTGGTCATCTTTTTGTATTGAAAAACTACGATTATTAGCGATATGATGGCAGATGTATTATAGATGTAGTAAGTGATTCCGATCAGGGAAGTTTTGAGAAGATCGTAAGCTAATAGAAAACAGATGATGAAGATTAATATTTTTGCAGTATTAAAAATATGGATAAATACTTTATGAATGTAGTTTATATCTTTTTTCCATTCTTTTATTATGGAGGGTGAAAATGGTAATCCAATAATTGCACCAATTGCGTAAATGAAGGAAAATGTATTGACATTTCTCGAATTCATTATTGATTTCTGTCACATAAGATATGTTCGAAAAATATAAATTTGTGATATGGATGATACTAAACCGATGACACGAAACAATTTTGGTGACACTAATCACGTCTTAACCGGTAATATTAAAATATCATCTTACATAATAAAATATGTTTGTGAGTCTGCGTGTGTGTGTATGTTGTTTACAGCGGACAATCTATTGACTGCTGTCACACTTTAAAATATAAGTTATGCCAGAATACTTAAATAAACTTTTCTTTTTATGAATAATATATAAAACGGAATATTAAAATTTCATTAAAAACTGGATGGCTGTAAACTTTACTTCATTGGAGGAGATACTGAAGCAATTAACACAGAATTAACTTAAAAATTCCTTAATATTTAAGTTGTGATTTAGCACTGTCATTAGAGCAAAAAACCTTGCTTAACACAGCTGATTCCCACCATACTTCCATGATTCGTCTTTCTGACTGTGGATGAATTTACATAAATAAATCAACAGTTTTATTAACATATTACTGTTGTAAATTGCTGAAAATTTCACTTCATTATATAAGATACCCTAAACAGTCAAATTCAACTGAAAAAAAAACCTAACTTATGATTAAACTTAAATTACTTGTGACAAAAACTCCTTTTTGTAATATCATACATTTTTAATGTAACTTGGGGAACATGATCAGACGATTTTTGTCACTCTTCGACCATAGAATTAAAGAAGTAAATACCTTCAAGCGGTGGTAAATTTTGTGTTGCTGTAAAAATGCTTTCTCATAATGCAGATTTTATATCACACATTTTGAACCTTGTGGAACATGAAAAGACGATATGTGTCACTCTTCGATGTATTAGTTATACTGCACGACCATAGAATTAAAAAAGTAAATACCTTCCAACAGTGGTAAATTTTGTGTTGCTGTTAACATGTTTTCCAATAATGCAGATTTAATATCGCACATTTTGAACCTTGTGGAACATGAGCAGACGATTTGTGTCACTCTTCAATGTATCTGTTACACTGCAATATGCTTGAATGCTTTTACTGGTTATGGATAAATTAGCATAGACAATTTAGCAGTTTAGATAAACACTGGAAAATATAAGTTCAACTTCATTGGATAATGAGACAAAATGGCCATAGTTTAGTTTAATTAAAGAAGTAAATACCTTTTAGTTGCTGTAAATTTTGCGTTGCAGTAAAAATTCTTTACAATAATGAAGATTTAATGTCACACATTTTGAATCTTGTGGAACATGAGCAGATGATTTGTGTCACTCTTCAATGCATAAGTTATGCTGCACCATGATTCAATGCTTTTTACTGGTCATGGATAAATTAGCATAGATAATTTAGCAGTTTAGACAAACACTGGAAAATATAAGTTCAACTTCATTGGACAATGAGACAAAATGATCATGGCTTAATTAAAGAAGTAAATATCTTTTAGTTGCGGTAAATTTTGCGTTGCAATAAAAAATCTTTACAATAATGCAGATTTAATATCACACATTTTGAACCTTGTGAACATGAACAGACGATTTGTTGTTGTTGTTGTTGTTGAGACCCAGACCGTCCGACCTACCAGAAAGGTGTAAGGTGTCACTCTTCGATGTATCAGTTATACTGCAGCATGCTTGAATGCGTTTACTGGTTAGAAATAATTTTAAATAGATAATTCAGCAGTTTAGATAAACACTGGAAAATGTAAGTTCAATTTCATTGGACAATGATATAAAACGACTATAGTTTAATTAAAGAAGTGAATACCCTTCAATGGCCGTGAATTTCGTGTTGCAATATAAATTCTTTCCAATAATGCAGATTTATGAAAAATATTTTCTTAACTTATCCATTTGATTTGCGCATCGTTTTTTGCACAATGTTTCTGCATTGAATTCTCTACTTTTCTGATTACGTTTGCGAAAAGCCATCTTCTATGCTTGTTACATTAAGAATACTCTGTGACTCTGTGTAAATAGACGTCCATTTTGTTAAATCATCATATTGATTCCTATTCAATCATCAAACAAATCTGTTTGCACAATTATCGTTCAATTACCTTTGATAACAAGGCGTAGCGAGTATGCATTGGATAATGTTTTGAATGATGCCAAATAAATATTTGGTTTATTGAAAAGGGAACAAAGAATGCTTACAAATTTGTATAGCTAACTTTATGACTGATATGACATTTTTCTTCGATATATATTTTCATCGGTGAATAAATATGTAAATGAAAATGAAGGTTGCACGGCATATAAAGGTTGAATAAAAATATCTATCAGTCTGTTTCAAAGGCAATAAAGAGCCTTTGTTGTCAGGATAAATGAGACAGAACACGAATACCAACAAACGAAAGATCTTGTTGATATTATCTAATGCAATGTATCGATGAAAAGTTAATTGTGTATTTCGTATGCAAATCTATACAAATCCACAGTTTTTGACAGAATTTCTTTCAAATTTGGTATGGATATTTAACAATGTTTATATTTCGTATAAGGGTTTTGAGTGGTCCATGTTTGGAGTTCTGGTCTCAAGGGTTGTCCAAATATATCCTCCACCAACAAAATTAACATTTATATAGAAATAACATTGATCAGGGGATTTTTGAGAAAACATATTTGAAGAAAATTATTTTGCGTTGCGGCGTTGTATCGAATTTCACGATTGTATTTCACTTAAAAAAGGAGTTTCTCATTCATTCGGTAACTCGAGTATTCCGATGTGGGGCACCCCTAAAACAATAAATTTTGAAACCTGCAATCTTCCCCACTTTTAATATCGAATGGTTAATTTTTCTCCAAAATTTAAGTCTCTATCTCACCGGAAAATGCTTTTCATCACCAATTATCATTCCGAACGTTTTGGTGTGGTGCACCTCCTCAAATGAATATATTTGAAAAATTCTATTCTTAACCGTTTTTTTTTAAATGATTGAGTTGTGCATAAAATTTTCAAGTCTGTTCCTTATCTTGATTTACTTTTTTTTTATCATTTTACACTTCAAACAATTTGGCGTAAAGCACTTCCCTCTCAAATGAACATTTTTGAAAATTTTGACTTTCATGTTGGTTTTTATCGAACTTGGTGGTTGTGTTTTTCATGGTGGTTGATTACACGTTATTGCAAATCTCGGTCTGTTCGACAAGGCATGACATACGGACACTTGGCAATTAGTATGTGAAAGTCCCAGGCCGTCCGGCTCGTCCAGATGACTTAGAGCATCAAATTGGCAATTAGTATGTAAAGATTTTGATTTGCGGTTTGGAAAAAACAAATGGTTTAGAACAGTTTTTCTCAACCCCCGGGCCCTGTCATCAATTATACCGGGTAAAGAGAGATTATCTTGGAATTTGTTGTTTTACTTTTCTAAGCATTTTTTATGAATAAATATTTCATAGTGAAAATATTTTAAGGAGAATAATATTCATGAATGTATCGAAATTCTCAGAACCAGAACGCCTAAATAACATCTATGTAGCAAATGTCAGTGACCAAGCCTCATTTAAATTTTAATGTAAATAAGATATTGCTCAAATGATTTCTATGATGAATTACAATGGATAAATATTTTACTCTCTCAATAATACTTTTTTTTTTCTAAACCAACATTAGTAAAATCAATACAATATTTCATTTTTTACTGAATAATATTATAATTTTTTTTTCTGATAAGAATAGGATATGTCAATGAAAATTAGCACAAATTAATTGAATGATCTTGGTCTGAGGAAATTACAGTATGCTATACGATTTTATTAGTTCAGTGACTGATAGCTCATTTAAATGTAATTTTATATTTGTCATGCCACACCGTATATACATAAATGTACTAATATATTTTATGATTATGCCATGATTAATTATCAATACTCATGTTAGTTAAATGTTATGATTAATTATTAATATTTATATTAGTTTTATATATGACCCTAGAAAAAGAATTAGAAAGGTATTTATGAGTAATTTTGTTGGGAAAGAGTCCTCGTCTGGTAAAAAAAGAATTTACCGGACTCATAAAAGTTAAGAAGCACTGGTTTAGAATCCTGTTAGAATCTGCATATATTTTAAATCATGATCAACGCCGGTATACCAATATATGCTATTGTTTCCTGAGATCGAGAATTTCGCTAAATTGCTTTTGTAAATACAGCCACATTATAGTGTTCAGAAATCTTTTTTATTGACTATAGTTTTGGGTTCTGGTTGCGTCAACAAATATTTTAGCATTAGTTAAAATGCAGCTTAGGTTACCCGGAGTTTTTGTTTACATTTGGCAGGGAAACTAAACATTTTCTGTTTAAAAAACTGATAAATGTGGGATAGAAAATTATGATGCCTATTTTTTATTATTTCCATAATAATGAAAAAGAGGTCTGTCTCTTTGCGTCGTCTTTAGTGGAAAATCTAATCTTCGTACAGCCATGAAATTTGGTACAGCAGCGGTACTTCAGGACCCTAGAAATTACATCTCGGTGATATTTTTTAAGAATGTGAATTAGTTTTTTATTTATTGTATGTTTCAGTACGATGTTGAGCGATTTTCATGAATAGATTCTTTAGCGATCGAAAATATTATCGCAGAGTTTTCATCTTAACACAATCGGAAAGATAAGAAAATTCATTATCTTTTTTTACAAAAAACTTCAAATTGAATCTATACTATTAGATGAATTATCGTTAATTTTGAAAAAATATACTTTTAGTGTGTTGAAGACGTAATCTATCTTCTCCTATCTATAATAATGAAAAATGTCTGTCTGTTTGTGTCGTCTGTAACGGACAAACTAAGCATCGTACGGCCAAGAAATTTGGTACAGATATATTTCAGAACACGAAAAATACGCCTCTTCGAGATTTTTGAAAAATTCGAATTAGTTGTTTAGTTATTTAATCTTTAACACGATTTGGGCAATTTTCACACAGATCGGTTCATTTCAATCGAAAATATTATTGCGGAGTTTCCATCTGAATACCATAGAAAATACCATCTTTCAAATAAACTTTGAACGGAATTCATACCATTTATAGACGAATAAATTTTCGTAAAGTTAAAAAATATGTATATACATTTCTTGTGTTGAAGATTGCGTGTTGTAATCTATCTATAATTACAGGCCTCCGAGATGTATTCGAAGAATTTCCGTCTTATCAGTGCAGCGTTTTTTTTTTTGTTGTTGTTAATATAGCGTTTTGTTAGTGCGTTCTTTGGTTTTCGAGAATTTAATATGGGTTCCGGTGGGATGCTATTCAGAGGTTTGTTTTTAAATCTCGCACAATGTCGGGTACATTTTCTAGTTATAAAATTAATTATCTGTTTAAAGGGAGTTATTCCATTAGCAACAAATGCCGATTTTTCTTGTTTTTTTTTACCCATATTCTTCTGTTTATACTATGAACAAATAATTTTTTTAATTGTGTTGTACAAAAAATTAAGTATTTTGTTTATTTATGCTTTTACTTTCAGAGAGCAAGCTTAAAATTTTCCCCCATAAATTAATAAAGCAAAATATTAATTTACAGTATGCATTTATAGCTATTTCAGGCAATTGCTATGCAGATTTTAAGCATTTTGATAATTAGTTTAAATATTTAATGAAAGGATTTAAAAGTGGATCAAATGTCGGCTGATGGTACTAATGTAACGTCAGCAATCTCACGTCATTATTATAATCAATCCCATATCACCAGTGTGTACGTCACCTTGTCAAAAATAAGCATGGATATATTGTTTGATCATCATGGTGATATTTAGACCAGAGAACTTAAAATATAACCATATATATCTATTTAAAATTTAAAGAATTTTTTTTTTAATTTAAATATTTAAATTATTGAAAAGCAAGGCAAATCATTTAAGTTTGAGATCCCTTCAATAGTATAAAACATTTTAAGATTTTAATTATTTTTAAAATTTTAATTATTTAAAGGAAAACAAATCATGAAAATATAAATATTTAAATAATATAATTAAAAATTATTATTACATATTTCTGTGAAAAAAAAGGAAAGCAGGACAACTCTACAAATACGCCTTTATGAATTTAAAATTTTGAACAAATTAGTTAAAAACGAAATGGCGAATCATTTGCTTGATGAAGTGCTTTTTAATTTAAAGTGTAACTAGTGACAACCGTGGTCACCTAAACTGCACTTCAACCTTAACATTCTTATGCGATTGACGATCTATTCTTCTCTTCTTAGTAAATACGCTGTCTTTCAGTTACATCTTGATTATTTCTTTGTAGTTGGTGCTTTAACTAGGGTTTCAAGAATAACGAAGAATCACGTGATGAATTTGTAGTGAATAAAATCTTGTCAGATGGTGAGTTGAAGAAGTATATAGCCATATGTCACTAGTACTCCAGAAACAGTTATCAGTACGCCTTTATGTAGCTTAAACATCCCCCAACCTGATAAGGAGAAGTTGGAGATTTCGTACAGTTTCAACAGAAGTAGATATGAAACACTCTGTGATCTGCTTGAGAAATTTTTGAAGGAGTCGTCAATTGATCTTCTAAGAACAGTTTTGCAGTTCTGTATCGATGTTGCAAGAAAGGTAACGGAGCACAATTCTAAGAGTGTAAGGAAGAGTGTAAAAACCAGGAAAATTTTAGTAACCTCAGTATTAACGGAATACTGAATTGAAAGATACAAAGTTATTAGGTTCAGCAATGTTGCGAAAACGTATGCGTATGACAGGAATATGATGAAACACACAGTATTCTCAGTTTCTTCAAACAGTAAATTGAATCTGTGAAGTAGTTTAACACAAGCGGAAACTTCAGTCAATGTCATTCTTTGATTGTTTAGAGATACAGCCATTGTAGATATGCAGTTGACCAAACCACGGTTCAGTGAGGATAGAATATATCCAAGCAGAACAAATATCAAACATGGCGTGCAATGGTATGTCAAATTATATACAATTTGAAACAAGTTGAATAAGATTAAAAAATTTTGGTGATTCAAATTAATTTTAAATATGAATAAATAACCTGAACTGAGTTTTATACCTCCATCCGGTTGAAGCAATTTGGCCAAATGAGCCAAAATGTACATGAAGATACCGCAAAGAAAGCACAAAAGGCAAAGAACTATAAACGTTTTCTTTTGGGACATTCTGGCTTTGCATATGTAAGTAGAAAAGTGTGATATTTCTTCGACCAATTTCATTATTCTATTCCGTTTGTAGCCAATAGTGATTCTAAGTGCAAGAAGAATGGCATGTATCGCTACGGAAGTTACAGTATAAGTCAGGTACTTATTTGTTGAACGTCTTAAAAATGCCACGATTGCAAAATATATACAAAATGATATATAAATAACTTCCAGTGTCAATAGACAGAGTTTAGTCTTGAAAGATTTTTTGAATGTATTTAAAGGCATTCCGATGAAAGTAAACGATTTTATAATAGCATTGAAATCAGAAATTGTTGGCTTGATGTTGCTATCATCCTGAGAATAAATTGCCATTTCAATTTTATTAAAATTCAAAATTTTCAACCGATCTGTAATAATTTTTATTTAATTAAATAAAGTATTCATTCATATTTCAAGGAAGTATATAATGCAGTATTTAGTAAAATGAAAATTACTACTCCGTAATGATAAACAATAATGCATAAATCATCAACGAAAATGATTATAGTTATCAACAGAAACTGTTAAGATACACCTTCATTTATAATTCAACAACATACATCATGAACCAACTGAATTATTTAGTCGGGTTAATGTAAAAAAAAAATAATGATTTAAATATAAATTAGCGTTATTAAGCTGCTTAGATTTTTTTGACCTAAAATTCAAATTATATTCTATTTATAAGTATTTTAATAATTTCTTCAAAAAAGAGAATAAAAAATTTCAGTAGAAACAAAAATAATTTGGTCAAAGATGATAGATGAAAATATAACAATCAATATTCAGATATTTCAAAAATCCACTTTTATTTATATCACTTTGATCACCCAGAACATCTTTAGTTAATTTGATTTAAAATTTCAATCTTTAAGGAATATAAAAATATTATTTTGCAGAAATATAAAATTTGATCACTTTTAAAGGAATATACAATTTGATCACTGTTAATGGAATCTGAGATCTAATTACCTTTGAAAAAATATAAAATGTGATCACTGTTTAAGGAATATAAGTATTATAACTTTCCAGTTTAATTTACTAATAAGATTACAAAACATTTCACAGTTCAAGACAGTTCAATTGTTGCTCCAAATCGTGAAAATAAACACTTCACACCATAATATAAAGTACGCTGTAAAAAACACATTTATAATTTTAAATTTATTTTAAGACATTCATTAATTTAAATTTATTCCTTTGATTCTTAACTCTTCGCATATTTAAATTTCAAATCAGTTTATTTAAATATTTTCTTACGAATTCTAAGAAGTCTTAATTTGAATCTTCCATTGGTTATAAAACATTTTTTTTGCGATATCTGCATGTTGATATCAGTGTTGATAAAATATAAAGCGCATTGTGGCGACATGGCACTAATAGAATATTTTTGCTAGACCTTTCACATCAATCATTTCTCTATTAGGTTGAAACTGCAAACGGTTATTTATGTGCCATTTACTTTTATAATGGGCAAGGCTATAAGAAGCTTCTTTAATGGATGCTTCAAAGAAAAATATTGGAAATGACGATCTATTTCCATTTTTATGTCAATATATATAAGGAAGAATGCAGGAAATATAGGATTCGAACTTTGATGGGTAACTAGGTCAATAAATGGGTTGTACGCTTCCGTTATAGTGTTAGAGCTTATTTTTGTTTAAATGTTCGCACCATAGATTTATTCTTTTAGTGTTTGCTTTACACTGGGGTAAAAAAAATGTTATGTTTGATATTTTCTGTGTGCCAATAGCTTTTTATTTTGACAATAATTTATAAGTCTGAGCTGTCGCAAAATTTGGATGGTGTGACAGAAAATTATAATGGCCCAGGTTCATCTGTCTCTCAATATGTTTATCTGTCTATCAATCTATCTATTTATCAATCTTTCTGTCTGGAATACCTTGCGGAAAATTGACAACCTTGGCGTCGAATTTGGCATCTTTTTAAAATACTGCCAAATTGACGAAAATGACGCTAAATTAAGGAAAATGACACCAGAATGATAAAATTAATAAAATGAAACGTAAGTAGGATTTTGATTTTAAATTATAGGAATGGGTTGGAATTCAAATTAATTAATATATGGATGGTATATTAATTATGTTTCAACAGGGTCTGTTTTTCCGTTCGTCTGTCTCACTTGGTGTCAAATTTGGCTACAAACTTGGCGACTTTTGGAATATCGCAATATTGGCAAAACATCGGCAAATTAAAAAAAAATGTTCAATTCCAACGACAAAACTTAATAACTCGGAAAATGCACACTATTAATTAACCTTAATTTCTTGATAATCCCTGTCGTTTGGAGGAAATAATTAATTTAATATTATTCAAAATATAGTGAGTTTCACTGCTCGTGGGACAGCTACGTTTTGTTAGGGTGGGATAAAGGGAAATGTTAATTAATTGCATTATGTTATGGGATTGTATAGTATGCATATTTCGATAGAGGGCCTTATAAGATATAGAAATATTGAATGGGCGTGGTGTATGGCTCACATGTGTCTGTAGATATTAGAAACTCAAGTTTTGCAGGCGGGAGGATGAGAAGAACTCTTTTGTAATTTTATAGATGGTGATTGAAAGGTAATATTTTTCAATTTTACACCGTTTTATGATTGGCTTATGCTTTTAGTTTTAAATTTGACTGAGATATAGAAAATATCTTTTTTATTTCCCATTTGTAGTTATATTTAAAATTGTAAGTGTCATACTTAATTTGCAAGTGTTGTTGTTGTTGAGACCCAGACCGTCCGACCTACCAGAAAGGTGTAAGGTAACTGTTTGGACGGCCGGGAAGTTTAATTTGCAAGTGTGTAGTAATTATAAGTGTATGAAAAAAAAACCCCAAATGCTCTGAAGGATACAGAAAGTTCTGTTTTTTTAATAAAGAATTAAACATAATAACTGTTTTTATTCGACGTTTGCAGAGCGCATTGGACCCGATTGCGCTATTTTGGTGTTCTACTGTTCTTTTTATTCACACGAGGGCTACTTTAAGTGGGAGTTGCAACTTAAGGTGGATCACGAATCACTATAGGCATGTTCGTATAGACGTGGCATGTACGTATAGACGTGGCATGTACGTATAGACGCATGTACGTGGAGACTAGGGCTCTCCACTCGTACCTAGTATTCCCACACAGCTCCATTTCGCCAGCCCCCCCACCTCGGAATTTCAAAATTTCAATGATGGCGGTCGTTTGTACTACGTTTGTACCGGATTGCACCGTAAAAATTTTCGTTTGTACCACTTCCGGTACGGAGTTATTCTCATTTCAAAGTGGAGGGGCTGGCGAAACGGCAGCCCCCACCTCGGAATTTTAAAATTTCAATGATGCCATTCGTTTGTACTACGTTTGTACCGGATTGTACCGTAAAAATTTTCGTTTGTACCACTTCCGGAACGGGGTTATTCTCATTTCAAAGTGGGGGGCTGGCGAAACGGCAGCCCCCCCCACCTCGGAATTTCAAAATTTCGGCGATGCCATTCGTTTGTACTACGTTTGTACCGGTTTGTACCTTAAATATTTTCGTTTGTACCACTTCCGGTACGGCGTAATTTTTATTTAAAAGTGGGCGACGTTGAGATTCGCCAACCCCCCAACTCGAAATTTCAAAATTTCGTCGATGCCATTCGTTTTTACTACGTTTGTACCGGTTTGTACCGTAAAAATTTTCGTTTGTACCACTTCCGGTACGGCGTAATTTTTATGTAAAAGTGGGTGACCTTGAGAACGGGCAGCCCCCCACCTCGAAATTCCAAAGTTTCGTCGATGCCATTCGTTTGTACTACATTTGTACCGGTTTGTACCGTAAAAAGTTTCGTTTGTACCACTTCCGGTACGGCGTAATTTTTATTTAAAAGTTGGTGACCTTGAACTCCGTCAACCCCCCCCCCACCTCGAAATTTCAACATTTCGTCGATGTCATTCATTTGTACTACATTTGTACCGGTTTGCACCGTAAAAATTTTCGTTTGTACCACTTCCGGTACGGTGTAATTTTTATTTAAAAGTGGGTGACCTTGAGATCCGGCAACCCCCCACCTTGAAATTCTAAAATTTCGTCGATGCCATTCGTTTGTACTACATTTGTACCGGTTTGTACCGTAAAAATTTTCGTTTGTACCGCTTCCGGTACGGCGTAATTTTTATTTAAAAGTCGGTCACCTTGAGCTTCGGCAAGCCTCCACCTCGTAATTTCAGAATTTAGTTGATGATTCCATTCGTTTGTAGGACGTTTGTACCGGATTGTACTGTAAAAATTATCGTTTGTACCACTTCCGGTACGGCGTAATTTTTATTTAAAAGTCGGTCACCTTGAGCTTCGTCAACCCCCCACCTCGAAATTTTAGAATTTAGTTGATGATTCCATTCTTTTTTACTACGTTTGTACCGGATTGTACCGTGAAAATTTTCGTTTGTACTACTTCCAGTATGGCGTAATTTTTATTTAAAAGTGAGTGGCCTTGAGCATCGGCACCCCTCCCACCTCGAAATTTCAAAATTTCGTTGATTCCATTCGTTTGTACTGGATTGTACCATGAGAGTTTTCGTTTGTATCATTTCCGGTACGGCGTAATTTTTATTTAAAAGTGAGTTCCCTTGAGCATCGGTAATCCTCCCACCTCGGAATTTCAAAATTTCGTCGATGCCATGCGTTTGTATTACGTTTGAACCGGATAATTACCGGATATTATACCGTAAAAATTTTCGTTTGTACCAATTCTTAAGCTTACATGCTGTACATCTAAGCTTACATGCTGTACGTCTTAAGCTTACATGATATATCTTCTTAATGTCACAGTTTAATTTTCCATCATAGTCTTTTCTGTAAGACAAAATGTCATTAGGTGATTATCAATGCCAATAAGATCTTGTACTTTGTAATTCAAATTCACCTGGATTCAAAATTACGCAAATCAATTAATCTGTCATTAAGAAATATCATATTGTTTTTATTAATCATACCATGTTTCTAGTGATATTCATATATCATACATTTATTTGTACAATTACATAGGTAATAAAATTATTTTTATAGCTTTATAGAAAATATGCAAGACATATTAAATTTGAGAAGGGGGACTATTTACTAATGGAATATTATAATTTTTGAAACTAGTTGTGTTCATGGACACCACCATGTTCCAGTATAAAACTGACATTTCTGTGACAAACATTGGTGTTCAACAAGATAACTTCTCATTGTTTTATGTTTTGAACTCTTTTAATTGCTTTTAATTATTAATCCTAGTTTGTTATGAGTATTACTTAGTAATTTGGTCTATTTTTTCATTATTTCTGCATTTAAAATTAATCAGCACTTTAGATTTTGGGGGAAATCCTTACGTTTCTGACAAATGTTTTTAATTTAAAGGAATTGAAGAAAATATATTTCTATTAGGTATGAGATAAGTATGGTCATACTGCTAGAGGAGTGTTGCCTTTTGTGGCAAATTTCAAAAGGAATCTGTTAGAAACTAAATTTTCTAATACATACTTTTGTCGCCTACTATTTATATCGATCTTTAGTTTCGAAGACATTTCGAGTGAAAGTATAGAGAATAAAAAAAATACTTGCTCGTACAGGTACTTTAATTTTTTTTGAAAAAAAAGTTCAAAATATTACGTTAGTATATTACTAATGCTACATTGTACAACTTTATACTGATTGAAGTTATAATATTATTATTTTATATTTTTTGTATACAATGAGATAATTCTTCAATAGCATGCAATATAATTACTCAATGTTACATTTTCTGAAATTTCACAAGTACTAAATTGATACTCATTCGAGGAGATGGGATTAATTAGTCCACTGAAAGGTTGTGACGTCAGAGCGGCGACCTTCCTTCTTTCTTGGCGGATTTTCTGTAAGCAGTAATTGTAATTCATATTTAAACTTTTTTCTTTCTATGTTTTCGGTGATGCCCTGGTGTTGAAGACCCAGACCGTCCGATTCGTCCTGAGGACTTAGAGTAACTAGTTGGACGGCCGGTGATGCCCTGGTGTGCAATTGCTAATTGGCCTAATAACAAGGAAATTTGCAATGTTTTGTTTCATAGGATTGTCTAGCAAGCTGCTTGTGCAAATTAATTATCTGCTGGCTCAGAATGGATTAAAATATCTGATGTGAGCAGAACATGACTTTTCCTACATAATGCAATGATTTTACTTCTTTCATGGCGAAACAATGATGTACAAGGTCCACAGAACAATGTTTTTGGCATTAAAATAATACGACGTCAATTGAAATTAGGTGCTTTGGGCAAATTACTAGTCCAAACGAATGGCCTTCTCATATTCACGTTTACTTAATTACAATATCATGAAATGACATCAACATTTGTTTAATATCAATTGCATGAAATGAATTACTATTGGCGAATTCATAGACGTCAAATTACTATCACTGTCAAAATGTCTTTTTTCCAGTGAATGGAATGATCTAGATTTATATGAATGATGTTGTATAACATTGTATGTGGAAGGTGTTACTATACTGTTACTAAGTGTTATATGTGGCGATACTGTCTTCCCTTTTTTTTTAATTTAACATTATGTTTTGAATAAATTTGCATGAAAAATGTGCAATATCTCGAAATGTCGTATGTGGTATGTTAATCGTTTTCTAAGTGAATATTATGTATGAAATAATTAAACATTTAACAGCATTCAGATTCTTAATTTTTTTAATAATTTTTTCAAAAATTTATTCGAAACTTGTGTAGTATCTCGAGAATGGTTCATGCTAACATTCTAAACTTTCTATCATTTGTCTATCAATTACGTCTGAAATGAATTTTTTTTTTATCATTATTGAAAGTTCTGGTTAATGATTTTTTCAAGCTTTCGTTCAAAATATGGGGGAGGGGGGGGGGGCTTCCAAACTTTCGATTACATTTAAAATCAATTTGGATCCAGTATACACTGAGGTCAATAATCGTACCAAATTATATTCAAAACTCTCCATTCGCGTGTGAGATAACACCTCCGCGGACTCATAGCCACACACATACACTATGTACTATCCCGATCATGAAGCCTTCAGTGGAAGCACTTTTGAGAACCAGAAGTGAAATACCGTACAGGCAGCCATTCCTATGATGTGGATCTAGGGATGCCTTTTGAGGACTGTGGAGCCATGGTTGCCAGATTTGGTGATTTATTGGCGACATTTCGAATGTTCGAGAACCTTCTTAAAATGACGAGTATTCTACGAGATATGAGCCCCTTCTGGCAGTTTCTACTGAGAATATATAAAAGGAGTCATGGCTCAATTGGAGGGCAGTTGACGTGATACGAGCTACATTGAAATTGTGAGATCAGTCATTGTTTTCAGGATAGTATCTGCTGTTTTGTGAAATTAACTGAGCATTTAATTGCTATTTTACTGTACCTAGCAGTTGCTTAGTAATCTTGTGAGATAGTTATCGAGCCATTTGCTGTATCTTATTCCTGTTTATGCTGTGCTTATAAACGTGTTAGTTATCCAGAAATTTGGATTCTTTCTTGTATCCTGGACGCACACCTACGATTCCAGAGCATAGGCGCCGACTCCGGGGGGGCACAGGGGCACGAGCCCCCTCTGGGAAATTTCAAGATTTTTTTTCTAAATTCATGTTTTACTAAACACCAGAAAATGAAATTTTTTAAACATAAAAATAATTGAAAGAAAATCCTATCAAGATAAATGTCACATTTCAGTTTAGTCTTGTTCACATCTTCCTTATCATAGAGCCGTAAACTATCTCGCTCACAAACCAAGCTCCTCTTTACTCCCTGGAAGCATGTTTTCGTTAATGACAAAAACAACTGGTTAGCAGAACTTTTTCGACTGGCCACCTAATTCAAAGAGAAACAGAATATTTACAGCCATGGGATTGGCATTTCTAAGAAATATCTGTCTCCCTCCAGTAATAATTATAAATGATAACCACGATGTAGAGATGACATATTTGGTCTACCTAAAGCGATCTTATGTGTAATTACTCCTCGATTCTATATACCAGTGAACTGCCGTCTTTACAGGTGGCATCCATTCCGTTTGAAGCTGAAAACCCTGCGGGTATCTATACTCCTGGTGATCGCCGGACGTTTAGCAGCCAACAACCCCAAGTCAAGTAGGAACCTTGTGGAAAAATGGTTGCGTTTTGTAGGAGGACTTGGCATATGTTCAACTGGTGTGGTTGGTCTCAGATGAGTGATGTTTGTGGTTGTGGTGTTGAAAGCAGTGTGATGTTTGTGGTGTTGAAGACAGTGCGGTGTTGATGGCAGTGTGATGTTTTGGTTCTTTTAATAAAGGTTTCATTTCGGTTTGCGATGAAAAAATAATGCAATACATCTATGCTATTCGTAAAGGTTATATTTCGATTTGTAATTAAATATAAACATACTTATTTCTCATGGATACATTTAAATTAAAATAGCAAAAATTTCTTATTGCATGAGAAAGCCCCAAACTGCTGAAAGACCTGCATATTATATTAAAGAGAGGCAGATTTTGATTTAAGCGCAACACTGGTAAGTATATATATGTTTTAATGAATCTGCGCATTGTATTCTATGAAATTGTACTGATAGGTGTGTTTTTTAATTAAATAATATAATTATAATAGATATTTCATTTAAAGGAATTGGTGAAATATGACAATGCTATAATTTTAACAAAAATAGGATTTTTACATAAATTGCTGCATACAGTTAAGTGTTATTGGATGGGAAAATCCCAGTTTGGCAAAAAGTGTCGCTATTCATGTTGGTGCTCTAAGCCTTTCATTTACACGTTTATGTTTTCTTAACGAAACTTGTTTTTGCATATCTTGCTCACATGATGGGATGGACATCCAAATTTATATAAGTTTATATGTGACGAAATCTTAAGGTTTCGTTATATATCATAAGAACTGTTTTTGACTTTCTTGTTTTGCAACTTTATCATATTTTATCCTCAGTGAGTGTGGGGCAGGCCTGGATACTAGCTCCGAGATTGGCCCAGGAAAAACAGGGCATGATCGCCCCTTTAGGTCCATCCTAAACATTAAGGAATATATTAAATGCAATGGCCTCGACCCATCTGGAAATCTCTAGAGAAATCCCACCGACCATATTTGGGTCTGGTGTGGGTAAGCAACAATATCCTGAAGAGTATAATGTGATAGATTCTTGCTAGGGGGGCTACAAGCGTTACCTCTATCGGTGGTAACGCTACAAGGCACTAGTAGCCATCCCTCCCTTTACTTTCAACCCCTAATTGCTCCTCGAAGGGAGAAAATGCAATGCGTAGACGATATCATCTCGTACGTCAAAAAGAGAGTGAGTTCAGGAGTCCAAGAGCTCAAGTTTTACAAGTGGTAAACTAGAGTGGGGCATGCCTAAAAAGTTTAAAAATATTTATTGTACAATAAATAAAACTGCTGATTTCGTTCTTTCGACCCAGCCCGTCCGACCTATCCGAAGGTGTAAGATATATATTTAGACCGACGGGACAGTGCCATCTAATTTAGACTGGAGCCCCGTGGGGGGCGTAATCCACAGGGACTACCCTCTTTCCCTTGCTACTAACCGCTCGGAAGGACTTTCAAACCCACAAATTTAACATGCTCGCACACGGGGACAGGTTAGACAAAGCCGGAAATCGAACTCGGGTCGTCCGAGTACAATCCCCGTGACTTAACCACTCGGTTATCCCACTCCAAAACTGATGCTTGTAAGACAATAACTTACAAAACTTCCTTGAGAAAGGAAGGATATGTCAGTTAGGTGACTACAGTTGCTTCGATGGCATTATTAGTCCCCTTTTTCAGGTCAAAATAACAGTATGCAACCACTACTGACGTTCGTTTGGCATTTCCCTCTTGGTGGTTGTTAAGGGCGCATACTGTTCTTTTGCCCTCAAGCAAAGCTTATAATGCCCTCGAAACAATTGTAGTCATCTAACTGAGATATATGCTTGCTTTTTTCAAGGAGGTCTTGTAAGTTGTTATAACTTTATCGACTTTGTGAATCTTTTGTACAACTTTATCGGATTGTGCCCCCCCTGAGATTTTGAAAACTCGGCGCCTATGTTCCAGAGGATACGTCGTAACAGTATATTAGTGTGTATTCACACATGCTAACACATACAGAAATGACTTCAAAAACGTTCGGTTCTTGTCCTAGGATGCTTGAAATGTGTTCTTCCGTTGAAAACTTGCCCCAGTTACATAAGTTTCCTATACTTTATAGGGAAAATAATATGTAGGATAGTAAAAGCAGTACTTCTGCAAAATAATTTCGCTAATTTTTATATAAATAAAATTAAATGGATGCAATTGAAATGATTTGCAATGAAATTCTCACATCCATGATAGCTAATTCCTAATTTACTTATAAAACTATATTATATTCAATTGTGTTGGGTACATAACATTTTTTAATTAATCAATATTTTATATATTTTATTTCCTGAAACCTATTTTAAAAACTCACAAATATACCGAAATATATCTTCAAATTTTTCAATGTACATGTGCTACATATTCGTATAAATCTACTTTGTATAAGTGCACATTGAGCTAAATATTTATATAAATGTCAATTGAGTTTAATATTTGTGAAAATGTAAATTAAACTAAATATTTATATAAATGCAAATTGAGTTAAATATTTGTATAAATATATGTTAAGCAAAATATATATATATATATATTTAATGGCCAGGCACTTGACTTTCGTCATTCGCCTTTCGTCAGCGGCCAGAACGTGAACCATTTAGCCGCCCTAAGACGTTGCCCCAGGCGCACCAGAGGGGGCGGAATACACTACGCCCACAACACAAACATATATGCCTTACGTGGGAATCGAACCCACAACGCGGCGGTCGAGCGATTGCTGTGGAAACGCTCGCCTTGACCACTCGACCACTGCGTCGGCTTAAGCAAAATATTTGAATAATGTACTGAATAAATGTGCTGATTTGTAAAAATATATTTATTTGTATTTGTATGTTTTAATACATGTATAAATTTTATTGTCATAAAAGCATGTTCTTTAATTATTTGATGCATATTGGAAATTCGGAACTGAGAAGGGGCGAAATGGAATCTCCCACTTTGAAATGGGAACAACTATATATAGGAAACGGTACAAATGAAAATTTTAGCGGTACATTCCATGCAAATGAAGTACAAGCGAACGACGTCATTGAAATATGAAAGTTTCTCCAGCCCCCACTTTGAATATTACGCCGTACCGAAAGTAGTATACACGAAAATTTTTGCGGTACAATCCGGTACAAACGTAGTACAAACCAATGGCATTGACGAAATTTTGAAATTACGAGGTGGGGGGTTGCCGATGCTCAAGGACACCCACATTTAAATAAAAATTACGCCGTACCTGAAGTGGTACAAATGAAAATTTTTACGGTACAATTTGTTACAAACGTAGTACAAACCAATGGCATCGACGAAATTTTGAAATTCCGAGGTGAACGGGGCTGCCATTTCTAAAGCAAGCCCACTTTGAAATGAGAGCAACACTATACCGGAAGTGGTACAAACGAATATTTTTACGGTACAAACCGGTACACACGTAGTACAAACGAATGGCATCGACGAAATTTTGAAATTCCGAGGTGGGGGGGGGCTGCCGTTTCGCCAGCCCCCCACTTTGAAATGAGAATAACCCCGTTCCGGAAGTGGTACAAACGAACATTTTTACGGTACAAACGTAGTACAAACGACCGCCATCATTGAAATTTTGAAATTCCGAGGTGGGGGGGGGGGGGCTGGCGAAATGGAGCCTTCACACACGGTTCCTGTGGATCTGAAAGGCAAAGAGTGAACTTTTAGATCACAGGGGGACCTTGCAGATTGTGGAAAGTCTCCTATGAATAAAATGTCTGTGTTTGCGACTTTAGGAAATTTCTAAGAGATTTGTCGGATCGGAAAGCTTTATGCTTCCTAAAGGGAAAATATCTAAATTTTCCCAACTTTGGCTGTGAAGAAATTGTCTCAAAGATTTTTTTTTCGCCTTTTTATACTATTGCAGACATAAATTATTATTTCTCCGAACATTTTCGAGTTTTGACAGATAAGCACGATTTTAGATCTCTTGCAGGCATTTCGAGAAACTTTTGGAAAATGTTTCTGTGAGTGTATACCAAGTGTGGACACGACAACTCAAGAACGAATGCAATTACCGCTATAGAATTTTATGTGTAGATATATTATGTGAAAATCTAGAAAAAACTTATTGAAATCATTAGTAATTCCCGCATGGTTAAATTCGAATGATAAGAATTTAAAATTTCTATGGGAAATAACTCCAGGAAATAGTGATAGTATCATATACAGAGGTAGTATTATCTATAGTTTATAATATGAAAATAATAATTTGAACTATACTATGATCAAAATAGTAACACAAATTAGATAAATATATATAACTCATGTGTTTTATTTAGCTATTGCTAACAATATTTTCAAAAATAAGAATTTAAAAATATTTTTTATAAGAATAATTGTAAAGTTTCGATTAGAGAATTTACAGGAAACTCGAGACAAATAGGTAAGGGGTCCTTGTTTTCTCAAGAACTCACCATCTAGAAGTTATAAAGGCCCTCCTTTCTCATTATTACTAACGTTTCAAACGAAATTATTGAATTAAAATCAAGTTCCTGATTTTATTTCCTGTTATCTAACATCTAGCACGGAATCGAACGTACGGACTGATGTTTTTCTTTTCGGTCAGCAATCTGCGATTTTCACGTTTTGAGCATCTCCTGCCGTCTTTAAACCTGATTAATTTACAATATCTCGTAAATGAAAGGTCATTAAAAGCTACACGTTTTACCATTTGGATTCTAATTGTGGAATAATGAATTTGAATAGCAACAACTGAACGAGTGAATCTGAATAATGTATGGAACCGCCATTTTGATTCCAATCTGTCCAGTCAGTTATAGTCTGCTTGTGCAATTTCAATGACGCGCGCATGTTACACGGCTGATATTTGATACGCAATTTAGTTGTAAAATAGAATTTCAAGATATTGTACCAATTACTCAAGAAAGTAGTCTAGAATGTTTTGATTTTCTCGAGAAAAGGACGAGAAAGCAACCCTCTTTTCGCCGTGTACAACCATCGCTTAAGGTGGGAGTCAAGATGGCTGCTGTTGCGCCAGCCTGTATATTTAGGAGCCTCAAACATAAGTGTATGAGAATGTAGGCAGTGTATGAGTACATGAATATTTACACTTCAGATATTTTACATACTGTTCTTGATATAGATAATTGGACGCAGACAATCATATGAATATAAAATATTTATTAGGAACATGAAGAAATAAATAAGTGTTTTTACAAAACCTAAAACAATTATTAAATTAACAAAAACTAACTATAAAAATATAACATCCAAACATCGAGGCTGATTTTGACGTGAAGCAGTTCTTGCAGCATAAATAATGATTCCAAATGATAAATCAACAAGTAGAATACCACTAGCCTGTAACATCATTATAAGCTGGTATCTTAATAGATTTATATATCCTCTCTAAACATTCTGTATTCTAGTGAGGTCCTCGGAACCACTTAAATCTACCACAGCTCTCAGCTTTTATAGCTCTAGCACATTCCTAGAAGGAAGAAAGAAAAGAATTTTCATTTCAAATGTAGAAGAAATGTGACAGTTACAATATGTATTCTATGTAGAACGTGAAAAATTTGTTTTTATCATACAGGATAAAATATCGTCACTGTAGTTCAATAGATAAAGAGTCCACTGGCTATGCTGAGATCCCTATTGGAACATGGATTCGAGTTGGGACATGTGTCCAAGTTGTGACATGAACCCCGATTGGGACATGTATTCAGGTTGGGACATGAATTACGGTCAGGATATGTATCTCGATTGGAACATAAATTTAGTTTGATTTAAATCTAGATTGTGATGGGTTCTTTGAAAATTTATGACGTATATTACAAGCCCTAGCATTTAGATATCCTATGAATTTAGACCATTTCAAACAATATTCAGATTGTGTTTCGAAACCTGAAATCTCTGATTTCAAACCTCTCTTTGTGTTGCCATTATTTATAAAAATGTAACTAAATTGAAGGTTGAGTGTTAAAGTATAGCTTACATGGGCAATCCTATAATCCGGTTGTTTTTAACAACATTACACTTGTGGATTTCATTTTAATAGAAAATTTCCTTCTCCAATCCTTATCACTGTTACAAGATTCAAAGAAAATTATCAATGTACCGGATCATTGCAATTATTTTTGTATAGGATCTATTATATGATATGTATTTTCAGGCCGGTAGAACTGAAAGTTGGCTGAGCTCTTACGATAGGGTGCATTTTAAAAACCTGGAATCTTGTTTCCAGTTCAAGAAACAGCATGATATATGTGTCCGATAATCATTGCAAAAATAATTTAGCATCAGTGTGTATAAAATCCTATTTTCAATTATAAATACACATAAGAAGTTTTTATATTGTTTATAATAAATGTAAGATCATATTTTATATACTGTTCATACGTTAGATGCTATTTTTAAATATTTAAATTATAAAACTAAAGATATTCAGAATTTCAAGTCACTTGTATGCTTAGAATCTATATTACTTATATTTTTGAAAGTTAAAAATAATATTACTTACTTCAAAGTCAATCATTTCTTTTTTCTCCGCAGGTGCCAGCTGAAAAAATAATTAGAATTATAATTACTTATTTAAACAGTCGTTGAAGTATATTAAGAGAAAGTCAGATAAGTTTATACACTTTGACAGATTCAAACATTTTCATACTTAACAAGAAAGATCAATCATGCATAAGCATTGATTATGAAACACTTTCCAACTGAAATGTAATTTCATTTAAAAATTTCTAAAATGTGATCCATTCAGTGGTAATATCTTTTACATTATCACAGTACTACAGTAATTTATTATACTTAAATATTTAAAACTGTATCGAAATATAAATCATCTGATTCTTTATGCAAAATCAATGAATATTTCATTCATATAACTTGTATTCCAGACTCCAGAGCTAAATAATTTTGTGTGAAAAAAATTCAGCAATTCTTATGTAATTCAACTTACAATCGCTTGAGATATTTGCATTCTGCATATGTTAAAATTAGGCTTCCTTGAAGAAATAATAAAAGTTTAGGGATCATTTAAAATCACAACTATTGTAATTGCATAGGCACGGAATTTAGATACACAGATAATATATATGTGTATGTGTATGTACTCAAAGTATTGGGATCGTGCCGAAGATCGGAACTCGAATTTTCAAAGGATCTACACGTTTTGGGACTTCTAGAACACGAAAAAACTAGTTTTAGGAAGACGTCTGTGTGTGTAAGGGTGTATCTGTGTATGTTTCTGTGTGTCTGTGTGGATATTACATCCACTCTAATTGAAAAACTAATGGACCGAATTTCATACAATTTGGTAGGTATGTTTTTTGTGGGAAATCCTGATGTTCATTAGATTATAGTACGATTCGTAATAAAAGAATCTGCCTTCTTTGCGAAATGGCCGCAGAAATTGCCTTTATCCACTCTAGCTAAAAACTAATGAACCAAATTTAACAAAATTTGGTGTATAATATTTCAATAACCTACAAGTGATTTATATACCAAATTTAACAAAATTTTGTATATAAATCATTTGTAGGTTATTCTACTACGATTCGGGAAAAAGGAACGGGCTATTTTTGCGAAATGGCCAGCAAAAATCGTTATATATAAAAATAAAAGACTACGTGTGCTCAATTATATCAATTAAATTCCTATTTTATATGTGATTTTTGACAACAAAAAGAATAAGACTAACCCCATTACTCTAGGACTAGCCGTTCTTGAGATATTCTAGTTTTTTCGCGTTTTCGCTACGCCACCTTTGACAATAAGTCCAGCTATCAAATGAGAACCAAATTTAAGTTTAACGTGTAAATTCAATGTCATTTAAAATACTTATGTTGTGCAGATAAACTCAAATTATCATTGAATAAATAAAGAGAACGAATATGAGTCTGCAGAGAAAGACATGTGCTGTCCACATCAGAATTTTTAACAATATTACAACAATGATTTATAGAAGTGAACGGGGATTATTTTCAGGCCATTTCGAAAAAAATGTATGATCTATATTTAAAGATCCATCAAATTTTTGTCGAATAAAATGTTCAACAAATTTAAGCTGTGTACCAAATTTTAACTCTCTAGGACGTAGAAAAGTGCATTTAAAATGCCATCAATTAAATTTATCATGAAGAGTTATATAAAATTTAAAAAAAATGAAAAATTGTTATCTACCAAATTATTTTAAAATATGAAGCCACTCCCATATGCAAAACGTTTAAACAAATGGAGAGATATCTATTATATAATATCTCTCTCTTTTCTTTCTGGAAGATATCCCAAAGTCAGAATTTAATTGAATTTGTTTTTTTCCCTATATTAAATAATTTTTTTAATTAAGAAACTACTTAACATATTTTACTGAATTTTTTTTTATATATTCTATGGGATAATGTGAATATTTCCTAAAAATTTCGAAGCAATTCGTGAATTTTAAATTTACTTAAAAAATGTTTGAAAAATTAGGTCCCATAGGGTTCAATGTATTTCATTTTTTCAACCCGGGTTCAATAAAAAACTAATTAGGTGATATTGTTTATTTATATTCCCATAGGTCCTACAGACCGTCTGAACAACATACTAAAATTTCATTTTGATAAACTCATTTTTACGGCAGTTATCGTGCTAACGGACAGACAGACAGACAGACAGACAGACAGACAGACAGACAGACAGACAGAATGAACAAAGTCATAAACACTTTTCAACTTTGTTGTAAAGTGTTAAAAACTGTGTCCACAGATTGCTTTACATTTTATTTTAATGCAATATAAAATTATAAAACATAAATCAATACTTGAATACAATCTATATTTAAAATATTACTTAAGTTTTATACTCAATGATAAAATATAAATCAAATTTCAAACTGACATGTTTATTTTTATTAATATGGAAGTACTAATGAAAGTAAAAATTATAGTCTATAATTATAAAAGAAGATGTATATGTCTGTTTTATCGTTTGCATCGAAAATTTTAAGCGACACAGTGTCATGAAATTCGGTACAGAAGTACCCCGACATCCGGGAGGAGAAGTCTCGTTGAGATTTGTTTAAAATTTGAACTATGAAGTTACGAATTTAATAGTCGAAATTTAGTCTTGTCCCATATTCTAATACAACGGTCAATTTTGATTGGTATTGTTATCTATTGCAAGTTGCTAAGACTATTTTTGGATTTTATTTACTTCTCAAAGTGATGGTAATGTAATAAAACTAAAACAACTTCGTTAAGAGCAGCATTACAACACAAAATAATAGTGTCGACCGTTTTCGAACATATTAAACAGCCTAAGCCCGGGTACGAGGCCCGAAATTGGTCCAGGAAAATGGGATATGATTAGTCCAGGAAAAAGGGACCCTTTCAACTTCGGCCCATTGTACCCATTAGGAAAAAATTTAAATCTGACAGGCCCGGCCCACTGGAATGTGTCCTGCGATAGCTGTATGTCGCTATATGTCACTGGTCGATCCGTATATGGTGTTATTTCAAGACACAAACTCCGTTGTTTGGTTTTCAGGACTTCTCTGTATGGTTTAGTGTATATTTAATCAGAGTTTTGCACTTTAAATAACGAGCAAAGCCAAGTATTCGCTGCTACTACATACGCATAATTGCTTTAATGATAGAAAAAATTTCTTGAAATTTAAATGTTTCGTTAGTATTAGAATAAGACAGATACTTAAAGATATCCACCTGTTTCGAAAGCGAAAAAAGTTCTTTGACAATACAAATGAGGCAGGGGCACTCATTCAAGTAAAGGCAGGAAAGTATCTGACAACAGAAAAATGCTCACGTAACTCTTTCATTCGTACTGATAAAGGAGGACCTTTTTGTGTCAAAAACCAGCTAATATATTTAAATATTTATATTTACTCTTAAATTGTCAGAGATTCATAAAAAATTACTAACGAAGTAAATGAATTTTCAAAATTTGTAGATAGCAGTCAGAGCAATTTTTTTTTATTGAAGAAAATAAAATATCGCCCCGATTACTGAATATTTAAAGCATCATCTGTCGAGAGGGAAATTCGCGTTTCGAATTCTGGTTGGGATATGTGTTCTTTAGAGGGATGAGTAAACAACTCAACCCATACGTTAAATGCAGTTTTTCACATTATTTTGGTCGCGAAACCCTTTTTGAAATTCAATTTGTTGGCGGAATTCCAAAAGGAGAAAAAGCCTATTGTGGTGTTTCTTAGTTTATTCATTTATTTTGTAGATGCGATCTTGTTGCAAAATGTACTGATTAGCGTCATTTTATTATTAAAAGTGGGGAACGTTAAGCTCTAATTATGCATTTAAGACTTTTTTTTAATTTTTAAGAAAAATTTAAGGGAACTGTCGCGTTGCCGAACTCCACGGAACCTCAGGGTTATACGAAACACACTTTGAAAAGACCCTAGAACTTTTGGTAGGGATTTTTGATTCACCAGTCTGCGGATGAATAGGATTCTAATTTTTATAAGAAATAGATGCATCAGATGCACTCATTCGTTCCATTCTGAAATTTCCCTTTGATCTGAAACCTGACTGAAAACAACGTAGAGATGCATTTCTTTCTCTCTCTTTCTCTCTCTCTCTCTCTCACACACACACACACACACAAAGATTATCGTCCAGGTATCTCAGTGGATAGAATGCCATGTCTAAGATTCGAGTTTGTATCCCGGCAAAAACACGTGTCTTTTATATAAATAATTTTATTAATTCTGAGTTCAAATTTAGTAAAACTAATAAAACAAGACTATAAATATTACACAACCTTAATAAAGAATATTCAAGCACACTAAAATTAGCATTATATTTCACAAGAATGAAAAATATGCCTTACCTCTCCTACACTCAGGGCCATGCACTGAAATATCTGCAAAATAAAAATAAAAATAAAATCAATATTATAAAATTTCTTTTATTTGACTCAAAATTTATTTTAGTATTTTAAGTATTTTTATCATCGAACTTTGATAAACTAGTTTAAAGCAAAATGGCGACGATCTTCATTCTTTAACTACACAATTTGAATGACGTTATATTTTACGAAAGTGTTTGGGCGATGAAAATTTCTGTCTTTCGATCCGGATTGTCCAACTTACCCAAAGCTGTAAGGTATCTGTTTGGACAATCGGGAAAACGCCATCCAGTTAAGACCGAAATCCAATGGGAGTGGCAACCATAAGTACCGTACCCTCCTTTCCCAAACTCATCAACCCTAAGATAGACTTTTGGACCTACATATTTAACGTGTCCATAAGGACGTGACCCACATATTTAACGTGTCCATTTTTACGTGTCCATCAGGTCACATTTCTTTTCTCCAAGCCTACTCAGGTTCTATTTAATTTTGCGGGAAAGCAGGTAAAAACACATATCAACAAAAATGCAGATTAATTTATTTCTTTTTATTACTTTTGAACATTTTATCATATTCTAAATCATCCATTTCACTATCACTTATCCGGCTATCAAATTCAGAATCACCTAAAATATCGCTAATTTCCAGTAATCTGGCTAATGATTTGCCAATGGCACTCTATTTCTCCAAAGTGTGGCATGATCATGTCTAACTTTTGGTTCTCTATTTCGCACTTTTACTTTGAGTTCATATACGCACTGTGAGTCACTGTAAGTCACTGTTCGCACTTTGAGTTTATATACTCTGCTTTTTATTTATATTTTCTTGTTTGCTTCTCTTATTCATATTTCCTTAATTTTATATTTTTCTCGTTTTACTCGTCTTTCACTCTAAGAGGCGCTACTACATTGAGCTCTGTCATTTAGCCATTTTCTGTTTGGTCGGCTTAGTCAGATCTGTTGAGAAGGGGGGTGGCGTAGTAATTCCCTCCGAGCCCGAATTTTTCAGAGGGGGCGGATTTTTTACATTTCCTTTAAAAAATGAACTCAACATTCCTGAAAAAAGCCATGTTGAGGTTCACCCGACATCTGACTGGAACTCATAAGTTTCATTGTCTGAACTCTAACGATACAAAACCCTCAAAGGGTTAAAGAGAAATTAGATCCCTGAATAATCAGCACAGAAGATGAACCTATCCCAAACAGTTCTATCCCCCTTTGCAGGCATTGGCGTCTAATGTCTGCAAAGGGCAATCGAACTGTTTGGGATAGGGTATGTCAAATACCCGACTTCTTGAGAGGTTCTTCGTTTGGAATGGACGCTGTCCCACCCGTAAGCAAAAGGTTAACGAGATTGAAGTTATGCAGCAAAGTTTATCTTCCTAGGCGTAGTCAGGTGACTACATGATCACGCTGCAGACCTTGAATACGACGTCTACTAAAGCAAGTAAATGGTATACGGTTTGTAAAGAGGACAAAAAGAAAATTGTATCGCCGCTATTTTTTACAACAATGATTGAAACTATTAAGTCTCGTAATCCTCCACATAATCCACAAATAAACCCTTTCATGCAAGATTATGCCGAATTTTGTCCCTGTTAAGAAAATATAAAATTTTGAAGTTTCGCTCGAATTAAAAAAAAATTCCAGTTCTAGACTTTTTGATAACAAAGCCGAATATAAAGTTTGGTGAAAATCCATTAATATTGTGGTTGGTAACGCGTACATAAGAATCGACCTAAAAAATCAGACAGACGGCCATCATTTCAAAATAGTCAAAACGTGTTCAGGAGGTCTTAAAACATATATTGGTTGCAAAATCTCGAAATCAAAAGCTTTCGTGAAAACAATACTTTCTCGAATGCTACGAATTAGAAAGCAAAAATCGCAGGAAACTTCAAAAAGTCTTTAAAGACCTACCTTTAGTGGAATTTCTGCTGTTGGATACAATGGAGAGTATTGAGTGCATCGCTTGATTTCTCCGGGAATTGTTTCTCGTTGGCATTTTTCTAAAGCTGCAATAGCCTGAAACAGATAAGAATGAAAACAGTTTTAAATATTGTATGCGCTGTACGGTTTAAATTCATAAACTGAATTTCATTATAAAAATAACAATTTTGTATGGTTTCAAAGAAGGTATTTTTCTCAAAGGTCACCTCATAAACTGCGATAGCACTTTTGTTATTTGTACTGTGAAAGGAACACGGATTATATTAGTTTGTTAATTGGATATTCTGAATGAAGTGACATTTCCATGATACTAATTCTTATTATCGTGAAATCTATCATTTTTACTAACGTTCTTATGAATTTATATAATTAAATTTTTAAATGATATAATCCTATATTTAATGTATTAATTTATGTGTATATAGGATGATATGATAGTTTTTCCCAATAATATTGGTTTTTATCATTTGGTAAATTTTTTTAAATTTTTTCTGGGCTATTTTATCCGAAATAGATAACAAAAGTCAAAATCATTCTATGAAAAATATGATTAGTTTGCTTCATATAAAAATAATTTAATTTTTTTAGCCCGCAATCACAAGGAGTTAAATAAATTTGGTTTAAACAAAACATCAATTTGTTCTCATGCGCCATTATTGAAAACTATTCTCTCACGAAACCGTGAAGTTGGGAAAACATTAATCTATCACGAATAGTGCTGGGTTCTTCAACTAGTAAATACATGAGTGAAATTTTTTATTTAAATTAAGTATCAACGGCACAGCTAAAAAAATGCTGCATGACATATTGCTCCAGAATATGCCAATTCATTTTCATAAATATGCAATGATCTAGAATGTAAATTTTTCACCATGTGCTTCGACAGAACATATATCTTTTCTTTATTAATTGTTGCTGGAATGCACACGCGAACTCAGTGAATCGGATAATTTGTTATTCACTGAAGAGTAATTGCGAAAACGTCACATTGAAAGTCAAAAATGTTTTGAAAACATCGGAAATCATATATAGTTTATATTTATTATTCGAGTTACTAGGTACAACCTTGTTTAGAATTCGACACATTTATCGAATAAATTAAACCGCAGCCAATCTTTAAAAACCTGAAGCTGTTTTTCGTTTGTGCTTTCATCCATGAAGTCAATGAATATTTTACTTTTCCGTATGGTACTTCATACGCAAAGAAGTTTCTTGAATGCTTTTAATCGGACATGTCTGCAATGCGCAACGATTTAGGTACTTAATTTAATTTGCATGATATGAATGAAAGCATGTGATAGTATAAATAAAATATGCAAAACTTTGTTTTTATGGAATTTATTTCAATGCTATCACACGCGATTTAGAAATTGAGTAGTGTCAGTTAACGATAAAAATAATGCATTGATAGTTTAGGTGTTTTGGAAACACTAAACATAATTTAATTTAAATTTTTTTAAATATGTGTATACAATCAATCAAAGTTTAAGAAAATTGAGGACTGTTTGTAGTTTTTTGAAGTATGAACTCTTAATATAAGAACTATAAAATGGACTTTATGAATAAAAGCACAGGGTGCTTCAAGAAGATTGTACGACTAAATATCTCTTGAACGAATGGTCGTAAACCCATAACTACTATTTATAAAATGTTTTAAATAAAACAGATTTTTAAACTACGACAGTTTTGGTTATTTGACACGTTTTAGCAAAAAAAGTACAAAATTTAAATTTTTATGCTGACCCTCTAGAAAGGAAGCCCAATTAGCAATTTGCTCCTTATTCATTTAAGTATATTTTTGAAAAAAAACCCTGGTTTTTTAATTTACAGCATTGGCCATGAAAATATTGTCAAAGTTATAGAACTTAAATGACTGTAACCCGATCAAAAGACACATTTTAAAACGATTTTTTTGCAAAATATAACAAATCATAAATCAATTCAAAATACTTGTTTTCCAATAACTCATTTTATAAAAATTACATTATCGTTTGTTGTAGTTAAATTTTGTCCATTTCAAAAATGGCACATGTAAACAATTTTTTGGATTGAAGGATACGTTTTTGTTTTTCTGAAGAGAAATACTCTTATTCTGTCATTAAAAAAAGCTGTAAAAACGATAGAATTCGCATTTATATATGCAAAATAAGAAATATTATTAATAACAAAGAGAAAAAGAGTCAAATATCACTTTTAACCGGAACAAGAACTACGAATGAATACTTAAAGAAGTTTCGTGCATTTACGAGTATTTAAAAAGAATCGTCTCTTGCCTCAAAAGAAAATCTTCCCTGCTTTAAATACCTCTGTAGCAACTGTAAAAACAAGATAATAAATAAAGATTTAAATCTCAAAAAGGTTAAAAAGCATAATGTTCACCGTCTTTTACCTAGACATGTGGCTGAGCGTAGAACACGTTTCAGATTTCTCTATGAAAATCATTTAGCCGGTGACAAATGAAAATATATTGCGACAATGGATGAAGCGTGGATCTATTTAAATAACTGTAACAAAAGAAGGTGGATTTACTACCGCAAAAAAGAGAAAAAGATCTACGAACGTTGTTCCAACAATAAAAAAAAATGATTGAGAAAAGGATTCATGATTATTTCTGGCTTTTCGTACAACGATAAATTGATGTTAAGAAAAGTCGAAAAAAAAATCAAAATCAATTCAATATATTACCAAATGTTTTAAGTACTTTACTTAAAAAAGAAATACCATTTCTTTATCCACACAGTTTTAATAAAATAGAACTTCATCGGGATAAAGCTACCAGTCACACATCAAAATCTACCGCTAAATTTCTTGAAAAACATGACAAAAGATACAGATACTCTAATCTTCCTTTAAGTCCCCTGGTGTTCACCAATGGATTATTGTGCTTTTGGATAGTTAAAAATAGAGTTTTCTAAAAGTAGACCTAAAACCATGAATAGACTATGAAAAACTGTGAAAGAGGAGTGGAATAAAATGCCACTCCTAACTTTAAGAAAAACTCTCCTTTCTTGGAAATCAAGATGCAAAATGATAGTCCAAAGAAACGACCATCAAGTAGAACATTTAAAAAATAAATATTTTTATTTCAAACCTTAATCATGTTGCTTTGAATTTTGTTTTAAAAATGTGTAAACAGCCTCTGTAGAAGATCTCCATTCGAAAACTTACATGTGTAACTATTTTCAGCAAAAATTTTATACAGTCTCCTACTATCCGTTGAAAAAATTTAATTAATGACATTTCGTTTATTTTTGGTCTTATGATAATGGAATTTTCTTGTTTGACAAATTGGAATATGGAAAATAATTTTATAATTGAAGATTTATTTCTAGGAGACCCGTATGAAAAGTTACATTTTGCATTCTTTTTACTAAAAGTGTCACATGATCAGTCGGACGGCCTGGGGCTTTCACATGATCAATATTGGTATACGATGGTAGTCCATCTTAAAGCATTTCTTAAATTAGAACCATGGGTCTACAATAAATCCTTCAAGAGATATTTAGTGGTTGTTGTTGTTGTTGAGACCCAGACCGTCCGACCTACCAGAAAGGTGTAAGGTAACTGTTTGAACGGCCGGGAAGTGCCACCCAATTTAGACCGGAACCCAGTGGGGGAGGCATCCACAGGGACCGTACCCTCCTTCCCCTACCACCAACCTCTCGGAAGGACTTACGGACCCACATGTTAGCTTAGCTTTTTAATTATTAGAAAGCTTCTTAATCTATTTTTTATTCGCCCATTCATTTGTTGAAATGTTAGATGTATAATTTTCTCTCAATGGTTGAATTTCGCGTAGCCCCTTGTATTCATTAAACAATTGAAATGTTATATTGTCAACGCGCTTAAGAATATTAAATGTATACGCAGAACATACTGGGAATAAATTATGAGAAAAAACAAGTTTTTTATTGTCTTTCTCTACACAATAGTGGCGCACGGAAAGGTAAAAAAAAAAATTATTCCCACTCGAAATTTGACCAAATTAAGGGTGTAGGCAGATTTAATTCAAATAATATTATATAAATATTATCATTATCCAAAATTGATAGTATGCAAAATTGTAGAATGGCAATAAGTATGCAGGAGGCAGATGAAATAGTTTTGACAGTTTTGCATACTATCAAATTTGGATAATGATAATATTTATATAGTTGTTGTTGTTAAGACCCAGACCGTCCGACCTGCCAGAAAGGTGTAAGGTAACCGTTTGGACGGCCGGGAAGTGCCACCCAATTTAGACCGGAACCCAGTGGGGGAGGCATCCACAGGGACCGTACCCTCCTTCTCCTACCACCAACCTCTCGGAAAGGCTTACGGACCCACATGTTTAACGTGATCGTACTCCGCATGAACACGTCGGCAGTTGTGGCAGCGTGCAAATCCAGCGCGCAAACCACTGGGCTGCCGCGCCCGAAAAGTGCCAACAGCACGCGGTGTTCTAAGGTAGTCACCCACCCAAGTACTAATAAATGATGTTGCTTGACTTCGGTGATCTAACGAGAACCGGTGTTATCAGCACGGTGGGCCGTTGGCATGAGATATTTAGTGGTGTAATTTTTTGAAGCACCTTATATATCTGATATGGCAGTGAAATAAATTATGTAAAAGGTTATTTAGATAAATTTATTTCATTGCTGCTATGCATAATTTAAGAACTGATTGGTTGAAGTTACAAAATGGTTTGGCTATAAAATTTTTGTCGAAGAGATTTAATTCTTTTGAAAAATAATTAAATTCAAAGATAATAAAAATACTTCAGTCTACATAAATCTAAGGATTTTAAAATATTAAATTACTTTTAAAATATTAAGTCTTTTACAAATAATTGAATGATAATTTTGATGTAAATTTAGTTTTAAATAAAATCGAAATTCAAATTATTTGTTGTACTCAAGTGAAAATTTCATATAATAGAAAATAAAATGCAAAATTGCTTTTCATAAAATATGTAATAAAATACAAAATTAATAAATATATATACTTACACGAACTGGCATCTTTTTCTCGCACATAGAAAATTTTCCGCAAAGCATAGGATCTTTACCTGAAATGATAGAAAATAAAATTGTATCAATTAATGATACGGTTTTGAAAGTTAAAGTACTGTTTTAATTTTTTTCACTGGGACCTAGAAATTTAATTTTTAAATTTATGATATAATTGAATATATCTCATTCTGAAATAGTAAATTTTATAACTTTAGAAGTAAGAAAGATTTTTTAATCCAAATTATTGATTTGTACTACAATTAGATCTAAAATGCTAACTATTCTAACATATATTTAAGTGTTTCATTTAATAAATTTAATATGCATATAAACTTTTAAAATTTGAGTTTTTCTTACTTTTTGATATGCAATTAACAATTCCTAGCAGCTCTCCGGGTCTCATTGTAACTAAATGACATTTCTTGGTACGGAGAACTCTGGTGAGCAATTGAAAAAATTTTGCTTTAAGATCATGAAGGATTTTGGGGCTTTTATCAGCTCCAACACTGTCCTCTTTGATCCCGATGTGATGCTTGTCGATTGTAGAGTCATGGAGCAAATGTTTCTCTTCATCTTTTAAGCCATGGTGAAATTTGTGATCACCAGCAGTTTCCATGTCTTTATGGAACATATCATCCATTCCGTAAGCCTTTTCTTTCTTCAAACCATCTTCATGAAATGTGAATGCTTTATCAGCTTCAGCTCCGAATGTTCCAGCGATATCATGTGCTTTGGAGTTGTATATTGACTTTTCTTCTTCAAAATCAAAACCTTTCCCTAAACCGTGTAATTCTTTTGATTTCAAGGCTTCGTCTCCAAAAACACCATGCATCGATTTATCGACACCGACACCAACTTTGGTATCAATAACATGTGACTTTCCACCATCTAAACCTTTTTCAAATAAAAACTCGGTTCCATGATAATCTTTATCTCCAACAGCTTTGAACGCTTTACCAGCTTCAGCTCCAAAGGGTCCAGAGATGTCGTGTGCTTTGCTATTGTATATTGCTTTCTCCTTTTCTTCAAAATCAAAACCTTTTCCTAAACCGTGTAATTCTTTTGCTTTCAATGCTTCGTCTTCAAAAATACCATGCATTGATTTGTCGACGCCGACACCCATTTTGGTATCAATAACATGTGACTTTCCGCCGTCTGAACCTTTTTCAAATAAAAATTCGGTTCCGTGATAATCTTTATTCCCAAAGACCGAGGAGTCATCAATATGCTTCTTCAGTTCTTCGTCACTTAGGTGAGCATGAACATCTTTGTGAGCAATCTCTTTTGCTATTTCGTAAGCATGCGAACCTTCCGCTGCTCCTTCTTTTTTGTGAAGTTCTGTAGCTAAATGAAGGAGTTCATCATGATCTGCACCCAAAGCTCCATCCATCCCCAAAGAAGTTTTAAGTTTTTTCAATAGTTCTTCACTAATTTCATGTCCCATGCCTACATTACCTACGCCTTCTTTTTTGTAAAGTTCTTTAGCTAAATGAAGGAGTTCATCCTGCTTTGCAGCCAAAGTTCCATCCATCCCCAAGGAAGTTTTAAGCTTTTTCAGTAGTTCTTCACTAATTTCATGTTCCATGCCTGCTTTACTTACGCCTTCTTTTTTGTAAAGTTCTGTAGCTAAATGAAGGAGTTCATCCTGCCCTGCAACGAAAGTTCCATCCATCCCCAAGGAAGTTTTAAGCTTTTTCAATAGTTCTTCACTAATTTCATGTCCCATGCCTACTTTACCTACGCCTTCTTTTTTGTAAAGTTCTGTAGCTAAATGAAGAAGTTCATCCTGCCCTGCAACCAGAGTTCCATCCATCCCTAGAGAAGTTTTAAGCTTTTTCAGTAGTTCTTCACTCATTTCATGTCCCATGACTCCTTCATCTGCATGATGACCGCCTTCCATTTTGAACTTGTCATCCGAAATATATTCCCCTTCAGTAAACAAATCTTTGTGACTAACTTTCCACTTATCTAAAGCCATCTCTTCGGCAGTTTTCTCTAAACCAAAAGATTTCTCGGGAAAATTAATTTTTGGCTCGTAAATGGGCGATTTTTCTTTCTCTTCGACTTTTTTCAAATATTCTTCAATGTTATCATCTTTAAGAGATGGGAAAGTTTCTTCATTCACTAGTGATTTTCCAATTTCATCTACCTTTTTAACAAAGGACTCGTCACTTTTTAAATCGTGTAAGGAATGGGTATCTTCAAGATGTAGTTTCTCATCAGCCATTTTCTTATCATACATTTCCTTTAAAGCTTCCATTTTGATGTTAGGATAGGTTTCAACATCGCCAGCTATGCTCATGTGATACAAGCTTTCCGCTAGGGACACATCTTTGTCACTTACCTTATCAAGTTGAGTAACATCTTCAAACTTTTTCCCAGACATTTCCTTCGTGGTAGAATCTATGAAATGTGTTTTCTCTGATAAAAATTTCTTATCTGGTGTTCCGTGGTATCCTTCCATTTTATGCACATCGTCCATACCTTTGGTTGCACCCAAATCTTTCATTTTCATCAGCAATGTCAAAAGATCTTTTTCAGTGAGTCCTGTTCCTGTTTTCATACCATAACCTTCTTTTTCGAGAGGAAGAAATTTATCTTTCATGTATTCGTGTTCTGGAGGTTGTCTTTTCCCTAAGTACTTCATGTCTGCTTCCATTCCAGATAGATGTGTTTTATCCATTATTTCAGATTCGTATGAGAAGTGCCCTTTATCGCCGTCCATTTTTTTATGCATTATTTCTGAATCGTCTGCTCCATGCTCCAACTTAGCCATCAACGTTTTGAAAATCAAAGCAGCGTCCTCTATGGATAAGTCACGTCTTCTGATGTCATGTTTTGGTTCAACACCATGCTTGGCCACAAAGTGCTCAGAGCAATCAGTCACCACAGAAGTAGAAAATAAAATAACTACTACAGTAAACATCAAATGCATCTTGTAGACACAACCGTTGACTCGAAGCTGTTGATGTCTCGAAAAGTTCTGGTGAGAATGGCTGACAGCAGCGAATTCTGAGTATATATACGACAAATCAATCCTAAAGAATAAAAATTTTAATCAGTGACTATTTACATATTAACTCTGATGATAGTCACCACATTGCTGTAGTAGTGCGAAATCTGTTAGATTAATAAAAGAAGCTTTATTGAGCCCAGCTTTACTGACCAATCTAGAGATTATTGGATGTTTACATCATAAATTGCTCAGCAGTCTAAAGGTTAAGTTAGTGATGCGGAACTGAAACTGCTGCAACCCGCGCTGTAAACAATCTGCAATCCAACATGTTTTTTCCCTTACAACAGTAAGAAAGAACTATTATAATATTTTACGTTGAAATATAAAAATAAAGGTTTCTTCGTAAAGTATGTATGCGTGTTTTATAATGACCGAAAATATTTCTTTACTTACTTTCATTTCTGCCTTCATCTAAAATCATTAAGGTTTTTGAACCGGAAAGAAGAATGCGTTTTCACTGTTTCCAAATCACGTGGACGGAATTTTTTCTTCGAAAAAAGAAAATACTGTAACTCTTGTCTTTAGGATTACACAGTGTGTTTCAGGTGCATATGAAATGCCATTTCTGTAGTAAGTTTTAAAAGTGAATAATGAAGTCCTACAATAATGATTGAATTAAATGAAAATTTTCTGAAAATTTCGCCTTATTTCGAAAGACGATAGGTGAATGCCACATAGAGTTCAAGCTCTTTCATAATTTCTATGCAATATTTTTTGGAAGAATATGTCTGAATTTTCTACACACACCAATACTCGTTTCAACGGCATACTATTTTGTTTAATTGCATCGCATCTGTGCTTGTAAACTACACAAATTATCCGCACGAACATCTATCTGTGAAGAATCAAAACATCCATTTTTTGAAAATGTATATAAAATCAGTAATAAAATTTGCATAAACTAAATAAAAATTGGCAGAACCTAAATTGCAATTTACCATGCATACTTTTATGTCTCAATTTATGGTATATAGAATAGATTGGTTAGAAATACATTTTGATACGATTTTTAAAGATTTATTTGGAATGAAATTATTTTTAACACTTTCCAACGTAGTTGAAAGTGTTTATGCCTTTGGTCATTCTGTCTGTCTGTTTGTCCGCTCGCTAGATAACTGCCGTAAAAATGACTTTATCAAAATGAAATTTCAGAACGGTGTTCAGACAGTCTGTGGGACATATGGAAATGGAAATGAATAATATCAACCAATTAGTTAGTTGAAGTTCGTAAATTGCTTTGAAAAGTTTAGGAAATACTCAAATTATACCATAAAATATATAAAAGAATTTGAGCAAAATATGTTAGGTAGTTTTTTAAATAAAAATTAAAATAATAATTACACCCATATTGTATCACGTGACCTGTATTACGACACCCATATTATATCACGTGACCCACTTTAAAATAAAATATGGCATTCATCTTTTTTCCATCGTCAAAATCGTGATTTTTAAAGTTATTTTAAATTTAAAATTATTGTTGCATCCGTCCTAAAACCGTTTCATTTTTGCGTATTTTCTGTGCATCTATATTCTGCACCAACGCAATTATAATATTGAGTTTAAATGATCATCCAACTTTGATTATTTCTGCAACGAAGCCTAATTTTAACGTATGCAGTATGTAAACAAATCAAGCTGTAAGATGAAATTAATATATTGTAGATTAATGAGATGTTGTATAATAATTGCTGAGTTTTTCCAACTCAAAATTGTTCAGCTCTGGAAACTGGAATATAGGTGATATGAACGAAATATTCATTGATTTTACATAGAGAAGTAGATGATTTCATAGCATTGTCTTTTTCGATGAAGTTTTAAGCATGGAGTTAGAAAGTACTTTTACCTCAATGGTTTTAGGTTTTTAAGTAAAATAAATTATTGTGGTTCTACGATAATTAAAAACATATCACCGCTGAATGTATTGCATTTTATAGGTGTTTAAATAAAATAGCATTGCAGTTGGAAAGTGTTTAATAATCAATCCTTTATGCATGATTGATTTTTCTTGTTTTTAAATAAAGGAAAGAGAAACGTATTTCAAAAGTTAAATAAAATAAAATTGAGTCGTGAAAGAAAGAAGATAGGCATGAAAATTCTGCTATGGCGTTTGGTATATGTATCAGAGTAAAATGGTTTGACATATTTCCCCAAAACTGCTTTTTACATATACATGCCTTGGCTATTTACGTTTGGTCTCAATGAAAGCATTTTTGTAGATTTTCGTAACTTTTACTAAAATGCACATTTTTGTAAAAGAACCTAATTTGTGTTTGCCGAACGGCAACGATTTCGGTCTTAATTGAATAAAAAAAAAATCTGATGTGGGCAACACATGACTTTCCTTATATAATGCAATGAATTTACTACTTTTACAGATAAAAAAAAATAGGTTTTCTTATAGTAGATACTTATATTTTTTCCAAGATATTGAATTTTCGACAATTAGTCTTCATTTTCATTGATTTAGCTTCATTTTAATCCATTTGGCGAGATCTTCGTTAATTTGACAACATTTCAAAAAGTCGCCAAGTTGGCGACATTCCGCCAAATTCGTCGCCAAAATCTCGCTAAGCTTTACTGACGGAGAAATAAGTTATTCTTATAGCAGATAAATGACTATTGGCGTTCAAATACAAAAGTATTACTCGAAGTATCTTTTCTCATGAATGGAACGAGCTAGATCCACGAGAATGATGTCATCCAATTTATCGCATGGTATTACATATGAAAAGTGAACATGTTTCTCAATAGGAAATATTTTTTTTAATTTTATATGACTTTTTGATAATTTTTTTGAAAAATTTTCAATATCTCGAGAACGGTTCATGTTAGCGTTCTAAAATTTATGTCAATCGTTTTCTAATGAAAAATTACATAAGAAATTTTGTAACTTTATTAGTGGTTTAGATTTTTTGACGATTTTTTCAAAATTGCATTCGAAAATTTAGGGGGGTTCTGAACATTCGATTGCGTATAAAAACAATAGGCTCTGAGTGTTTACGGATTGTGATTTTTGTACCAAATTTGGTTCGAATCGGTCCATGCGTTCGTCAGTTATCGTCTCCACAGGCTCACTGACACACACACACACACACACACACACAGACATCACTTCAAAAATGTTCGATTCGTGATCAGGGATGCTTGAAACGTGCTCTCCCGTCGAAAACTCGAATTCGAATTTTCGACCCCGTCACAATATTTTCCTTATACATTATGTATACAAGGAAAGTAAAAATGGATGAAACAAATTTCAATATTTAATAATGTCAAAATTTAAAATTGGAGAGACTTGAGTGAATATGGTTTTAAAAAATAATTGTATATACTTTAAGATATAAATTTAAGATATCGGATAATTATTTTTTGAACTACGCACTTTACCGTAAGTTAAATATCAACATTATTACCACGATAACAGTTTTAATCGCATATTTTTTTATTTATTATTATTTAAAATTCATTTGAAAGAGTCAATACTCTTTAGTGATTAATATCCCTTTAAAAATGCTAATGATTGAAAGAAAAAAAATAAATAGAATGAATAAAACACCCCTAAATTAATGACCCTCATCCAGTATTTACAAGCACGGCATAATTGAGCTCTGCTTACTGCTCATATGCGTGTACTTGCGCATGTTGTGACTAAGCAAGTGAGTATGAAAACTTCGTTTTTGGAGAAATTTTTTTTATTCATAACTCGCCATGCGCAGTATCAAGTATTAAAATTTTTTTCTTTTATGCAAGGTGTCTCATAAAAAGTGAACAGTCGAGGAATTTTTGTACGGTTGGTTATAGATCCATAGTTCCAATTGCAAAAATTTGATGTGGGCAGCACATGACTTTACTTATATAATGCAATGAGTTTACTACTTTTACAGTAAAAAAAAAAGATTATTTTTACAGTAGATATTTATATTCTTTCCAGGATACTGAATTTTCGCCAATGAGTCGTCATTTTCATTGATTTAGGGTCATTTTTATTCATTTGGCGAGTTTTTCGTTAATTTAGCAGTATTAAAAAAAGTCGCCAAGTTGGCGACATTTCACCAAATTCTTCGCCAAAATCTCGCCAAGCGTTATTTACGGAGAAATAGAATGAATATTAAGTTATTCTTTCAGCAGATAAATGACTATTGGCGTTCAAATACAAAAGTATTACTCAAAGTATCTTTTTTCATGAATAGAACGAGCTAGATCCACGAGAATAATGTCACCAAATTTATTGCATGATATTACATATGAAAAGTGAACATGTTTTTCAACAGTTATTTTTTTTTTTTAATTTATGGGATTTTTTGATAAATTTGTTTGAAAAATGTGCAATATCTCGAGAACGGTTCATACTAGCGTTCTAAAGTTTATGTCAATCGTTTTCTAAGGAAAAATTACATAAGAAATGTCTACTTGTGTAACTTTATTAGAGGTTTTAATTTTTAGATGATTTTTTCAAAATTTCATTCGAAAATTTAGAGGGTTCTGAACATTTGATTACGTTTAAAAACAATAGGCTTCTAGTATTCACGGATTGTGATTTTTGTACCAAATTTCATTCGAATCGCTCCATTCGTTCGTCAGATATCGTCTCCACAGGCTCACACACACACACACACACACACACACACACACACAGAAATCACCTCAAAAATGTTCGATTCGTAACGTGCTCTCCCGTCGAAAACTCGAATTCTAATTTTCGACCCCATCACAATACTTTCCTTATACATTATGTATATAAGGAAAGTAAAAATTAAATTACAAAAATGTTACTCATAAAGCATTTAGTAAAACTGCAGAAAATGTGACTGTAAAACGTTCCAATTTAATATAGTTATCATTGATTTTATTAGGAAATATGGGGGGGAGGGGATTCACAAGTCATCTTCGGTTGCAAATAATTACTGAAACTTTTACCACTCCAAATTTATTTTATGTAAATAAAGCTATTATATCAGTATTACGTCGATTTATAGTTTGTATTTAAGCATCCAAGTCACTCTGCTATCTAACTAGAGCTTGAATTATGGTGTTGTTGTTGAGTAATACCGAACTCTGTGAGATGAGTTTGATTTACCTCGAATGCAACCGACCTCCTAATGATATAATGAGGGACTACTGTTATCGTTTCCCGTACATCTGACATAAGACTAGAGCTTTTATCCTGCAGCTGATATATCGACTACAATCAACAGGTTTGTTATATGGTTCAGAAAGACAACGAATATTAACGGGAAATGATGAAATAGATAATTTAGCTTATTGCTCGTGCTATCCACATACGAGTATTCTGGGGCGCGGTAGCCCATTGGTTAGCGCGCTGGAGTTGCACTCGGTAGGCCCGGGTTCGATTCCAGCCACTGCCAAAACTGCCGCCGTGTTCATGCGGAGTACGATCACGTTAAACATGTGGGTCCGAAAGTCCTTCCGAGAGGTTGGTGGTAGGGGAAGGAAGGTACGGTCCCTGTGGATACCTCCCCCACTGGGTTCCGGTCTAAATTGGGTGGCACTTCCCGACCGTCCAAACAATTACCTTACACCTTTCGGGTAGGTCGGACGGTCTGGGTTTCAACAACAACATACGAGTATTCTGACCGTAAATACTGAACAACGTCTTCCTCGGTTTCCCCGAAACCGCCACCACGAATTACTCGAACCACCATGAATACTACTACTCGCCACTTGCTTTACCGAATGCAAGAGCCATTACTGATTCGACTACAAAGGTTTTCTTTCTGGTTGAAAAAATGAAGATACAAAAATGTGTTATAAACATATTGAGCAAATTGAAAACAGTGGTTTTAAATAATATTAGTTGTTTTCAAAAATTGATGGGAATGCTCATTTTTACTTTCCTTATATACAATAATTTATAAGGAAAGTATTGTGACGGGGTCGAAAATTCGAATTCGAGTTTTCGACGGGAGAGCACATTTCAAGCATTCCTGATCACGAATCTAACATTTTTGAGGTGATGTCTGTGTGTGTGTGAAAGTATGTGTGTGTGTGTCAGTGAGTCTGTGGAGACGATAACTGACGAACGAATGGACCGATTCGAACGAAATTTAGTACAAAAATTACAATCAGTGAATACTGGAAGCCTATTGTTTTTATACGCAATCGGTAGTTCAGAATCCCCCTAAAATTTCGTGTGAAATTTTGAAAAAATCAAAAAATCGAAAGCTCTAATAAAGTTATGCAAATAGACATTTCTTATGTAATTTTTCAATAGAAAACGATTGATATAAATTTCAGAACGCTAGCATAAATCGTTCTCGAAATATTGCATATTTTTCAAATAAAATTTTCAAAAAATAATAAAAATTAAAAAAAATATTATTTGAGAAACATGTTCACTTTTCATATGTAATATTATGCGATAATGTGACATCATTCTCGTGGTTCTAGATCGTTCCATTCATTAAAAATTATACTTTAAATAATACTTTTGTATTTGAACGCCAATAGTCATTTATCTGCTGTAAGAATAACTTATTTCTCCGCAAATAACGCTTGGCGAGATTTTGGCGAAGAATTTGGAGAAATGTAGCCAACTTAGCGGCTTTTTTAAATGTTGCTAAATTAACGAAAAACTCGCCAAATGGATAAAAATGACGCTAAATCAATGAAAATGACGACTCATTGATGAAAATTCAATATCTTGGAAATATATAAGTACCTATTATAAGAATAACCTATTTTTTATACTGTAAAAGTAGTAAATTCATTACATTACATAAGGAAAGTCATGTGCTGCCCACATTAGATTTTTCCATAGATGTTGTTAGGAAAATATCTGTCAGACCGATAAAACCAAAATAATCTGATTTATTAGCCTTATTTAAGTGTTAAAATAACTTTTAATCAGTATCGTCTGCCTATCATTAATAGTTTCAAAGACAAACCAGGGAGAATAGTTGTTTTGAAACTCCTCTAAATGATATCTGTAATTTAATTCAAACTCATGAATTCATGAATTTCGGTGATAACAAGAGTCGCGAGAAAGTGGCGTAAGTCAGGAAGTTTGACAATTTATTTCGTTCTAAATCTGAACCTTTGAAATCCAAATTTTTCTTTAGTTTGAGTCAATGAAGCAATGACAACATTTTTGTAATTGGACTTTTTTCGCCAGAGTGGCTGTAAAACGTTAATATTTTAATTATTTTACAAATAAATTGAATTAAAAAAAAAAAATATATTGCACATCATTTATATATTATTTTATAACTTTCTACCTTATTTAAATAATTTTTTTCAATTGGAACTACGTACCTACAACCAACGGTTTCAAAAATCTCCACTGTTCACATTTTGTGAGAGAGAGAAGCGAAGCTGCGTATTGGACTTACATCTATTATCTACTACCTTAACTATCTTTACTTACTATCTTAACTATCTTACAACAATGAGATTATATATTTTTACATGGTCCATTTTGCAAAAGAATGCCGATTATATTTTTCGGATTCGCCAAATTTTAATAGATTAAAATGCCTTACTGAACTAAGCTGTGTACCAAATTTCAGGTCTTTAGGACGTATAAAAGTATGTTAAAATGCCAAAAAAGTTGAAACACACAGACAGACAGAAAAACATCAATCACGACGAATTCAATAAAATATTTTAAAATTCCAATTCTTTTACTATTGTATTACCATGTAGGGAAAGTAAAAAGAACGACCTACAAACGAAAATGCATACAAAAAAATATTTTTTTCATTCTGATACTGATTATGATGTAAATGGGCGTAAAAAAAATAAAATTAGAAATACGGCTGCATGAGAAGGCCGAGTGGAGTTTCCCATTTCAAATATTTTTAGATTGTTTTTCGGGAACAGTCAAAAATTGTCTTTTTGATCCACTCCTAAATTACCTTAACCTTCCATTACCCACGACAGACAACATGAAAACACAGTTAATGTAGATGCGATTAAAAGTTAGTCACCTGTTGTTCCTGGAAATTGAACCGACCTTCTGAAGGATGATTGGGCATGAATCGCCGAAGCGTAACAGCCAAGTTCAGGACTGAAACACAGATTAGTAAGCTTTTTAATCTATTTTTTATTCGCCCATTCATTTGTTGAAATGCTAGATATATAATTTTCTCTCAATGGTTGATTTTCGTGTAGCCCCTTGCATTCATTAAACAATTGAAAAGTTATATTGTCAACGCGTTTAAGAATATTAAATGTATACGCAGAACATACTGGGAATAAATTATGAGAAAAAACAAGTTTTTTATTGTCTTTCTCTACACAATAGTGGCGCACGGAAAGGTAAAAAAAAAATTTAATCCCACTCGAAATTTTACCAAATTAAGGGTGTAGGCAGATTTAATTCAAACTAATACTATATAAATATTATCATTATCCAAAATTGATAGCATGTAAAATTGTGAAAGGGCAATAAGTATGCTGGAGGCAGATGACATAGTTTTGACAGTTTTGCATACTATCAATTTTGGATAATAATAATATTTATATAGTGTCATTTTAAATTGTATCTGCCTACGCACTCAATTGGGTTTTATTTCGTGTGTCATTAAAATGTATTTTCTACTTGTTCCTGCGCCATTGCTATGTAGAGAAGAAATTTGCTTTGTCTTATAATTTATTTTTTGCGTAATTTGTTTTTTCTTATAATTTATTTCTTTAAATGCATTAAAAGGGCAAAAAACGTAGTCATGAAGTACTTAAATGACACGAAAATTTGATAGACTAAAATAGTGTTGTTGTTGAGACCCAGACCGTCCGACCTACCAGAAAGGTGTAAGGTAACCGTTTGGACGGCCGGGAACTGTCACCCAATTTAGACCGGAATAATTAAGTGGAAGTTCAAGTATAGCCTCTTAAGGTATAATATTTAACTAGTGAATACCCGTGAAGAATCAAGAATTTTTTTTTATTCATTAACAGTTAATAAAAGGAAAGGATAATTAAGCTTGCTTTTTTATGCCAATGATATCTTAAATTTTTTTAAACATGAGTTTTATATAGTACTAGAAAATGTATGCGGTGTTTCTCGGGGGTTAAAGCAGAGAAGTTCTGGCTGTATATAAAAGCTCATGTATTTCATTTTTTATTTGCATTGCCACTGATGAAGTACGTTATGATGTCCGAAAGCACTCTGGCCTAATTGTCATTCATTTGAGTGTCTTAAATGCTGTAATATTAAAAGGACTACTTGCCGAAAATGTAGTCTTTACTGTTTATAATATGGTACAATGTTTAGTTTGCTCTTGTAATTTTCAGTATAAAAGTACTTTCTATTTTATCGATTTGCACCAACTACCATTGAGCACAAGTACACATTGCGTTAAATACAATCTTTCCTATTGTTAAATTTAAAAAAAATTTGATAATTAACATTTAAAGAGTAAGGTATAGCTAAATTGCACAGACGGATACAAAAGAAATTTAGTATCCATGCCATTTTCATCATGATGCTCAAATGGTTCCTTTGAATGTTTCTATACACTTTTGAAGTGTATAGTTAAGTTGACAAACACGGAGAGGACTTTATGTAGCAAAAGCCAAAACTATACTGCAAAGCCATAGTCATAATTCAATGCGGAACTCTTCTCTTTCAGGGATTTTTAAAGCAAACTGCGCCATATTTACTTTATTAGCCAAGGAAACAACTAACATCTAGGATGACCAGCATGTCTAACAGAGAAAGGAAATTGAATCCTAAGCTATGTAAAGTAGAGGAACCTATATAAAGTGGAGGAGTCTATATAAAGTGGAGGAGTCTATATAAAGTGGAGGAGCCTATATAAAGTGGAAAAGCCTATATAAAGTGGAAAAGCCTATATAAAGTGGAGGTGCCTATATAAAGTAGAGTGGCCTATATAAAATTGAGAAGCTTTTATATATATATATATATATATATATATATATATATATATATATATATATATATATATATATATATAAAGTAGAGGAGCCTATATAAAGTAACTAATCGAATGCGATTAAATGTACTGAAGAGGGAGATTGATCTCCATTTAAACTTAAAGAAAAACATTTTTTTAATTTTATATATTTATTAAATAAAATTTAAAGAATATTAAAAAAATATAATTATTAAAATATACGTTTTATAACAGAATTGGGGAAGCAATACATACACAAATAAACCAAGACTCCCTGATTTTGAGATCTGTTTTCTTAAAACTGCTATATTCAACCTAGCGTGCATTGTAGCATTAAAATTAATTAATTCAGAAACCTAACTCTTTGCATGATATTGTATTACTGGCATATGAACATATTGCACCTAAATTTTAATAACTATCGGTGAACAAATTTGTATAAAAACATTTCTACAAGACCTTTTGAAATGTTTAGCATTTAATCACTAAACTATCTTAAATTTTCTTTTTTGCAAACTTCAATATAATTAAGCGGAAGTTCCAAGTATATAGCCTTTTAAGATATAATATTAAACTAGTGAATACCCAGGAAAAATCATGGGAAAATGTTTGTTCATTGAAATTTAATAAATGTAAAGATCTTTTCAGTTGGATTTTTTTACGCCAACAATATCTTCAAAAACTATTTTTAGTATATATTTTATATAGTACTAGAAAATGTACCCTGTGTTGCTTGGGAGTTAAAGCAAAGTAGTTTTGACTGTATAGAAAAGCTCATGTTTTTAATTTTTTATTTGCATTGCCACTGATGAAGGATGTTATGACGTCCGAATGCACTCTGGCCTAATTGTTATTAATTTGAGCGTCTTAAAAGCTGCAATATCAAAATGACTATTTGCTTAAAATGTAGTCTTTACTGTTCATAATATAGTACAGCGTCTAGTTTGCTCTTATAATTTTCAGTATAAAAGTGTTTTCTATTTTATCGATTTGAATCAACCACCATTGATCACAAGCATACATTGCTTTGCGTATAATGAATCGAATTGTTAAATTTTATAAAAATTCGATAATTAATATTTAAAGAGCAAGGTATAGCTACGTTGCACAGACGGATACAAAAGAAATTTAGTATAATGGAATTTTCATCATGATGCTCAAATGTTCCTTTGAATGTTTCCATATATTTTTGAAGTGTATAGTTAAGTTGACGAACAAGGAGAGAACTTTATGTGGCAAAAACCAAAGCCATAATGCAAAGTCATACTGCAAAGCCATATTGCAAACCCATAGTCATAATGCAATGAGAAATGGTTTTCGTTCAGGCTTTTCTAATGTTAACTGCGCCATATTTATTTATTAGCCAAGAAAACGACTAATATCTAGGATGCTCAGCATGTCTAACAGAGAAAGGAAATTTAATCCTAAGCTATATAAAGGTGGAGCCTATATAAAGTGGAATACCCAGACGACTCCACTCACCCGAGGGCATGAGCCTATATCAAAGTCGAGGAGTTGATATAAAGTGGTTGAGCCTATATAAAGTGGAGTAGCATATATAAAGTGGAGTAGCCTGTATAAAGTGGAGTAGCCTATATAAAGTGGAGGAGCCTATATAAAGTGAAGGAACCTATATAAAGTAAGGAACCTATATATAAAGTGGAGGAGCCTATATTAAGTGGAGGGGCCTATATAAAGCGGAGGAGCCTAACTAAAACGGAGGTGCCTACTTAAAGTGGAGGATCCCATATAAAGTGGAGGAGCCAATTAAAGTGGCAAAGCCTATCTAAAGTGGAGGAGCCTACTTAAAGTGGAGGATCCCATATAAAGTGGAGGAGCCTATATAAAGTGGCGAAGCCTATCTAAAGTGGAGGAGTCTATAGAATGTGGTGGAGCTTATATAAAGTAACTATTTGAATGCAAGTAAATGTATTAAGGGAGATCTCCATTTAAACTTGAAAAAGTATTTTTTTTCTATATTTATTAAATAAAATTTAAAGAACATTGAAAAAATAATTATCAAAATATTTCAATTAGAATACATTTTATAACAGAATTGGGTAAACAATACATGTACAAATAAACCAAGACTCCTTGATTTTGAGATCCTTTTTCTTAAAACTGCTATATTTAACATAGCATGCATTGTAGCGTTAAAATAAATTAACTCAGAATCCCAAAACTTTGCATGATATTGTATAATGGGAATATGAACATATTCCACCTAAATTTTAATAACTATCGGTCAACAAATTTGTGTAAATAAATTTTCTGCAAGACCTTTTGATCTGTTCCTTGAAAGTTAATAAATGCAAAAGATCTTTGAGTTTGATCTTTTTATGCCAACGATATCTTCAAAAAAATATTTTTAGTATACATTGTATGTAGTACTAGAAAATGTTGCTTGGTTGTTAAAGCAGAGAAGTTCTGGCTGCATATAAAAGCTCATGTTTTTCATTTTTTATTTGCATTGCCACTGATAAAAGACGTTATGACGTCCGAAAGCACTCTGGTCTGATTGTCATTTATTTAAGCGTCTTAAATGGTGTACTATTAAAATGACTATTTGCTGAAAATGTAGTCTTTATACTGTTTATATTATAGTACAATGTTTAGTTGTAATTTTCAGTATAAACGTGTTTTTTATTTTGTCGATTTGCACCAACTAGCATTGAGCACCAACATCCATTGCGTTGCGCATAATGTCTCCTATTCTATAAAAATTCGATAATTAACATGTGAAGAGCAAGGTATAGCCATGTTGCACAGATGGATACAAAAATTTCGCGGGAAATTTAGTGTAGTTGCATTTTCAACATGAAGCTCAAATGGTACCTTTGAATGTGTCCACACATTATTGAAGTGTATAGTCAAGTTGACGAACAAGGTGGGGATATTATGTGACAAAAGCCAAATGTAGCCATACTGAAAAGCCATGGTCATAATACAATGGGGATGCTTTTCATTCAGGACTTTCTAAATCAAACTGCGCCATATTTACTTTATTAGTTAAGAATACGGCTAATATCTAAGATGCTCAGCATGTCTAACAGAGAAAGGAAATTGAACCCTAAGCTATGAGCCCTAAGCTCGTATATAAAGTGGAGGAGCCTATATAAGGTGAAGGGGTATGCAGAGTCCACTTCGAGGGTAAGAGCTTGCAGTTTAGTCCCATTAGCTCAACGGTAGAAAGTCGGCTGGCCAGTTCGGAGATCTAGGGTTCGATTCTCGGTTGGGGCAACGAGGCTCTGTACAATGGCGACCGAACACATCAACCCTCTGTGTTAGTGCAAAGATGTCGGAGATCTGAAAGTGATGCCAGTACGACTAGTACGGATTCAGGGGACCTTGGAATATTGTGCACCGATTTCAGATTGAGAGGATAGTGATCACACAGGATACTAACCTGGCTAAAAATAGCAGTAGCAGGAGGCTAACCTGAGGTAAAGAGATCAGGAGGTGGTCAGTCAGATTGTCAGTTACCTTACAATCTGGCAGTAGAGGGTTGGAGAATGCAGAGTTCAATTCGAGGATAAGAGAAGAGCTTGCAATTTCGTCCCAGTAGCTCAACGGTAGAGGGTCAGCTGGCCAGTTCGCAGATCCAAGGCTCGATTCCCGGTTAGGGGAGCAATGCTCTTTACAAGGCTATATAAAGTGGAGGATGTTGAATTGTAGTTTGATGGATTAATATTGGAAACAATGGGAAGGAATCAAATCGAACCATTTTTGGAAATAAAAAAAAATCTTTACATATTAGTAAGATCAGTTACCTTACACCTTTCTGGTAGGTCGGACGGTCTGGGTTTCAACAACAACAACATATTAGTAAGATGTATAAAAATGTGCTCTTCTTGGAAAACAGAAGAAAAAAACCCCAAGAAAGATCAATCATGCATAAAGCATTGATTATGAAACGCTTTCCAACTGCAATGCAATTCTCTAAAATGCGATACATTCAGCGGTAATATTTTTAAAATTATCACAATACTACAATAATTTATTATATTTGAAAACTTAAAACTTCATCCAAAAACAAAAAAATGAACTTTATTCAAATGACGACATTGAAATATAAATCGTCTGTCTCTCTATGTAAAAGCAGTAAATATTTCAGTCATACACTTTTATTCCATTTTTTTCATTCATCACAATACTACAATAATTAATTTTACTAAAATATTTAAAACCATGGAGATATAAGTAATTTAACTCAATGCTTAAAACTTCATAAAAAATGTCTGCTATAAAATCGTCTGCTTCTCTATGTAAAATCCATGAATGTTTCATTCATATCAGCTATACTGCAGACTCCAGAGCTAAATAATTTTGTGTTAAAGAAATTCAGCAATTCTTATACAATTCATCCTACGTCTTGATGTCGTTGTTGTTCAGATCCAGACCGTCCGACCTACCAGAAAGGCTACATCTTGATGTGCTAATATTTTCCATAAGTGAAAATTATGCTTCGTTGTAGAATAATCAAAGTTTGATGATCATTTAAATTAAATATATTGTAATTGCGTTGTTTCAGAGTTTCAGAGTTCAGAGTATTTGCGTTGTTTCAGATGCACAGAAATTAAGCAAAAATAAAGCGGTTTTAGGACGGATACAACACTAAATATAAATTTAAAAGAATTTTAAAAATCACGATTTCGACACAAGATGGATGCTATATCTTACTTTAATGTGGGTCACGTGATCTCTTAATATAATCTGGGTGTAATTATTATTTTAATTTTTATTTAAAAAATTACCGTATATATTTTGGATGAAATTTTTTTCATATTTTTATGGGATAATTTGAATATTTCCTAAAACTTTCGAAGCAATTTGTGAATTTTAAATTCGCTTAAAAAATGTTTGAAAAATTAGGTCCCATAGGGTTCCATGTATTTCATTTTTTTAAGTCGGGTTCAGTCCAAAACTAATAGATGATATTATTTATTTATATTCCCATATGTCCTACAAGCTGTCTGAACATCATACTAAAATTTTATGTTGATAAAGTCATTTTTACGGCAGTTATCGTGCAAATGGACAGCCAGACGGACAGACAGACAGAATGAACAAAGTCATAAACACTTTTCAACTATATTGTAAAGTGTTAAAAATCAGCGGCGGGTTCAGTCCGATGGTTCCAAAATGGATTTGCGTAAATAACATTTTGTAAAATAAAACTTCAGTTAAGTTAAATAAGTTTATTCGATTTATTCAAACTCATGTATTTCATTTACAGTCTTTTAAACCGTTACAAATGACTCGCGAACTATTTATAGCCAGTATAAAAAAATAATCACTTTTAGTTTTCTACCCAATTTCATCTGGATACTTTGACCATAGACTTGACGTCAAAATATCAGATTATTTTACTAACAGGCTTGGCGGTATATAAATTAAACTTATAGTATATATCTGGCGAAATTTTACATTCAAGTTGATGTATAAACTTGCTTGGTTGCACATAAATACGTACTTCAATGCGTATATTTTCATCCATTTTGTCAAACCTCACTCATCATTAAATATCTTTGGAATTTACAAGTTCATTTAACCTCCTAAACATAATAAAATATCTCGTACTTATGCACTAATATTTCACCAAGGAGTAAGTAAATAGATTGAGATGCAAAAATCAAAGCATTTTAAATGTTACAGCTTTCCCAGCCATTAGAAAATCCAGAATGAAATACTAAAGTATCGAAATGAGAACCACTATACTTCAAAAGCTGAAGGCTGGATCCAAAATCCAATTCGATACACTTGTAGGACTTTTAAAGATCTACAAATTCCTACTTATTATTCATAGTCATCACTTTAAATTTTTGAGATATAAGCATTGCAAAGTTGAAAATAGAAAATTTGAAATATTTTTTCAACTTGATAAGACGATGATTCGAAAATTATAAGAGCTTTTTAAAACACGATACTCGATCGGACATTTTAAGTGTTTTTGAAAAAAAGATCAAAATATTAAAATATTGAATTTTTTTTATATATTCATAATCAGCCCTCTATTTCCGACAAAACGAAAGATAATTTGTTTACATTTTTATCTATCAGGTTTGGGTGTATAAGTGACCAAAGTGTTTACATTTTTCTTGACGCTTCGATTTTTTTGCGACAGAAACGTCAAGCATAAATGTTATTCACATCAAAAATCTTTCAATGCAAATTATTATGATTAAAGTGGTTAGAATTTGTGTATTTTCTAAAACCTGTCGATAAGAGAGCTGAAATAACTGCTCCCAGTGCATCATAAACGTAGATCGACTTATTTTGCTCTTGTTATAGTTTATCAGTAGCCGTTAGTGAATTAGCAATATAAGAACTTATTATGTACCTAAATTTTGAGAAATTAATTGCCAAGATAAAAAGAAACAAACAAACAATAAAAGATTCACTGATGTTTTCAGGAGAAAGAATGAATAAAAAAGTTGTGTAAATGGTACAAACATTAAATCTTTGGATAAAAACTGTTGCGGCATACATTTTGGAACCATATCTAAGGTAAAAGTTAACTACTTAAAGTAAGGTAAAACACACATTTCATCTTGGAAGCTTACATAATAAAGAAAGATGTTTGTCTGTGTATATGTGTATGGTGTTTGTAGCCGATAATTGTAGCTTTAGACAGTGGCGAAATTTGCTAGAGGTATTTCAGGGCCCCAGTACAAATCAACGAGATTTTTAAAAATTCGAATTAGTTAAAATACTAAATTACCTGGAAGATAGTATACACTCTATAGCAAGTACAACATCACACAGTATACGCTGCCCAACTGCAGGAGGTCGAAATTAGCAATAATAACCTTGATAACATAGAAGCAATAAAAGTCAGAGCATTAAAAATTAACTGCCTCAACAAGGATTCAGATACAGCATAGACTATTTGTTATCAGATAGTATAGACTACAATACAGTATAAAATGTAGCAAAGACTGTACATTTGAAAAGATAATGAACAATATCAGCAATAAGAAAAAAAACTTTAACAAAAACGGAAAAAAAATTCAAACAGTGACTTTAAAAAATAATTAAACCATAGAAGCAAAGATTGAGTAGCATACTAGCAAAAGCTCTAGAACAAAAACGATTCTTTACCTTAATTTAATCTTTATTATAACTTTTATTTAACTCCCACAGGACTAAATATAGACGAAATTCAAGCCTTACAGCTCTGGCCTGAGTACGCCAAAAGTTGATAATATATAGCCTCGCACCTGAATGCTTAAGGAGGTAAAAGCCAGTATGTAACAAATTGACGAGACATATAAATAATATCGTAAAGTGTTAAAGCAGTTAACACAATGTCGCAGATACGTAAGCATAGAACCAAAGAGGAGGCTATAACTAAACTCCTGTTTGTAAAAATTGCAACACCATGAAGGAATCATCAGAATTTATCGCACTCCGGAAGGTGGCGTTCACCGCTATAGCGTCTAACTTGAATGCGGCCATCACTGTACCCCAAATTAAAGCGGGATTGATAGGAAAAGACGACTTGTTGCCAATCGGAACGCCAGTGTCTAGGTTGATGAGCCCATTGTAGTCGCAGGCGTTGATGGTTTTGTGTCAGGGGAATCCTGTGCAAAGGAATTATTTCAAGCAATCCATGGTAAAGTAGATGCCGACGAATTGTTGGACCAGACAATGACACACCTGTAGCAGTTCCGGCCACTCAATTTGCTGCTCATGCCTTAGGGCGAGTCGAGTGGTTTGAGTTTTCGACACCTGTAGCAGTGCTCTGTCGTTCTGCAAACTGTCGAGATGAAGCTGTACGGTCCATCCCTGCCAAGCGGATGAGATGTCTATCATCCCGTGCTGACGTAGCATTTCGTCGTCCATTATACCGGATTTGCGACTCGTCCGGTTCTCTTCAGTCCACTGCTTCTACACTCGAATTGTTGTAGCATTGCGCTCCATACGAGTTGCTATTACACGATAAGAAAACTCTTCACGAAGGCTATTCATCTCCGTTCGAATTCCACAACTTGCTCACATGGAGTCCTCTGTTATCGTAGAGGCATAGTGACTTCTCATGAAACGTTTACCGCGCGCAGATAACCATAGATTATTTTCAACGTCCCGCTACAGCTCTCTGTTTATACGCAGTTCAGAAGACGTTGCTCAACTCACGCATGCTCGGTGACTCTGAAATTCTAATCATTTACATAGCTCACCCTAATTTGCATTTGCTGCAAGTTTCAGCTCAATCGCGCGATTCCTTCATGGTATTGCAATTTTGACAAATATGAGTTTAGATGGCAAATGGCGAAAAACCTTACACTATAACGGATTATGCGCCAGGTCGGAGCCTGCCTGTGGCGGGCGAATTTTCAAAGTCGAAAATTGGCCATTTATCGCCATTTAGTAAGATCTATTTATTTAGACCATTCTCGTCGAATGCCAACCAAAACTTTTTTTTCGCAGATAGCCTGCAAACGAATCTTAAGCCTCTTGGTCTTGAAGTTGATTGATATAATTGTTGCGATCTTACAATTTTATGAATTTAAGCGATAAATTTTCATGTTTTGGAATATAGAATTATTTAAATATTATAAGGGATCGCTGAAAATTTGGCTTAAATTGGATAGTGATTATTTTTTTGTTTACTTCTAGAGTAAAGATATTTTTTTTACGACTTTGTATTTTCGTTTATTTGTGTTTATTTTAAACACTCTAAATGTTTAAATTTTTTAAAACTGTTTTCTAACTTCGCGAATATATAGCATATAAAGTAAATAATGTTAATATTATTATTTTATTTATTTATTTATTTTGAAAAAGACTGCAAGCTACAGGATGTAGTCCCAGTTACAGCATGCAGGAATAAAAATACATTCAAAATATACAGATTAAAACATTATAAAATACAATAAAAAATTAAAATACATTAAAAAGAAAGCACACCCTCAACAACAAATGACCTTCATAAACAGATGCACATGAATCTATATATATAAAATTGAAAATCTGTCTGTCTGTTTGTCCCGTCATCACGGGAGAACGGCTGAACCGAATTTCATGAAATTTTGTGGGTAGCCTGGAAATAGTCCTACTTAAAATTTAGTCCATGTTTGGAGTTTTTATGATCAGTGGTTCTCGAGATATTAGTAAAAAACAAAATTTTCGTTTGTCTCATCATCACGGGAGAACGACCGAACCGAATTTGATGAAATTTTGTGGATAGCCTTGAAATAGCCTCCATAAATTTAGCCCAAGTTTCGAGTATATAAGACCAGGGGCTGTCGAGATATTAATGAAAAACGAAACTTTTTCCGAGGAGCTCTATTCTATAACTCCGTGGTTTATCCAAACGAAAAGCTTGAAAATCGTTTGAAAGTGGATTAAAACTTGATCTTTGAGTTTGATGGGAGATTTTTGCGTTAATTAGTCACTTTCTGAAAACATGAATTGTTTGAAACGTGATTTAAATACTAAATCTATCTCCACGGTTTATTTTTCACAAGTTTTTACTGAACAAAAGTATAAAGAAATCAAAATGGTTATTTAATTTCGCAGTTTATGAGAAAGATTCTGTCTTATATCATGTTGCTCATAAACGCAATTAAATTCAATCTGTCTGTTAATTTTAATTATGATTTTTTCGTTTTGAATAATAAACAAATGGATATAAAAATATATTTTAGAAAAGAACGATTTAATTTTTCTTATAGCATTTTAGACTGGATAATATTAATTACGATCTTCAGGTTTAAACGTCATTATTATTGATATTTTCGGGGATTATTGATTCAGGGATTATTGATATTTTCAAGTTATTATGCCATTGTTTTATTATGACAAAAATTGTTTAAACTCATATATTGTACGTTGTACGAGTAATCGTCTACAAATACACGGGTATATCTTCTAATCTACGAGAATATAAGTAGTACAGGTATATTGGCATATGTTTTGATATATATTGGCATATATTGGAATCAATTACGACCTTCTGATATAAAGATTACGAGGATTATTGATATTTTCAATTTATTACGTCATATTTTTTATTTTGGCAAATATTTTTGAGACTCATATTGTAATACGGGTACTCTTCTAATGTACTAATACAGGTTATATCTTTTAATATTCTCGTATATAAGTAGTACGGGTCCTATACAATTTTAATGCTTTCATTTTTCATATATTGATCAATTCCCTTTTTTTTTGTGAATTTGTTTACAAAAGGGGCCAGGACGTTTTATTCTTCAGATCTGCCCGTGAAGATAATGTTTCATAGTGAGAACAGATATTCTTAAACTTCTCTTTAGGAGCAATAAATTTAATATTTTAACAGAATTTGCACATGATTGCGAATTATAAGTTTCTTTATATTATATATCCCGTACGGAGAACGGGTATGCTGATAGTAAATACAATAAAATACAAGATGTTTACAACAAATGCTTTTTAAAATGCCTCTCCGATGAATAAAAAATATCGAGATAATCAAGGAAATTATTGTATAATTTACAAAAACTAGTAATTGCACAACTACACCCAATATTCGAGTTAAAATTCTTTACAGCAAATAAATTAATTCTCCTGGTTGAACATGAAACCCAATTCCACCCACGACAGGGGAACAATCAACTCGGCCACCGAACAGACCCCTGAAGAATGAAAATAAAATGTAATCCCTTCTTCACTGTAAGCTTTTTAAACTAAACAAATCACGTAGAAATGTAGCGGATAAGGCATGACAAAAAATGCGAGTTTTCCTATAATAAAGATGCCCCAAGAAATTATTTTGAATAATCTCGATCCTGTTTGAGTGAACGGCATGAAAAGTTCTCCACACCACAGACGCATATTCAAGCCCAGACCTGACGAAGGCATTAAAAAGAACAATAATGGTATCCTCATTTGTAAAATCTTCAGTAATTCTCTTAATGTAACCCAGTTTTCTATAGGATTTAGAACAGATATTAGAAATACAAGGCCAAGGTCAGTAATAGAGAACGTTCTAGCCAAAACAGAGTTGCCAATACCATAAGAAAATAAAATAGGTTCTGTAAACAATCGGCGACAGACGAACCATACGTGGCCAAATGCAGTGCCCTTATTTAGGGCGTATTAAGATATATTACTTAGGACAAATTAGAAGAGCTTCTTTGGGGCACAAATGGAGTTTATTTAGAGTGTATTAACGGAGCTTATTGAGGGCGTAATTATGCTCGCATTGTAAAATAGGCATAATTGTATATAAAACAAGAAAGATCAATCATGCTTAAAGCATTGATTATGAAACACTTTCCAACTTCAATGCAATTTTATTTAAACATGTCTAAAATGCAATACATTCCTCGGTAATATTTTAAAACTTATCACAATACTACATTAATTTATTATATTTGAAACCTTAAATCTTCATCGAAAAAAATTAACTTCATTCAAATGACGGCATTAAAGTATAAATTGCCTGGTTTTAACATCTCTTAAATGTTATACATTCCTCGGTAATAATTTTAGAATTATCATAATACTACGATAATTTATTATATTTGAAAACTTCATCGAAAACAACTGAAATCCATTCAAATGACGTCATAAAAAAATAACACGCCTGGCTCTCTCTATAAAAGCAACATTTCATTCATAAATAATTCCCCCATTCATGTCATTCATCACAATACTATAACAATTTATTTTATTTAAAAATTAAGACCATTGAGCTACAAGTAAGTAAAACTCTATGCGTAAAACTTCATCGAAAAATATCGTCCTTCTCTTTCTAAAATCAATGAATTCATATCAGCTAAGCAGACTCCATGGACTAAATGATTTTGTGTTAAAGAATTACAGCGATTCTAATACAACTCATTCTACATATTTTGCTGTTTACATTTTACATAGGTGAAAAATAGGCTTAATAGTAGAAATAATCAAATTTGGAAGAGCATTTAAACTGAAATATATTGTCATTGCGTTGTTTCAGTATGTAGATGCACAGAATTTAGGCAAAAATAAAGTAATTTTAGGACGGATACAACACTCAATATGAATTAAAAAGAACTTTAAAAATCACGATTTTGACACAAGATGGATGCCATATATCATTTTGAAGTGGGTCATGTGATCGTTTCATATCATGGACACGTGATCGCTTAATATAAGAGGTGTTATTATTATTTTAATTTTTATTTAAAAAACAACTGAATATATTTCGCTGAATTTTTTTTTATATATTTTATGGAACAATTTGAATATTGCCTAAAATTTTCGAAGCAATTTGTGAATTTTAAATCCGCTTAAAAAATGCTTGAAAAATTAGGTCCCATAGGGCTCAATGTATTCCATTTTTTCAACCCGGGTTCAATCCAAAACTAATTGGGTGATATTATTCATTTATATTCCCATAGGTCCTATAGACCGTCTGAACAACATACTAAAATTTCATTTTGATTAAGTCATTTTTACGGCAGTTATCGTGCTAACGGACAGACAGACAGACAGACAGACAGACAGAATGAATGAACAAAGTCATAAACACTTTTCAACTTTGTTGTAAAGTGTTAAAAAAACGCAACCGCGAGAGTGATTTTTGTTCAAAAAAGGTGATTTGGAAAAGGAGTGGTGTTACCTGTATCTTTCTTTCGACCCAGACCGTCCGACCTACCCGAAGATGTAAGGTATCTCTCTGGACTGCGAGACAGTGTTACCTGTATCTGTGTTACTTAAGTAGCGGACACTTATTAAGGACCAGATCAAAGTCAGGCAATTTGTTCTAGTAATTCAATAAATAAAGATCCATCGTCGAGATTGTAAATAAGTAATAAAGAAAATATCTTGTTACTGAAAATTAATAAAAATTAGTTTCATTTTAACTTTTTGCATCTTTATCCACAGTTCCTTGACACACTTTTGTGCACAAAGTTTGTTAGTGTTTGTTTTATGGATATTAATTTCATGCAGCATTATATTTTAACAAGGCATCACTATACGAATTCTAATTACAGGCGTGGCACATAATTCTTATGTACTGCGACGTGAAGGTCAAGTTAAATTAAGTAACGTCATAAAACTCTGAAACCTCTTAGTTTCTTATTTACTTGATTGCAATAGGGTGTCGCCAGAGGCTAAAAGCCCGACCACGCCTTATACCAACAACATAAATTGCTTTTAACTCGATGCATGCGAGACAGTCTACTTCCATTCTCAAGAACGATGAACCCATGTTATTATCAAATATGTAACCATTAATTGCAGTGTTCTCGTCGTAGAATGAGTTTCGTGTGTTTTCCACCAAGTTGAGGTGTCTGCTGCTGCTTCTGTCAACAGTATATTCCAAAAATCGATAGTGGTGATAATTCTTGGAAAGGACGCTTCATAATAGCTTTGAAGAAACGGCAGGTCTCTATAAAAGTCGAAGTTTCTGCTGTTTGTTTTGACCTCTTGCTCATTCATAACGTGCTATGCGGTACTGACTTGTTCTTTTTAATTATGTTTTCGAGACGTCGATCGAATAGAAGTTCGGTAAAAAGTAATTTATATTGATCCTTCGAAGAAAATAGTTCTTAGTTCTTCAAAGTGCCTAAATCGATTCTTATTAAAGCAGCGACAGTTACTCTAATGAGAAAATAATATCATCAAATTTATAATGAAAAAAAAATGAAGACATAATTTTTGGTACCGACTGCAATTATTTTGAAACTAGAAACGTAATAAATGTTATTCACTTAAAAATATCGACTGAACATTTTATGAACTTTTCAAATGCATTATAGGCAGATTGTGAGTTTATTTTTTTATTCACTTTCAATGAGTAATTTTTGTTATGATCTGAAACTTCAATAACACCCACACTCATGGGTGACGTATGCGATCGATAAATACCAGATTTCTATAAAATGGAATAGCCTTAAAGAATTTATGAAGACTTAATACTAGTTCTTATTCTTCATCTTGCATAAAAACAATTTGGAAATTTTATAAGTGCGGACATCAGAGTTTTTTTTCACACAGAATGAAAGTTGCTACCGAGAATGTTGGACCAGATCATTATACGGATACGGAGTCGTCATCATCAACAATGGAGATGGCCGAAAAAAAGAAGTACTTGTATTTTCCTAATTTTTGTCAGGATATTTCTAAAGAATGCTCGAGGCAGATGAGAACAGATTTTGAAGCTTTATTTACATTATCCTCAATTATAGGAACATTTCCTTCTTCATATCGTATGCATCCAACTAAAAAAGAGCAAAACTGTACACTAAAATTATTATATACTGTGGTCATAAACCTGCTGGCTTTCATTTCTCTTGTCATTACGATAAGTTTTGCTCATAATTTTGCACATTCCAATGCTATGAGGATTACTTATTCCGTAAAGTTCCTGGGAGCATTTATAATTCGCATGAATATGATATATCAATGCAACAAGTTTCCAGCTGTAATAGAATTTCTATCTCAACTCTACAACGATATATCATCATCTGTCTATAAAAGCTTAAAGGTCAAAATATACTTACAAATCTCCTCTATTTTTATATTGAATGTTTTGATGTTTACTTTGGCCCATTTTAGTGTTTTTTATGAATCAAAGATTCAAAACATACCCCAAATAACTTTCATGGGACAAAACCTAACCACAAATGGTACATTTAGTATTTTTCCTTTGGTTCTTGTTTCGTATTCTTTCAATTTCTTATTCAGCACACTAACTGTTTCCTTATGCATCGTAGTCTGCTGTAACGTACACTTCATACTTCGAACAGTACTTAGAAATTACGGTGACACCTTCATTGACAATTTGAAAAAGAATCCAAGTAAAGAGTCTCTTGTGCAAGACTATGTAGCATTTCGGAGAATCAAATGTGGTATCAGTAAGGCCGATGATGCCATATCTTTCTGCACGCTTTTTACATATGTCACATGCATCAGTTGCTTCTTTTACACATTGAGTATATTCCTGATAAGTGATAAACTCTTGGATCATCCACTTTTTGCTGCTGAAATATTCTTTGTATTTCTGTTCGCATTAGTGATTTTCTTGTCTATCACATGCAGCGCTTCTGGAGTAACCGCTTCTGGAGAAGCCCTGAAGCAACGTGTCAACTGCATGTCTGAGATTGTTCTGAAGCATAACCCTCCAAATGACATTCTATTAAGCTTCATGCTTTTGATTGACAACATTAAGAGTACAAATGTCGGAATGACAGGCTGGGGCATGTTTACAATTACGAAAGGCTTTGTTCTAACGACTATTGGAGTCATGATCACTTACGGCATGATTCTGTTCCAGTTTGGGTGAAACACAACAATAAATAAGCTATGGCTTACAAGACGGATAAACCATAAAGTCTAATTTTGTTTAACATATCTTGTATTCTTCTTCGGCTATATCGAAATATTATGCGAACAAAAAAGTTTAGTTTTGTTGAAATGGACTTAAATTAGGACTTTCCAGCTTGTCGCTTACTTTTCGATGAAAAATGTGAATTATAGCAACTGAATAGGTTCGAAGTAATAAGATTTTTTGTTTACATGTATTTAACCAATACATGCGAACAAAACATTCAAACAACCAATAGATGTAAACAAAACATTCAAACAACCAATAGATGTAAACAAAACTTTTAACGCATTTTTTTTTGTTTGTGTGATATAGACACTTTCCAAATTTTATAGACAGTTGTTTATATAAACATTTTTATAAACATTTTCTAGTAGCTGTATAATGACCATTTCAATATAAATTGTTAGTGTTGCAAGCTTTGCTTCAAATGCAGAAGGAACGGACAATCGTCTGAGCTCAATTGATAGAGAGTCGACTAATTGACCGGAAATCGGTGGTTTGAATCTCACCTGGAGCATGGGGTTCTTATAATGGCACATGTAGCAACCTACTGCTGCAGGTTAAAGAAGTGGGCGACTAAGGTCATAATAGCACAACATTTGAAATTTTTCCAGAGCCTTGAAATTTATCACATCACATTCAATTTATGCAGAATTACAGCAAATAGCATGCAATCCTGTATAACAAAGTAGAGGAATAAGGAGTTCGTGCTTAGATTTGAAATCTGAAGGAGAAGATTGTAAGGTTCACTTCAAATATGGGAGAAAAACAATTATTCTCAATATAGTTCAACAGACTATGTAGCCAATGAATGGTATAGTTCAATAGACTCAGTCTGGTTCGATGGATTTGCCAGGCGTATATCAATGGTTTGAATATTCGCTGCTATATGAGATCTTTACAAGCTTACTACTCTAATATTGTGTCAATGACTTCTATCATAGATGTGGATGTTTTTTTCTCAAAAGGAAACGTGCCACTCTTATAAACTTCTTAGACTACTGTAGAAGTTTTAACGTTACAATGGTAAGTATTTTTTTTGATTTTCCAAAAAATTTGTTTACTTGAATTGAAATTTACAGATGTTAAAAAAAAATATTTATAAATATATTTATTTGATTTTAGAAATTTAAAAGGCATATAAGGTAAAAGTTAAACATATATTTTGAAATTATGTATTTGCATGTATTTATCGTTTCGTTTGCTTGAAAACACTATATAGATATTTATTTCAATCTAAGGTTATATGAATACAGTTTTCAAAATAAGTGGATTTCATTTTTCATTTTGCTACACATCTGGATAGGTGCATATTCATATGATGGTTTATAAACCGTGAACTGATTCAGCATTTGCTTTTCTGAATGATAAGTGTTTATTTTACGTTAGTGCTATATTTAGTCGAATTGTTTGTAACAATGCCCTCTCTATGTTAGACATGTATATCCGTATTCTTTATTAAAGTGCTTGAAATTTTTATGTATAATTGGCATTTATATACACAAATATATATATATATATATATATATATATATATGCATATATATATATATATATATATATATATATATATATATATATATATATATATATATATACATACATATATATATATATATATATATATATATATGCTATATATATATATATATATATATAGCATATAAAAATAGGAAGTTGGTACGTTTGTAGCGAAATATTAGAGGAACACGATGATATAAACCGTTTGTCGATTTAACATTTAGTTGTAAAAGTCAAAGGAATAGCTTTTGAGCTGCAAGTTCTCGTACTGGACAGACTAGCAATAGGAAGACCTCAAAAATTTTTTACATGTACATACATAGTTAAATTTTTGCGAATTGTAATATGGTAAACTTGGATGATAAAAGACAGGATTTTAAATTTAATACATCTAAAATTCAACATTTTCCTCTTGTTTGCATCTATCAGTTTTTAGAAATATTATAACAAACCAGATTCTTAGAATCAATCAAATTTGTGATGAAAATTATAAATTAGCACATTTTATAGAATTATTGAGTACAGCGACTAATAATGCATCTTTTCCAAAATTCGTTATTAAAATTATCAACTCAGTGTATCAACTTCCACTCGATGACATCCAAGACAACTTTCTCAATTATAGTCGCTAACAACAAAAAAAAAAAATTATAATTATGTATTAATTATATAAATAAATAAAAATGAAAAATAATAAAATAAGTTAAAAAAAAATAGAAAAATCAAAAAATCGGAAAATAAGATACATTAATATTAATGTTTTGAATTTATTTTTGCTAAAAAATTGAAACTTTAGATAGTTTGAAACTACGATTTGAGAGCCCTTATAATGGTGTATAGTGGCATTATAGTTTATTCATATCTTCTATGAATCCCTTGTTTAGTAAGATTTTTCATCTTTGCTTCATGTTCATATTCCTTTTTGCTTATACGGGTAATAGTCCTGTCTCCTGCTCTGATTCACTGGACGGGTCTGGGAGTGTCGCTGTGAACGTTTTTACTGCCACCCTGGTTGTATTTCGACATGCTCCTTCCGATGCTTCTAGATAATTAATTCTGCTGAGGTTGATCGCGTATACACGTGGTGAAAGAAGAAGGAATCATGCTACATGGTAATACAAATTTCCTTAATATTTTTTATCTTCATTTTTTCATCTTTTGATGTCTGTAGTCTGAGTTTGAGTAATTATAGTAATGTACTATTGCTCAATCTGAAACAGGCATTTGTTTGGGTTAATTAGAATTAAATACTCAGACCTGAAGAGGAGTTTAATTCTGATTAATCATTGAATATGAGCCGGTGCTGTTCTTTTCTCTTATCGGCAATATAGCCGTGGATTTGCTTCTATGGTGATGTTAATATTATTTGAATTTTTATTATTACATTTTTCTAATATATATATATATATATATATATATATATATATATATATATATATATAATATGAAATTCCAATTATCTCCGCCCTCCTGCTTTTACGTGTCAACTCGCTGAACTCTCTTCGTGAGGACTTTCGTGTCGCATTATACACAGGCGTAATACGCAATTGAGTATCGTCCTTCTTAACTGACATTCACCAACCCTAGAACTCGCTTCTCTAGCTCTTCCAAACTGGACAGCGCATACGACCACCTAGGTGTCCCATGCCCGCTCACGCTAGCAGAATTCCGGGGCTTCTCCCTCCATTGTTGGCGTTCGCAGAATTCCGGGGCTCCTCCCTCCATTGGCTGCCGCTCATTAACTCCGTAACTCAATTCACCAGTCAGGAGGCTTCGCCTCCTAATTGCCGATACCAACTGACGCACGTACAATCCTGGAACTCCCCCTCCATTGGTTGCCGCTCATTCACCACCGTAATTGGATTCGCTAGGTGGCTGGCTTCATTTCCTAATCGGTGACGCTCACTAAGCTTGCTTCGCGAGCAGTTTCGTGCTGTAATGCATCCGTTGGGACCTGTCCTTTGTTAACTGACATTCACCAGCTCTAGATTTCGCTTCGCGAGCTGTTTCAATTCGAATGGCGCACACGATCGCCTACGTGTCCCATGCTCGCTGAAGTTCTCAAAGCTGCGACTCCGCCCTCCATTGACTACCATTCCTTAGTCGCAGGTGTGATGTCCCTGTGAGGGTTTCATCTCATTATAGCTAACGCTCACCAATTCTCTTAATTTCGCGAAGTTTAATGACAATTACCAGGCTCTCCTTAAAAAATTAAATGAAATCTCAGGTAATAAAGTATCTGGCAAGCTCACAGGAGACATGCTAAAATTGATTCCAAATGACGCTGACGCCTATAGGGTTGTACAACGCCATTTATCTAGTGAGAAAATCCCCTTCCACAGTTTAAACTTAAAGACGGAAAGGCCCAAAAAGGTAGTTTTGAAGGGGCTACCAACAAACTATAACATTGAGGAAATAAAAATCACTCTAACATCCGAAGGATTAGATGTAGTCCGGGTTTCTCAACTGAGAAACACAAAAACGAGATTGTCCCTGCCGATCTTCTTAGTCAGCATTAGGCCTACGGAAGACTGGCAGAGGGTATACCGACTGACAAGATTAGGATACTTGGCTGTGAAGGTAGAGGCCTTCAGAGCACGGGGCTTCAAAATCTGCTACCGGTGACAGCAATTCAATCATTCCTCTGAAAATTGCAGCATGCCACCAAAGTGCCTTAAGTGTGCTGAAGAACACTTCACACGTGACTGCCAAAGACCAAGGACAGAGAAGGCAACGTGTGCTAACTGCAATGGAGATCACCCGGCGAACTTCAGGCAATGCCCGAAGAACCCCTGGAACAGGCCCTCGGCAAAAGGCTCTCGGTCTAAACCCTCAGACACCCCATCAGGACTCCTCGCACTCTGTGCCACAGGTTAAAAGAACTCAAACTTCAGCACCTACCAGATCGGTGCAAGAGCAGGCCCCTAAACCGTCGACCTCCAGAGAAATGACTGTGGAGGAAGTGAGAATAGCTCATGAAGACATAAATCAGAGGATAGCAATTGATAAAGCCGCCAAAGAGGCAAGAGAAGCAAAACAAAGATTAGAAAAAAAGGTGCAGGAATGGCAGAAAACTAAACGCGCCCGAGAAGAGCTCGCGCAAACACAGCACTTAGACAAATCGGCTGAAAAAAAACAAAAGACTACCGAGGTCCAAAAGGATACTCACAAAGCAGATCAAACCGCGGTTGAGGCTGAGGAAATTGTAGCTGAGACTCAGGAAATGGAAGCTGAGACTGAACTTGCTGATAAATCCAATGATGAAAAGATGGATGAAATCCTCAACCTCGTCAGAGGATTTATCAGTATGTTCAACCTAGACGATATAAAACATCTGTTGATGCAGCTCGCTGAGTTAATTAAAAAAAAGAGCGATCCAATGCAAATGGTCTTTGAGGCTTTTAAATTAATCGCGGAATTTAATAAAAACAGTGAGAAACAAACCCGCCATGAATAGGTCCCAAAAAGAAAGTTTTAAAATAATATTTTGGAATGCGAACGGCATATCTCCAAGAATAAATGAACTTAGGAGCTACGTAAATGAAAATGATGTAGATGCCCTGCTAATCCAGGAAACTAAAGTTAGAGAAAACAAAAAACTAAATATAGCAAACTATAATAGCTATCATACCCTTAGCTCAAATATAACTGCTAGAAATCCCCATGGAGGAACAGCTGTCCTAACGAGAAACATAGAATACGCTCACACAATTGATACTCTGGATGAATTCGACTCGGATCATCTACCGGTACTGGTGACATTCGATTTGAACACTCCCCTTCCAGCCTCTCTGGGACAAGAGAGGGTGAACTGGAACGTATTCAAAAGAGCACTTTTCGAGCCGCATTTAGCAGTACCCAACATTATGAGCACGGCGGATATTGACTCTGCCACGCACACACTCACAGCAGAAATCAGGAGAGCTATTGCATCTGCCACAACACATCGTGAGTCATCAAAAATGCCAACACTTTCCCACCATGTCAAACAGTTAGATAGGCAAAGGAACAGAATGCGTAAGACATGGCAGGCTAATAGAGACCCTACCCTCAAAAGGGAGCTTAACAGACTCACGTGTAAAGTCAGTGAAAAAATTGTCGCAGAAAAGCAGCAACAGTATAAAGAATTAATCGAATCCCTTAGCCAGGAAGACGTATCGCTCTGGCAATTCGCTAAAAGACTCAGAAAACCTCAAATTAAACTCCCGCCACTAATAGATGGCGCTAATATTGCGTACTCAGACGAAGAAAAGGCAGAGGCGCTTGCTAGGCATTACGAAACGCAATTTGAACCAAACCACGATCTAATGTGTCAGGACACCCTAAGAATGGTTAGGCAAACTCTAAACAATTTCAGGAACTCCCCGGTCACGGCTGAGATTAACCCAGCCACCCCGCAAGAAATAGTAGAGATTATCAAAAACCTTAAAAACCGTAAAAGCCCAGGGCACGACAAAATCAGGAATATCGCGGTAAAAAACCTACCCTTAAATATAAAATTTTACTTGACCATCTTAATAAATAAAATACTAGAACTAAATTATTTCCCCAAAGAATGGAAGGAAGCGATAATTATAGCGATCCATAAACCTGGTGAGGATGCCTCAATTCCAGCCAACTACAGACCAATCAGTTTGTTGCCGACACTTAGTAAAATTACTGAGAAAATAATTCTTAAGAGACTGAACACGCACCTTAGTGAGAATGACATTATCATTCCGGAGCAGTTTGGATTTCGGCCAAAACACTCCACCACTCATCAATTGCTGAGAGTGGTAGAGTACATTTCTTCTGGTTTTAATAATAAGACACCCACAGCTGCGATTTTTCTTGACATCCAAAAAGCCTTTGATAAAGTGTGGCACTGTGGATTAGCTTACAAATTGATCACTCTAAAAGTCCCTGACGCACTTGTCAAACTTTTAATTTCATACCTAAATAACAGACACTTTCAAGTCAGAGTAAAAAATAACTTATCTACACCCTAGCTCATTAAAAGTAGTGTACCGCAAGGATCCATCCTGGGCCCGACACTCTTTAACATATATCTAAATGACATTCCCAGGACCCCAGACACGGAGCTGGCACTCTTTGCAGACGACAGCGCGATACTTGCAAAACACCCTTACGTCTCAGTAATGCACAGACAGCTACAACAACACTTAGACATACTCCAAACATGGCTGGAAAAATGGCGAATAAAATTAAATCCCAATAAATGTCATTGGATTTATTTCTCAAGAAAACGTAAACCTCCGCCTCCTCTGTACATAAACAACCATGCCCTAAAAGCGGAAAAATCTACTAAATACCTAGGTGTAACGATAGACTCCCACCTAACTTGGAAACTGCACGTAACGAACATAATCAAAAAAGCGTATATAACCATAGGAGCCTTATACCCAATGATAGGAAACGGAAATCTAAGTTATCAAAATAAACTCCTAATTTATAAATCGGTCATCTGCCCGGGAATGCTGTATGCAGCACCCGTATGGGGATATGCCTGTAAAACTACCATAGACTTATTAGAGACAAGACAAAACAAAACCCTAAGGATTATAAGGAAAGCCCCTAGATACTTAAGAAACTCGGTAATTAGGAAAGACTTCAAAATAAAAACTGTTAGAGCCCAAATCAAAAAGCTAGCGCTTAAATTCTACAAAAATCTGCCATCTGTCCCAAATGAACTATTATTTAATCTGCATGACTATGATCATCGCAAGGCTAAATCTTGTAAGAGACCCCGCTCGGTACTTAACTTTGATATTCGGTACTAGGAACGTCCCACCTTAATCAGTTGATATTAAAGAAAACTCGCGATCTTTGGTTTTCTACAAAATGTTTAAAATCCTAAACTGCTAAAATGCTAGGTTACCCTCAGATCTGCATCAACCCCCCCAAACTGCTTAAACTCTTAATGTGCAACAAACTGCCCCACTAGGAGCTAGGACAAATAATAAAAACAGTAAATCAAAAACCTCGAACCTCCAACTATGGACCAATGAAATAATGTCACAGTATGAAGATAAGAACCACACCTAGAGATTGGAGATTAAAGGCGCTTCGCGCCTGGTGCTCTGTTCTGGACGAAACTCTATGAAGAATTTCGCGAACAAGGCCATCAAGCTCAGTCCCCAAATCGCTTCCCTCGCCAACTCCGAATATAACTTCGTGAGTTGGGAGGTTTTGTCTTCTACTTCTTGATGCTCGCTGAGCCAGCATTGTGAATCCTTTCGTGCCACTTGCTATTAAGAAAGATAGCTTACTGTATTAGGAAGAAAAGGCAAATTTAATAACTGTAGGTTGTTCTGTCCTTTGTTAACTGACATTCACCAGTGTTTGAGCTCGCTTCGCGAGCTATTCCGATTCAGACGGCTCATACGATAGCCTACATGTTCCATGCTCGTTGTCTCGACCAATTAAATCTTCGCTCATAGAGAAGGAAATTTTTCACTTCAGAAGTGCGTAAAAAATTGAATAACTCAGTAACTAAATCGAAATTTAAGAAAAGGGCTCCGTCCTTCAAAAATTCAGCTATGTAGGTACATGTCAACAAAAAATAAAGGTCTTCCTATTGCTAATCTGTCCAGGACTCGAACTTGCAAAAATTTAACTACGTAGATACATGTCATCAAAAATTCGAGTTCTTGCTATTGTTAGTCCTTTCAGGACACGAACTCGCAGCTCAAAAACTCTTCCTTTGACTTTGACATTAAATATGTCCTAAACTAAATTTTAAATCGAAAAACGGTTTACATTAGTATATTCCTCTAATATTTCTTTACAAACGTACCGAATTTCACAATTTTGTATGCTGTAGATTTTGTGCTACGTTACAGAGAAACTTGACAAACGCGAAATTTTGTCAAACACTGGACCTTTTTTAATATATATATATATATATATATATATATATATATATAGAAATTTCTAAATAGATCAAAGAGAAATGAACAAATCGAGTACCACAAAGTGGTCGTGGGGGGTTGTGATCCCCACTCCCCGGTTAAAGCATGCTTAGAGCCGCGGCAAAAACTCCCGGAGGCCGGTACCAATTTGAGAAAGATATATACTTGAAGATATACACTACAAATCAGTGCAATACAAAACAATACGAAAGTGGAAAAAAGGCAAAACCCCGATTCAAACAATCAGACACAAATACCAATTCCATTACCACAAGAACCTTCATTCCCACGTATTACTTACTCTCTTCGATGATATCCATAGGGAAACACAATAAAAAACACAAAAACCTAAAAACACAAATTCCTTGACCTCATAAGTATCGCCATAGCACTCCACTATTAGTCTGCAATTAGCTCTCAACCTTTCTTCCGCCACTCACTTTATATCCTTTACCATGATTTGTATCCAAAACGCATGCAACTCTCGGTTACAGTTATTCTGAAAAAAACCAGTAATAACATCGGTTAAGAACTTCTGTGGATACCCCTGTTCTATTGCGTCTTTCACATATTTCCCAATGCATTTATCCCGATCCTCAATACTACTATTCAATTTATAGCTTCTTGTGAGAAGATTCACAATAATATTACGAAATACGTTTTTGTGTAAATTTGAGCTCCATGGTATTGCACTATTAATCTTGAAATTGAATCCATCTCTCATGTTGTATATTTTATAAATGGTTTTGTCCTCCAGACTTTTGTCCATAGTTTTGTCCTCCAGAAAGTCTGGAGGACAAAACTATTTATAAAATATACAACAAGAGAGATGGATTCCACAAACTTTTGTCTTGAAGATGAAGATGGCGCTTCATTGTATTTAAACCAGTTGATTCAACATTTATATGTTGTTGTCTAATGAAATTTTCTCTTTATCATACTATGTAACATAGTATAGAGAACGTATTATTTTCACAGAAATTTACAAATTCGAGATTTTGATGCCAATATATGTTTTAAGACCTCTTGAACACGTTTTGGCTATTTTTGGAGTGGTGACCATCTGTCCGTCTGTTAATCTATCAGTATGTATGTATGTATGTCAGTGGTTAATCTCTTATGTACACTAAAACGGCCACAAATATTAATGAATTTTCACAATATTTTGTATCCAGCTTTGTTATCAAAAAATTTAGAACTAGATTGAATTTCGAGTAAAAACGTCATTAACACCCTGGGGAGCAAATTATTCCTGAGGGGGTACATTGCCAAGTATGATATCAATCAAAAGTTTTCTTCATGCCCTTTAAAGTGAAGGGTATAATGCCATGATTGTAACTATTTGCCATGATTGTAACTATTGTAACTCTTAATGCCATGATTGTAACTATTGTAACTCTTAATGCCATGATTGTAACTATTGTCACTCTTAATGCCATGATTGTAACTATACCACAATACCAATTTTTTAAAAATGTTCTTGCAGAATTTGAAAGAGGAATATGTTATAAAAAGTAAAAAAATCTGATGTGGGCAACACATGACTTTCCTTATATAATGTAATGAATTTACTACTTTTACAATAAAAAAATAGGTTTTTCTTATAGTAGATACTTATATTCTTTTTGAGATATTGAATTTTCGACAATTAGTCGTCATTTTCATTGATGTAGCGTCATTTTTATTCATTTGGCGAGATTTTCGTTAATTTGGCAACATTTGAAAATTGGCCAAGTTGGCGACATACCGCCAAATTCGTCGCCAAAATCTCGCCAAGCGTTATGGACGAAGGAATAACTTATTCTTCCAGCAGATAAATGACTGTTGGCGTTCAAATACAAAAGTATTACTCAAAGTATCTTTCTTCATGAATGGGACGAGCTAGATCCACGAGAATGATGTCACCCAATTTATCGCATGGTATTACATATGAAAAGTGAACATGTTTGTCAATAGGAAATATTTTTATTTTATTTTATATGACTTTTTGATAATTTTTTTGAAAAATGTGCAATATCTCGAGAACGGTTCATGTTAGCGTTCTAAAATTTATGTCAATCGTTTTCTAATGAAAAATTACATAAGAAATGTCTATTTGCGTAACTTTATTAGCGATTTTGATTTTTTGACGATTTTTTCAAAATTTCACACGGAAATTTAGGAGGGTTCTGAACATTCGATTGCGTATAAAAACAATAGGCTTCCAGTGTTTACAGATTGTGATTTTTGTACTAAATTTCGTTCGAATCGGTCCATTCGTTTGTCTGTTATCGTCTCCACAGGCTCACTGACACACACACACATACTTTTACAGACAGACACACACACAGACATCACTTCAAAAATGTTCGATTCGTGATCAGGATTGTTTGAAACGTGCTCTCCCGTCGAAAACTCGAATTCGAATTTTCGACCTCGTCACAATACTTTCCTTATATATTATGTATATAAGGAAAGTAAAAATGGATTCTGGTATGAGAAAGTCGAATTGAGTCACAGTTCTGTGAATTATTTTACAAAAGCGGAATTTATTCACCGCAGAATTTCGGGAAAAGCCTGAACAAGTCATTTTTCAAATGATCCGAATATCATATCTTTGAAAAAAGAACGCTGTTGTAGCATACACTTTTAAACCACATATACAGTAAAAGTTAATTATAACGCATGAAACAAACATTTCATTTTTCAATAATAAAAGTTTTGGTCTTCAGATTGTAAATGGGAAACAATTAACACATTCTGATGCTAAAAGTACATCAAAATTGGCTTTATTTTAAAGCTGATAGATATCGATTTTATGCAGAAATAGATTTAACAAGACATCACTATCTGAATTATAACTACAGGCACGGCACATTGCTCTCATGTACTGTGACATGAAGGTCAAGCTAAATGACGTATGTTAACGAAATAAAGACCTTCGTTTCTTATGTGATAGACTAAAAAAGTGTATCACCAGGGGATAAAAGCCCGACAATGCCTCACACCAATAACGTAAATTGCATTCAACCTGATGCATGCAAAGTAGTTTCTGAAAATCGATTGTGTTCATAATTTTGGAAAGAACGTTTTATAATAGTTTGGAAGAAACCAGTGATCGCTATGAAAAGCAAGTTTTTTCTCATCTTAATGTTTACCTCTTGAACATTGATAGCGTGCCGATCGGTGTTAAATTGTTCTTTTTAATTATGTTTTTACGCGTTGTGGGAAGTCAATAAAATAGAAGTCAGGTGAAAGGTAATTTTCATCGCCTATAACAAGAAAAGAATATTTATTAGTATGCGCCTGAATTAATTCTTTTAGAAACTTTTGAGTAAATACTATGTAAAAACCATAACGAGATAAAGTGCTGTTACATTTATCATGAAGCAGATTGGAACATATTTATTGATTAACAATTGTAATTATTATAAATCTGAAAATGTGATAACTGAGTAAGCCAAATTGTATCTAATGGACATTTTATGAACACTTAAAACTGCACTCTAGGCAAATTGTGAGTTCAATATTTTATTCATTTTTACTGGCTGATTTATGTTTTCTTAGGAATTTTAACTCTTGATATAGCCTTTCATAATCATCATCAATCGTGTCAAGTGGCACATAAGGCCCTCAGCTTTAGTCGCCACCCTGGTCGATCATGTGTCGCAGTCTTTGCTTCTGACCAACTCGCCCATTCCACCAGATTTTTTCTCTATTTCATTAGTCTCCAAGTTAGCTTGGGTCGACCTCGAGATATTTTTCCTTCAGACGCCCGAGTAAGTTCATAGCAGGGATGTTATGCGGTGGTATTATTAAGACATATATAGTTCATCTCCATCTTAGGCCTTTTATTTCTGTTTCGATTATTTTCTATCCAGTACTCTTGTAAAGTTAGGCGTTAGTAATAATATAAGGTTAAAATACTCTCAAAAAATTTTCAGACATTTAGTCTGCCAGGTATTTAACATTGGTCCCTTGTTAATTTCCATGTTTCGGCTCTATACAATAAAGCGCACTTCATTAAGGAATTAAAAAGGCTGATTTTAGTTTTCAAATTAAGATCAGTAGCTGTCCATACTTTATTTAGCTTTCTAAAACAATTTTGAGCTTTTGCAATTCTGATTTTGATTTCTTCATCTGTTCCACCCTCCTTGTTCACCGTTACTCCAAGGTAAGTAAAGCCATTTACATCTTCAATGGGTTCATCATCTAGTTTTACATTTTCAGATGTTTTTTATTAATTCTTAAAACTTTTGTTGTACTTTTGAGTTGTAAACCAGTAGTTTAACAAACTTGTTAAGACCATTAGTTTTCTGTTGTAGATCACAAACTCTAGAGGTCGAAAGAACAATTTCATCTGCAAAATCTAAATCTTCCTAAGAATGACGTGAATTTCCATCAAATGCCTCTTCTCCTGTCCTTGATGGTGTTCTTCATGACTCAGTCAATGACTATAATAAATAATAAACCTGACATCACACATCCCTGTTTTACACCTGATATAGCCTTCCTTAGAGCTGATGAATATATTTTATAAAGATCATTTTTTTTCAAATGGAATGTTCTCAAATTATTTATGAACATTTAAAACAGTGCGCGAAAAAAGTATGAAATCTTTTAAACGGAAATGTATGCAAATTTCTTAAGTAAAAATATTGATAAAGTTAAGTTCTTTTCCATGTGAATTAGTTAAATTTTCCAAAAATAAATATGTATAAATTTACTTTATAAATTTTAAGCCCATATGATCTTGGGAAAAAAGTATAAGGACAACTGTTTTTTCATCTAAAATTATAGTAAAATTTGCATATTTGAAAGCAGAAAATGACCATTTCAAATATAAAGACTGGGTTTCTAAACAAAATTCACACTTACCTCATTTGGGGCGCGGTAGCCCATTGGTTAGCGCGCTGGAGTTGCACTCGGTAGGCCCGAGTTCGATTCCAGCTACTGCCAAAACTGCCGCCGTGTTCATGCGGAGTATGATCACGTTAAACATGTCGGTCCGAAAGTCCTTCCGAGAGGTTGGTGGTAGGGGAAGGAGGGTACGGTCTCTGTGGATGCCTCCCCCACTGGGTTCCGGTCTAAATTGGGTGGCACTTCCCGACCGTCCAAACAGTTACCTTACACCTTTCTGGTAGGTCGGACGGTCTGGGTTTCAACAACAACAACACTTACCTCATTTCTTCACGATTTTTGTACGATGCCAAAAGGAACTCATCTGTCTGACCTTGAAAAGGGGGAAATTCTTGCTTTTAAAGAATGTGGATTGAGTGGGCATGAAATTTCGAAAAAAATTAAAAGATCTACAACTGTAGTTTATAATTTTCTAAAAGAACCTGAAATGTATGGAATGAAAAAACGAACTGGAAGACCAGAAATTCTAACGCATTGACAGAAAAGAATGGTTGTAAGAAGAGCTTGCGAGAAAAAAGAAACTGCAAATGAAGTTAGAAGAAATTTGGACTTACCATGTTTAACACGAACAGTTCAAAATGTTTTGAATAAACATTCCATTGGTATGGAAAGTTTATGTCACGTCCGTCTCTTAAAAAGGAACATAAGGAACGAAGACAAGAATAAAAAAAAATAGGCATTTCTCTCGGTCCAAAATGGATTGATGTAATCTTTTCGGACGAAAAGAAGTTCAGTCTTGATGGACCAGATGGTTTTCGCTATTTTTGGTATAATCTGCGTGAAACCAAATAAGTTTTTTCCAAACGTCAATACGGTGGGGGCACAGTAATGATTTGGGGAGCTTTTGCAGCATACAGAACCACGCCTATAGTCTTTATCAACTACAAAATGAACTTTGACAAATATGCTGATATGTTAGGCGAACATTTGTTACCTGAGGCCCCACTAATAATTTCAGGAGACTATATTTTCCAACAGGATAACAATTCCATTCACGTTTCTAAGAGTGCAAAACTCTGGCTTGAAGCTAATTCAGTAAATTTACTTGATTGGCCGGTGAGGAATCCCGATCTCAATCCAATAGAAAATTTATGGGACCTTCTAGCCCGAGAAGTTTATAAAAATGGTACACAATATCAGTATAAACAGGATCTTGTGTTAGCCATCAAGCAATCTTGGAAGAACATTTCAATAGACACGTTAAAAGAACTTTCAATATCGATGACTTCTCGGCTTATTCAAGTAATTGAAAAAAAAAGGTTGTTCTCTTGATTATTAAGAGAAATATTAAGTAATTTAGAATATATCCTTATACTTTTATCTATATTTTCTTTAGTGATAATCTTTATAAGGTCAACTTTTGTAAGGTTCATATTTGTTGTTTTATGTGTTGTAAATGTTATTGTATAATTTCAAATTAGAGGTCAGAAATATCAAAAATTCTATGTTGTTCTTATAATTTTTTCGCGCACTGTAGTTATTATTATTCAAATTGAATAAACATTTTTTTAAATACTGTAATTACAGATATATCACCTATTTTATGGAAAATGAGAGTCGCTACTGAAAACGGTGGTGAAGCTAATTTTATACTCGTAGATACTGTATCTTCAATATCAATAACGGAGATGCCTAAAGGAAAGAAGTATTTATACTTCTCACATTTTTGCCAGGACATTTCTAAAATATGCCCGTTATAGATGAAAACTTATTTTGAATTTATATTTACATTATCACCAGTTTTAAGAATATTTCTTTCACCATGGCCTATTATTTCAGATAAAATGAGAACAACTGCTTGATAAAATAAATATATTGTATGGTCATAAATCTGCTGGCACTTATTACTTTCCTTATATACATAATGTATAAGGAAAGTATTGTGACGGGGTCGAAAATTCGAATTCGAGTTTTCGACGGGAGAGCACGTTTCAAGCATCCCTGATTACGAATCAAACATTTTTGAAGTGATGTCTGTGTGTGCGTGCGTGTGTGTGTGTGTGTGTGTGGAGACGATAACTGACGAACGAATGGACCGATTCGAACGAAATTTGGTACAAAAATCACAATCCGTAAACACTGGAAGTCTATTGTTTTTATACGCAATCGAATATTCAGAACCCACCTAAATTTTCGCGTGAAATTCTGAAAAAATCGTCAAGAAATCAAAACCGCTAATAAAGTTACGCAAATAGACATTTCTTATGTAATTTTTCATTAGAAAACGATTAACATAAATATTAGAACGCTAACATGAACCGTTCTCGAGATATTGTATATTTTTCAAAAAAACTATCAAAAAGTCATATAAAATAAAAAAAAATATTTCCTCTTACGAAACATGTTCACTTTTCATATGTAATACATGCGATACATTGGGTGACAACATTCTCGTGGATCTAGCTAGTTCCATTCATGAAAAAAGATACTTTGAGTAATACTTTTGTATTTGAACACCAATAGTCATTTATCTGCTGCAGGAATAACTTATTTCTTCATCCATAACGCTTGGCGAGATTTTGGCGACGAGTTTGGCGGAATGTCGCCAACTTGGCGACATTTTGAAATGTTGCCAAATTAACGAAAATCTCGTCAAATGGATAAAAATGATGCTGAATCAATGACAATGACGACTAATTGTCGAAAATTCAATATCTTGGCAATAATATAAGTATCTACTATAAGAAAAACCTATTTTTTTACTGTAAAAGTAGTAAATTTATTACATTATATAAGGAAGTCATGTGTTGCCCACATCAGATTTTTTCTTTTATCACCACGATAAGTTTTGAACATAATTTTATGCAATCGATTGTATGAGGATTACATTTTTCCAAAATACTTTGGAACATGTTTAATACATGTGAATATGATATACAGTGGCGGCTCGTGAGTAAAATTGTGGGGACTAGTTAAACTAAAAATTACGCCCAGGGGGGGTTGACTAAGAAATAAGCATATCCTGGTGATAAGTACAGGTAGTTCAGAGACTATAGCCACCAGTAAAATCAAAATCGGTGGATTAGGAGGCGAAATGGAAAATTGGGGAGGGGAAGGGGGTAACTGAAGTAAAAGTTACGCTCAGGGATTTGTTACGTTAAATATGCATATTCAGGTGACATGTACAAAAGCTACTGAGACTATAGCCGCCTTCAGAACAAAAATCGTTCAATTAGGAACAGATATGTAAAATCGTGGAGGATAGTTAAACTAAAATTTACACTCGGGGGTTGACACAAAAATATGTATATCTAGGTGACATGTACAAATGTTGCTGAGACTATAGTCACCAGCAGAATCAAAATCGCTCAATTAGGAACTGATATGTAAAATTGTGGGAGCTAGTTAAACTAAAAGTTACGCCCAGGGAGTTAACACTAAAAACGCATGTATATTATATCCATCAAATATGTATATCAAAGTGAAACGTATATATGATGCAGACTACAACCATCAGCAAAATCAAAATCGTTCAATTGGGAGGCGAGATGGGTAATTTGGGGGGGGGGGCTAACTGAAGCAAAAGTTACACTCAGAGCGTTGTCACAACAAAGATGCATATCTAAGTGATATGTACAAATGGTGCAGAGACTATAGCCACTAGCAGAACTATAATCGCTCAATTTGGAAACGAAATGAAAATTTGTGGGGCTAGTTAAACTAAAAGTTACGCCCAGGGGGCTGGCATAAAATATGTATATTCAGGTGACACGTATAGAGGGTTCAGAGATTATAACCATCATCAGAATCAAAATCGCTTAATTAGAAGCCGAGATAAGATATTTGGGGGCTACCTCAAGTAAAATTTACGTCCAGGGGGTATCTGAGCAACATAATCACCACCTGGGGTCAAACGTTCGAGGGAAACGACGTCAGATAAAAGGATAATGCAAATCTAATTTTAAAGTTTTTTAACAAATATTTAGAATTTCTTTAATTTTTAGGTATTTTGAATGTTAAATAGCTGAAAAAGTAAAGCAGCTGAATAGGTCAAGTGACCCCTCAAACTAAATGTCCGAAACAACACTTTTCTAAAAGTGTCACTAAAAATAACCTATGGGTCACGGGTATGCCAAAAATTGGAAACTCTGACATTTAAAGAACTAATTTTAAATCAAACATATTAGAATTCGTTGCCAGCAGATCAGCCAGAGCACAGAAATGACACAAATCAGAAATGGCCCCTTTCCCGAAAGACATAACCACACTATATTAGAAATGACATAATGCGAAACAAACTCAATATGTAAGACAGCTAGCTGGGTAAAGTGATCCCTCAAACTCAAACAACACCTTTTTACTCACGATAGTCAGAAACCTTTAAAATAGAATAAACAATCCCCATCACCATCACACACACATTTAATCCACTAACTTGTCCAAATGTTTATTTAAACTTCCAAATTCATTCATAAAAAAAAAGACAAGAAAGAGAACAACAGACATTCTTAAATGTAAAAAATTGAAACCAAATTAGCAAAACCGAGCCAATTTGAAAGGTCCCTCTTCTTGTTTTACTACTCTTCTATTTCTCTTTGGCAAGAAGCGCTCGCAAAACGCGACACATAACAAGTTCTAAAACTGTAATGTCTGTTTTTTATCACACCAAATTTCTAATATTGTTCTTATACCATTCGTTCGCTTATGAGAAGCCGGTGAAAAGGACGCGGCATTAAGAAATATCCCTGTATTTTCCCCTATGTGGTAAAAATTCGATGCACTACAGCTTTTGTGGATTTCCTATCCTCCCAAAAGCTGTAGTGCTGCCATCTAGTGACATATTTCATCACTATTCTCGATTCAATGGAATTCAAAATTCAGATTTTTTTCAAGAGAAATTGTGATAAATCTATATAGCTAAAAATATAATTTGCAGTATTTTCTCAAGGGTGCCGCGCATCCCAGCTGTCTCTCCAATAACCACCCCTGATGATACATCAGTAACATAAGTTCCCGGCAGTGATCGAATAGTTATATCAACTTTATAATGATATAATTTTTTCTGCTTACAAAAGCTTAAAGGTAAGTCTTACATACAAAAGCTTATGTATTTTGATAATAATTCCATGTTAATTCTGACCCATTTTAGTGTCTTTAACGAATCAAAGATTAAAAATATATCTCAAATGACTTTCATGGGAAAAACCTAATCACACACTGGCACTTTCAATACTGTTTCTTTGGTTCTCATTTTATATATTTTCAGTTTTTATTCACCACGTTAACAGGTTCCCTATGCATCTTAGCCTGCTGCAATGGGCACCTTATAATTTGAAGGGTAATTAAAAGCTACGGGGATACACTAATGAAAAATTTGAAGAATAATCTGAGGAAAGAATCTCTTATACAGGACTATGCAGTATTTCGGAGAATCATAAGTGAAATCAACCAAGTCGATGATACTATATCTTATTGTACATTTTCCGCTTATGTTACATGCATGAGTTGCTTCTTTCACACATTCCTTCTTAGTGAAATTTTTTTTGGATTGGCCACATTTCGTAGCCGAGATATTCTTCGCATTTTCCATTGTTGATTTTCTTGTCTATCACCTGCAGTGCTTCTAGAGTAACAGCCAGTGAAGAAGTGCTAAAGCAACGTGTCAATTGTATGTCTGAGATTGTTCTGAAGCATAATCCTCCAAATGACACTCTATTGAGTTTCAATATTTTCATTGAAGATATCAAGTCAACATGCCCGACTGAGACATGTTTACAATTATGAGAGGTTTCGCTTTAACGACCATTGAAGGGATGCAAGGCATTATTCCGTTCATGTTTAGATCAAATGCTGTAATATGTATTCTAAGATCCAAAAGACAGATAAACCAAAACTTTTTTTTGAGTTTTTTGTATTTTACTTCGGTTATATCTAAATATTATGTGAAAAAGGATACTCTCCAATAGAATAAAATTAACATTTTCTGATTTATGATTTGCGTTTTTGTCCAAGGCAGCGTATTAGGTCAATTGAATAGATTTTTACTATAGTCAAATGTTTTTGTTTTCGATTATTTATTCAATATCTGAAACACAATTTTTATTATTCTTGTTACAGACAATTTTTAAATTTCATTGAAAGTCTTAATTGGTATAAACATTCTGTAGTAGTTATATAATGACAACTTGATTATAAATTATTAATTTCTTTAGGGTTTGTTTAAATTTAGAAGTAAAGGACAATTGTTTCAGATCAGTCAATAAAGCGACGATTGACTAGTCGAAGATTAGTAATTGAATCTTAGCATATTAATAATATAAACTGTTTGTGTTTCACTTCCTACTTAAATTAAATAACAAGGAACAGAAGCCGTCATTAGGTAGACCATCTTTATTCTACACGCACACAACAAGATTTACAACGCTCTACCCACTTCTTTCATTCCATACAATACATTACATACTATTTGTTCGGTCGAAACAGTACAAATACCTTTTCTTCTTCGTGACGTCATGTGTTGTCATGGTAACTTACAAAGATAAGAAAATTACCATATATGGCGTGTAGACTTCTCATGGTTGGCACCAAACATACACGGGGCCTTGAACTCTTTGCTTGAACTAAGAGTTTAATTTTAAACGTTCAGACATCGAGAATCCCGCTAGATTTCGAAAAAAAGTTCAAATGAATGGTCTACAAATAATATAAATATAAAATTCAAAGTTCTAAACTCTCATCATTGGTTTTGGTTAGAGGCTCTGGCTTGTCGATCGGGAGAGGCGAAATCTTCGTGAGGGGTCTTTTGAGAATACCATCTTTTGTACGTAGCGTGACAACTCTTACTAAATTATCCTTACCGGCGTGCGTATCAACTACTCTGCCAAGAAGCCATTTGGTAGGGGGTAGTCGATCATCTTTGATGAGAACAAGTTGTCCTTTGGCCACATTTTTGCGTTGTTTTAACCACTTTGGTCTTTGTTGCATTCTGCTTATGTATTCTAAATTCCATCTTTTCCAGAATTGTTGATTCAGTTGTTGCAGCAATTACCACCTGTTTAATCTATTTTCCTTTATATCTTATATACTTGGTTCAGGTATTGCTTTTAACGAATTTCCAATTAGGAAGTGTCCCGGTGTAAGTGGGTTGAAATCGTTAGGATCATCATGAATCGGCGTAATCGGTCTTGAGTTTAACGATGCTTCGATTTGAGTCAATACTGTGCTCAATTCTTCGAATGTAAGCAATCTTTTTCCTAAAATTCTCTTCAAGTGGTATTTTGTGGATTTTACGTCCGCTTCCCATAAGCCTCCAAAGTGTGGCGATGACGGAGGGATGAAGTGCCACGTTACTTCATCTTCGGTTAAGACATGTACTATTTCCTTGTTAATTTGATCAATCGACTTTTTAAAGTCGTCCTTAAGCATGGAATTTGCTCCCTTAAAATTTGTCCCTTGATCACTATACAAATCAGAACAAAGTCCGCGACGCGACGTGAATCGTCGGAACGCTGCCATGAAACTTTCGCTAGTCAGATCGGAAACAGCTTCTAGATGAATCGCTTTTACGGCTAAACATATAAATACTGCAATATATCCCTTTTGTGATTTTGCACTACGACCTTTTGAAATCTTAATATCGATTGGGCCGCAGTAGTCCACTCCAGTATGAGAGAAAGGTCTAGATTCATTTATTCTAGGAGCTGGAAGATTTCCCATAAGCTGCTGAGACATTTTGGTTTTTTGTCTGTGACATACGATACATTTATGTAAAATAAATTTTATCGTATTTCTAGCGTCCAATATCCAATATCTTTTTCTTAAAAGTCCTAATACTAACTGTGTTCCTCCATGCAACGTATCTAGATGAATTTTTTGGATTATAAGGGTGACTAAATGATTTTTTCTTGGTAAGATCGCAGGATGAATTTCTTCAAACGGTAAATTGGCATATTTTAAACGCCCTCCTACCCTTAATATACCTTCACCATCTAGGAATGGGTTGAGATTTAGAAGTCGACTCTTATGCGATAGTTCTTTTTTGTTCTCTAGTCGTTCTGTCTCAGAAGTAAAGTATGATCTCTGTGTTAATTTTACAAGTTTCTTTAAAGTGTTTTTTAGTTCTTGCCCCGTCAGATAAGATAAACTACGTTCAGTTTTTGAGATCTTACAATTAGATGCAAATCTATAGCAATACCCAGTTATTCTTACTAGTTTAGACAAATTAGAGTATTTTGAAATCAAGTTAAAATCTGCACTTGCATTTAATGTTGTTAATGTGACAACCTTTCTTTTTCTATGGTTGTAGGTGGAATATCAATGGATTTAGGCCAACAGTCTTGAGGCATTGTAAGCCATGCAGGTCCTTTCCACCATAATTTATGCTTAATCAGTTCATCTGGTGTAAGTCCACGAGTCGCGCAATCGGCAGGATTTTCTTTTGATGGCACGTACATCCAATTACAGTTTTTAAGTTTATCGTGAATTTCAACGACACGATTCGCTATGAAGGTTTTCCATCGCGTAGGATGTCCTGCCAACCAGGCTAAAACGATCTTTGAGTCTGTCCAAGAATACGTATTTTCAATTTTTGCATGTATTGCTAATAAGATTTGACAAGCTAATCTTGCCCCTAACAGTGCTCCACAAAGTTACAGTCTTGGCAGAGATACAGTTTTCACTGGAGCGACTTTAGTCTTTGCTGCAACAATGTGCGTAGAAATTGTTGTTTCAGAAATTATCCGAAGATAGACAACAGAAGCATATGCAGTACTCGATGAATCACAAAATATGTGCATTTCGATAGAATGATTTTCGGAATAACTGTAGTTTATCCAGCGTGGAATTTTAATATTTTCCATATCTGGTAATTGACTTATCCAGTCAATCCACTGTTGTCGAATTTCTACTGGTGGTTCTTCGTCCCAATTCAATCCAATCATCCACAATGACTGAAGCATAATTTTAGCTGTAATTAGAACTGGTGCTATCCATCCTAATGGATCGAATAGTTTACTTGTGTTCGATAAAATGGTTCTTTTCGTAATAGTAGATTGTTCCGTTGCCATAGAACTTAATTTGTAACCGAATTAGTCTGTTATTGGATGCCAATATAAACCAAGAGTTTTGATGCTTTGATCTGCTTCTATGGTTTTCAGTTTTGATATTTCTCGAAATTCCTCAGGTAATGATTCAAGCAATTCTTCTTTGTTAGACGCCCATTTTCTTAGAGGGAATCCTCCTAATTTTAAAAGATTAATTGTTTGCTTTTGTTTCTCCAATGCTTCAGAAATATCATACGCTCCAGACATAAGATTATCTACGTAAAAATCGTTCATTGTAGATTCTGCTCCTAATGGAAAACTTAGTTTCTCGTCGCGAGCTAATTGTTTCAAGGTTTTATAGCAAGATAAGCTGAGCAATCCAATCCAAACGTTACTGTTAGTAATCGGTAATCTTTTATTGCTTCTGACATAGAATTCCTCCAAACTATTCTTTGATAGTCTGTATGTTTATCCACAGCACGGATTTGTCTGTACATTTTTTCTATATCAGCTGTGTATACGATTCGATAAAATCTCCATCTATGTAATATAGCTGTCATATCGTCTTGAAGATTCGGTCCTACTAATAATTTATCGTTTAATGATACACCTGTCGAAGTTTTTTGAGATGCGTCAAATACCACTCGAAGTTTCGTAGATGAACTACTTTCTTTGATAACTGCATGATGAGGAAGATAATTCGGTTTGTAACCATTTCCGTGAATTTTGAAATCCTTTGGGGTGTTTTGGATTTCTTCCATATGGTTTAGTTTGATATATTCATTTATACATGTTGAATATTCCGCACTAACTTTAGGATTTCTTGATAGTTTTCTTTCGTTTTGCTCAAATCGCGAAATCGCTATATCTCTTGATTCACCGAGTGTTGTTAAAGTGTCTTTAAATGGCAAATTTACTGCATAACATCCATTTTCCCTTCTGTGCGTTTTCTCAAAAATATCTTCACTCATTTGTTCTTCAGCAGTGAGTGTTCGAGTTAGTGAAGTTTCTTCAATTTCCCAGAATTTTCGCAGCTGATCGTGTATTTCCGACATGCTGTGAAGATTCAGAATTTGAGTTGTTTGTAGTTTGGAATAGCTATCCTGAGAATTATTCAAGATTGATCCCGTCAAAATCCAACCTAATGAAGTATTTTGAGCAATCGGAGTACCTCTTGGTCCTTTTATGATACCATCCAATAAGATTTGCGAATATACATCTGCGCCAAGTATGATATCAATTTTTCCTACTTTGCTAAAGTTTGGATCAGCAAGGTTAATGTTTCTTAAATGTTCCCAAGAATCAGATATTGAGCATCGTGGTGGTGTATAATCTGTGAGATTTTTAAGCACTAAAGCATTAGTAGTCGTCAATAATTCTTCCTTAAATCGGGATTTTATTCTAAATCTAACTTGATTGCGAGATATTCCAATTTTAGATTTTCCCATTCCAAGAATCTGAGCAACGACCGGATCTTTCTTAAGTCTAAGTTTTTGTACAGCAGATTCTGTTATGAAGGTCGATTACGATCCTTGATCTAATAATGCCTTCACTGTTATTTCCATTCCCGAAGGTGATGAGATTAGAATAAGTGCGGTAGCTAATAAAATTTCACTGAATTTTGGAATGTCACGAAAAGAATGAGTGCAAGTTTGAGTAGTAGTTTCATTGGAATTTTCACTTCTTAATATTTCTTTTGAACCAGATTCTGGATCTCTATGATCTCTGGCTTTGACCCCATTATCCTGATTATTATTAACAATTGTTCTGTGTAAAATACTGTGATGTCGTCGATCGCAAACTCGGCAATTTATTTTGCTAAGGCATTGGCGTGCAACATGTTTCGGAGATAAGCAATTAAAACATAAACCTTTATGCCTCACTGTTTCTAACTTTTTCAGATTGTTCATTTTCGTAAACATTTCACATTGTCCTAAAGCATGTTTTCCCGAGCATATTATACATATCACATTTTTAGTTATAAGATACGTTCTTGTTCGGTTTTCTTTAGCTCCCGAAATTTCTTTTTCCTGAGCGCTTACTTTCTTTGAAGTAGCTTGATTATAATTTGAAATAGCTTCAAGTGTTCTGAAACGGGATTCAAGAAATGATTTCAACTCTTCAAATTTAGGTAAATCTGTTTTTGAGCTTAAACTTTGTTCCCATAACTGAAGCGATTCAATACTAAGTTTCTGCGTCGTTATATAGACCACAATATCATCCCACTGTTCTACCGGAACTCCCAAATTTTTAATGTTGATAGACATTCTTGGGTGGTATACAATAAACTTTTAATACAATAAGCACTTTCCCTGGTTATCTTTGGTTGAGCAAAAAGTGCTTTCAATTGCGAATTGACCAACACTCTTTTGTTTTCGTACCGTTCAGTTAGTGATTTCCATGCTATTTCATAGTTATCTTCGGTAATTGCAAAATGCTTAAGCAATTTCTCTGCTTCTCCAACTAAATGGATTTTCAAATAGTGGAGTTTTTGCACCTTAGATATCGACTCATTACTATGAATTATGGATACAAACATATCATGGAATGAAGTCCAATCTTCGTATTTACCAGAAAATTTAGGCAATTCTATTCTTGGTAATCTTACATCATTATTAAAGTTTTGACTTGGAGTTCGCATATCCTGCACCGCTTCATTGTTTGAAGCTAAACTAAATTTAGAAACAAGAAATTCTTGGATTTCTGACTTATTGTTGATAAAGAAATCTTCTACCGTTGAGTAAAAATCGTCCGTAAAATAAGGATCGTCGTTTCCAACTTCTTTGGATAAAATTATTTTACGGTGCGTAGTTTTGAACTCGATCCAGTATTCGGAAAAGTTGTTCAACCTTAAATTAAGGTACGATTCCGTTTTCCTATCTTTTGAATCCTTCTTATAATTTCTAATGAATCTTGTCATGGAATCATAGATTTCATGTTGTATTGTAATTAGTTCAGACATAGTTATTTCAACTTGGTTAAATTCAAGATACGTGTATCACGAATGCACTATAAATTCAACGAATATAGTTTTTAACTATACTGACCTTAAGCTTTGCGACTTCTGGAGCCTTGTAATTCCCATTTCGTTACCGAAATCCTTTAGGTGATTCAACTCTTGAATTCTTACTCCGGCTCGATGGACCATGTTTGTGTTTCACTTCCTACTTAAATTAAATAACAAGGAGCAGAAGCCGTCATTAGGTAGACCATCTTTATTCTACACGCACACAACAAGATTTACAACGCTCTACCCACTTCTTTCATTCCATACAATACATTACATACTATTTGTTCGGTCGAAACAGTACAAATACCTTTTCTTCTTCGTGACGTCATGTGTTGTCATGGTAACTTACAAAGAAAAGAAAATTATCATATATGGCGTGTAGACTTCTCATGGTTGGCACCAAACAAAACACCTTGATTTATTTGTCTGTTTATCTGTATATCTCTGGGTAACGCTGTTACAAAATGCTGCCAAACGTGTTTCAATCAAGGACAAACATTTCAGTTTAGATACTAACCCAGACCATCAGCATTTTCATAACTCTCTACGTGAACACTAAATTTTCCAATCACCCATTGACTTTCCACATTCGTTGCTGCTTGAATCTAGTGTTCATATTAAAAACCGGCGCGTTCTTCCTAGCTAATTAAATTTATATTTTTAATTAAATTAAATTTTTATTTTTTTCTTCCGAAGGTTTAGATAAAATTAAAAGTAACCCATTTTTTTAAACTGACGCCACGGGCGTCAGGGTTATATTTTAGTTATAAATAGACAACATCTAACACGTTCTACTGCTATAATACACCAGAATACAAGTTCCATTTTAACTATTACAGATATCGATTTTAGGAAGAATTTGATTTAACAAGGTATGGATTTAAATTATAGGAGTGGTACATTGTTGTTATGTACTGCGACATGAAGGTCAAGTTAATCTACGTAGATTAACAAAACACTTTCTTATTTATTTGATTAGAAAAGGGAGTGGCCATGAGCTAAATGGCCCGACCACGCCTTTTACCAACAACATAAAATGCATTTAACAGGATGAAGGCAAATTAGTTGACTTCCGTTCCCAAGAACGATGAACCTGTGTCATTATCAAATATTTAACTATAATTTGCAGTCTTCCGTAATAGAATGAGTTTTGGGTGTTGTCCACCAAGTTGAAGTGTCTGTTGCAACTGTCAACAGTATGTCCAAAATCGATGGTGTCATAATTTTTAGAAAGAACCTTTTGTTATAGCTCTGCAGAAATGGGATGTCTTTATAAAAGACGATGTTTCTGCACTTTGTGTTTAACTGTTGGCCATTGATAGTGTGCTCTGTGGTGCTAAATTGTTTCTTTTAATTATGTTTTTCGCGTTGTGGGAAGTCAATAGAATAATATTCTGTCAAAAAGTGATTTTTATCGCCCATAATAAGAAAATGCTTTGTTTTTTAATAGCCTGAATTTATTCTTGTAGAAGCTTTTGTGCAAATATTATAAAAAAATGTTGTCATATTTAGAATGAAGCAGGTGGAAACATACTTCTTGATAACAATTGTGATTCTGAATAAGAAATGATACCAGTGATTAAGTTAAAATGTGCCTAATGAACATTTTATGAACAGCTAAAATCGCACTATACATTGTGAGTTCAATATTTTATTCACTATTACTGAGTTTTTTAAGTTTAGTTATGAATTTTAACTCCAGATAAAGCCACCATAAAGGATGATGTATATAATTCATAAAATTCGGTTTTATGTCAAAAGAATGCTTTTACAGTGTTTATGAACACTTAATAGTTTCTATTCTTCAAACTGAATAATTGTTTTTATAATTTTCATGATAGTAGATGCATCACTTATTTTATAGAAAACGAGAGTAGCTACTGAAACTATTTGAACAGTTCATTTTATAGATATAGAGTCTTCAATATAAATAATGGAGATGACTGAAAGGAGGAAATACTTGTATTTTCCAAATTTTTGCCAAAACATTTCTAAAGTATGCCCAAAGCAGATGAAAGCTGATTTTGAACCTATATTCATATTATCATCAGTTTTAGGAATATATCCTTCATCATATATTATGAATTCAGATAAGAAAGGGCAAAACTGTACTCCAAAAATGATATATAGTGTGGTCATAAACCTGTTGGCTCTCGTTTCTCTTGTCACTACGATGAGTTTTGCTCATAATTTTGCACAAACCAATGCCATGTGGATTACTTATTCCGTAAAGTATTTGGGAGTATTTTTAATGCGTATGAATATGATATATCACAGCCATGATTTCCCTGAAGTGATCGAATTGTTATCTAACCTCTATAATGATATAATTTCTTCTACTTACAAAAGCTTAAAAGTAAAAATTTACTTACAATGCTTATGTATTTTGACATTAAATATTTTCATGTGTATTTTGGCGCATTTTAGTGCTTTTTATGAATCAAAGATTCAAAACATATCCGAAATAACTTTTTTGGGACAAAATCTAACCACAAATGGTACCTTCAATATTCTTCCCTTGGTTATCATTTCTTATTCTTTCAATTTTTTATTTTGCACACTAACTATTTCTTTATGCATCTTAGCCTGCTGCAATGTCCATCTTGTAATTTGTAGTTTAATTAGAAGCTTCGGTGATACATTGATGGATAATTTGAAAAAGAATCTGAGCAAAGAGGCTCTTATACAGGATTATGTAGCATTTCGGAGAATTATAAATGGTATCAATCAAGCCGATGGTGTTACATCTTTTTGCACATTTTTCGCATATGTCACATGTATCAGTTGCTTCTTTTATACATTGAGCACATTTTTGGTAAGTGACAAACTCTCTGAGAGGCCACTTTTTGCCGCTGAGATATTCATTGTATTTCTGTTTTCATTGGTAATTTTCTTCTCTATTACCTGCAGCGCTTCCAAAGTAACCACCACTGGAGAAACGCTGAAGCAACGCGTGAACTGCATGTCTGAGATTGTTCTGAAGCATAACCCTCCCAATGATATCTTATTAAGTTTCATGATTTTGACTGACAATATCAAAAGTACAAATGTCGGCATGACCGGCTGGGGCATGTTTACCATCACGAAAGGTTTCGTTTTAACGACCATTGGAGTGATGATCACCTATGGAATGATTTTGTTCCAGTTTGGGTGAAATACAATAATATGTACGTTATGATCTATGAGGCAGATGAACCGAAAATTTTATTTTTATCAAGTTTTTTGTATTTTGCTTCAATTATATCGAAATACTACGTGAAAAAGACACTTTAATGTTATTAAATTGAGCTTACGTTGCTATTTTCTGGTCTATAATTTTTTTTTATTAAGATAATGCATTAGGCCAACTGAAAAGGTTTTAAGTAATAAAAGGTTTTCTTTTACACTGAAAAGGTTTTAAGTAATAAAAGGTTTTCTTTTACATGTATTGAGTTAATATTTTACTATCTCAATGGACAACTGCTACAATGTTTATGAGCAAAAATAGCTCTTTTTCACCAATTTGGATATACTGATAACGAATATGAACTTAAAAACACAGTAAGCAGTAGTTTTCAAGATACGAAGGTGTGTGTGTGTGTGTGTGTGTGCCGGGGGGGGGGGGTGAACATCGATTGATAGAAGCTTGTAGAAACCCACCTGCAGAGCTACAAGAGATTAGTGTGCAACGTGTCATTGAAAATACATTTTTTACACTCTCATTCGGATTCCCTGTCAGTGACGAGCACAGAGAGCGGATTCATCGAGATATTACCATCCTCGATAAAGGATACCAAGGGAAGTGGAATGAAGCAATGTTAGAAGACTATTATTGGACCTCTAAAGTGATGTTCTAGAAGCTCATAGCAAACGACAGGCAAAATGGCGAGGATTATAATAGGGTATGTATATGCAAATGTGTAAAACATGTTTTATAGATATTTCAAAAACTAAAGCTAATCTGGTGTTTTAGCGGCCATTTTAATATTCGGAAGACGAAACAACTTGGTTTATTCTCAGAGACACTATTTGTTAAAATTTGTTGTCCAATGTTAAGTATGTCACATAAACAATTTGTACTTTCCCTGCAATACATGGTAATGTATAGGGAAATTATTGGAATCATGTCGAAAATCGCAATTCGAGTTTTCGACGGATCTACACGTTTCAAGACCCCCAGAATACGAAAAAAACATTTTTGGCGTGACGTCTGAGTGTGTGTCTGTGTGCTGTCTGTCTGTCTGTCTGTGCAGATTTTGTATCCACTCTAACTAAAAAACTAATGGACCGAATTTCACAAAATTTGGTAAGTCACTTGTGGGCGAATCAAGTGCTGATTAGTTTTGGGTACGTTTCGAAATAAAAGAACCCGCCTATTTTTGCGAAATGGCCCGCAAAGGCTTGTATCACTCTAACTGAAAAACTAATGAACCGAATTTCACAAAATTTGGTAGATAAGTCACTTGTGGGTTACTCTGGTGCTGATTAGATTTTGGTACTATTCGGAAAATAATAAAATGCCTTTTTTTGCAAAATGGCCCTCAAAACTCGCCAAAATCTAAGCTAAGGAACTACGTATGCTCAAATATATCCATTAAATGCTTGTTTAATACGTAATTTTTAACGAAGAAAGAATAAGATCAACCCCATTACACTAAGACTAGCCGTTCTCGAGATATTTTAGTTTTTCGTATTTTCTCTACGCCACATTTGAAAATAAATCCGGTTACCGAATGAGAACTAAAATTGAATTAAAAGTGGAATAAATTTAATTGAAATAAAGAGAACGTGGATGTAAGTCTGCAGGGAAAGTCATGTGCTGCCCACATCAGATTTTTATTTTCCTTACAATACTAATGTATAGAAATATGAACCTGAATTGCAACAGAAAGCAGAAAATTTGTTGCAGTAATACTATAATTAAGTGTAAAGATAAAAGAGATGTCTCAGTCCATCGTATTTTTTATGTTTGGCTCACCCTAATATTTATCTCTAGAGATGATGTTCATTCATATTAAATAACTTCATTTAATAAAGTATATTAAATAGCGATATAACTTTACATATCTATTGCCATATTATTTTGTTCTGCATGCAATGTACATTTTGGTGTGGTTACATTTCTATTGGCTGCAAATTATTTATTATTACGGGGCAAATAAGCTTAAAAAAAGGGCTTGCTATTAATCCCAAACTGAAATGATCACTAGTTTTGTAGCCATGTTGGGGCAGAAATGTAGAAAAGAGGCTTAAATATCACCGGATGGCAAGTATTTATTTTTGTCACAAAGTAGATAAATAAGCAGAAGTTTTAAACCTTAAAAATACGGAGAAAAACATTCAGTTGACCACTCTTTATGCTTCGACGATCATAATTATATGGATGCTTAAAAAAGGGTGGTAAATCTTCGGATTAACTTCTACGCATGAGTTACTGACCTTGTGATGATAAATTTGTCGGAAAAATAACAGTTCCTCCACTGGCATCACAAGAATAATTTCAAGAGAAAATCCAAAAGAATGAAATTCGTTTGCAGGAACATTTTAAGCAGTTCCTGTGGCAACACGTTGCTTCTCTAAAACACATTATAGGTTCTCAGACAAGAGTTAGAATGCATAGGTTTAACATTTATTGCAGCTTATTGCCACAATGTTGCCCCCGAATCTTTCAAACATTTACTTGGAAATGTCAATGATTTTGTGAGATGGCTTGGGTATATATAGGGATACGGGAAAGTAAAAAACTCCAAAAAGAGTTTCCCATAAATTCTTAAAGCATTTGCTATTTTTGCATTCGAAGCATTATAGCCGATAATAGTGAAAAACATGAAAACGTTTGCAGTAATTCTGTTTTTGGTATTGGGCACTGCTACATGTTCCAAAGCAGACATTCCTGAAAAGACTTATCTTGTTTCCATGAGAAAAGCTGAGTTTTTGAGCATTGTGGAATGCATATCGATAAGTAAGTACATATTTATGCCATAGAACGTTTATAGCAGATTATTATCTCAAAAATATTTCTTTTCAATAAGTAGTTTGAGCGCAAAATAAACTAAAAATGCATTTTAGTCTAAATATATAAAGTATGAAAAATTATTCCTTTTAAAATCTTTTGACTTTATGTGTTTATTAAACTGCATAATGAAAGTAGTGAAACGTATGAGTTATTTTGAAAGACTGTATTAAATGTTTTCATATTTTGCGAACATTAACTGTCAACACAGTTAGTAGGGCATTTTATTAACATTATAATATGGTGATTAGAAGGGCTTTGATAGGCTTATCAGTTCATGAGTAGCATAAATATATTTTTTTATTAAACTTCAGAGCCGTATGTTGATCAGTAATATAAATGTATACTTAATTAGAATTAGAAAACCATTTTTAAATGTAAACATTTTAAAGTCTCTAAATTTTTTAACAGGTGCTAAATACCAAGTTAGGAAGGCGTACCAAATTATTAAAACAGTTTGGCTAATTACATATAATAGAAGTTTAGTGATCGCCATTATAAATAATCAATTTGTCTTTTTGACTCACTTATAAAATTCAATAAATAATTACATCTGTGTTAATGTTTTAAATTTCAAAGTAGGCAGCTTGGCAAACATGCAAGTACTTCACGTTACACTCATTAGTTAACTCTGATTTGCAGCTGCTTTGCCAATACCTATTTCATAAATAGTCTTGATCGGGAAGAGACAAGGCTGAGTAACATATGACTAGAAAAATGAATATTTCAGCTACAACAAATGAAACAAAATAAAACACAATAAACGTTTGTGGTCCAATTTTTTCACCCTGACGAAATTAATGTGTTCTACTAAATGTAATGAGATCTACTGAAATTATTAAAATAAATTTAATTACGTCCAAGGAGCCCACAAGAGTAATTGGTGGCAAAGATAAATTAAAAATGACTGCGACTAAAAAAGGGATATGTGTGATTACGTGGAGGATTAGAGTACTTCGGCAGGGTACCCAGATCTTAAAGTACAGCTTCGATTCTGCGGAAACTTGATGCAAACATTTTGAGATGCCTAACTTTTTTGGAAGGAGGTTTGTTTTGGTATTTGGAGAGGTATTTTTTTTACCATGAAGTTGTGTTTTTGTAAGATTTGATGTTTAGACAAACTAGCTCTTAAAAGATAGAGTACGCAGAATTTCATGTTCTGCGTAAGGTAAAGGGTAATTAAGATTCAGTTACCTTCAGAATGTGCTTTCTTAGAAATTCTTCCCTCATGTCAACGTGGTCATCTACGGCATCGTTCTGTAAAATGTTTCTTACTTACTTTTATGATTAATTTATTAGAAGTTCTCTTAATGTAAACTGGGATCTTTTTACAGGATTTAAATATTTCAATGAGTCAACTAATATTGTATCACATAATAATCTTCTTAACTGTAAACGTCTGAAATGCACGAATTTTAGGAAGAGGTTGTAACTTAGCTCTAATAAGTTTCTTTGAATCACAGGGTTGAAATTTAAAATAGTGAAGCAATTTTAAAGTAGATGCAAAACGAAGCAAAATTGGCAATCTTTAAATAATTTGAATTTTTTTTTGCAATTTGACGTACTTTTTGATGACAAAATTTGATAAAATTGAAAATAAAAATATTTAAATAAATAAAAAATTATATTTTGAGAAATTTTTTTATTAGCATATTGAGAGTACTTTTACTTAATTTATTATGAGACGTTATATATAAATCAAATATTTCCTTTATATATTTAAAATATCTATTTATTTTTTATACTTTCTTGATTTGGCGGGTTTTTGAGAAACAATCGTTTTCTGTTTTGATTTGCTACCAAATCAAATTAGCTTCAGATTAATCAATCAATCTGCCAATCTTAATGGAAATCGATTGAATAGTTGAGTAGTTGAATGGACATAAACGTCTGCAAATATATATATATATATATATAATAATAGTAGTTTGAAGATCCAATGAACAAAAAGTAAGAAGATGTAACACGATAAACCTAACTTTTTATTTTATATATATATATATATATATTTTATATATATATATATATATATATATATATATATATATATATATATATATATATATATATATATATATATATATATATTTATATATATATATATATATATATGTGTGTGTATATATATATATGTATAGGCAAATTAAGATAGTGTATTATGAGTTTATGAGTTACTACTTACATTCTACCATTGGATTTGCAATTTTATTTATATACATATATATATGTATATAAATATTTATTTATTTTTTTATTTTTTTTTACATAATTCTTATTATTACATATTTCAAATATGTATATATATATATATATATATATATATATGTACATATACGCGCATCCACACATACGCACATGTAAATGAGTTTTACGTTATATGTAATCATGGGGCCTCATCCACTAGTAAGGTGTATGAATATATAGGTACATTATGAATATATCTGTACATTTGCATTTTATTATATAGGAATTAACTGAGTGACACACTGCTTATATAAATATTTTTATTTTTAATTTGACAGTTTTATGTGTAAATTACTGGTACAATAATGAAGATTGTGATTGAAATCATTTTACTAATTTAAAAGTAAATATTGATATTATGAAAATTATTTCTCAAATGAAATTTATTTTAAGAAAATGTTCTTAAATGGAACTAAAATTGTGATTTATAATGTATGAACTTATCAACACTCTAAAACTGTTCTTGTTGAATGCAGATCTTTAACGATATTTTATACTTTCTGTTAAAGTTACTTTATTTTAAGCTTTTATTCCTTTTTGGTGTATCATATCAATGCAAAACTACTTTTCTGCAACTTTTTTTATCTAATTTATTTGTGGTACATTTCATCTAATTTATTTATGGTACATTTTATCTAATTTATTTGTGGTACATTTCAGGTAGAGATCCAGCTCTCTGTGCAAAGTTTGCCCAATGTGAGAAAACAATGCCTTACAGGGTGAGTTTCACTTTTATAGCGATCATTTATGGTTAATAAAATTTGGGTGATATTTTGCGATAGTAATTAGTGAACTACTAGCTGCATTCCAAAAAAATCTGATGTGGGCAACACATGACTTTCCTTATATAATGCAATGAATTCACTACTTTTACAGTTAAAAAAATAGGTTTTTCTTATAGTAGATACTTATATTCTTTCCCAGATAATGAATTTTCGACAATGAGTCGTCATTTTCATTGATTTAACGTCATTTTAATCCATTTGGCGAGATTTTCGTTAATTTGGCAGCATTTCAAAAAGTCGCCAAGTTGACGACATTCTGCCAAATTCGTCACCAAAATCTCGCCAAGCTTTACTGACGGAGAAATAAGTTATTCTTATAACAGATAAATATTGGCGTTCAAATACAAAAGTATTACTCGAAGTATCTTTTCTCATGAATGGAACGAGCTAGATCCACGAGAACGATATCACCCAATTTATCGCATGGTATTACATATGAAAAGTGAACATGTTTCTCAATAGGAAATATATATTTTTTATTTTATATGACTTTTTGATAATTTTTTTGAAAAATGTAAAATATCTCGAAAACGGTTCATGTTAGCGTTCTAAAATTTATGTTAATCGTTTTCTAATGAAAAATTACATAAGAAATGTCTATTTTCGTAACTTTATGAGCGGTTTTGATTTTTTGACGATTTTTTCAAAATTTCACTCGAAAATTTAGGCGGGTTCTGAACATTCGATTACGTTTAAAAACGATAAACTTCCAGTGTTTACGGATTGTGATTTTTGTACCAAATTTCGTTCGAATCGGTCCATTCGTTCGTCAGTTATCGTCTCCACAGACCCACTGACACACACACACACACACACACACACACACATACTTTCACACACACACACACACATACTTTCACACACACACACACACATACTTTCACACACACACACACACACACAGACATCACATCAAAAATGTTTGATTCGTGATCAGGGATGCTTGAAACGTGCTCTCCCGTCGAAAACTCGAATTCGAATTTTCGACCCTGTCACAATACTTTCCTTATACATTATGTATATAAGGAAAGTAATATTTGAGTGAATGTTTTAACTTACTTTCTCGTACTGAAAAAAGGAGATCATAATGTCTTTTCGAAATGATCATCTGCTTCTTATATTTTATTTGATTAACATTTTACGTTGTGATCTATTTATTGTTTGTACGAAAAATTTTGTTCTGTATTTAGATATAATTAGCCAAATACGCATTAAAAATTAACGGTCTCACAATACGCAAACACTGAAAATATATTTTAATAATTCGGTTTTTTCAATGTGATGTTTCGCACTTTATGCACCAAATTTCAAGTCTCTATTTCACTTTAGAGTGGGTATTTATAATTTATTCGTCCAAATGAACATTTTATATTGTACCCCCCCAAAAAAAATATAAAATATTGCAAGACAGTAATTTATTCCTTTTCAAGCATATTAATAATTTTACTAAAAATTCAAGTTTCTCTCTCAATGCTAAGTGCTTTCTTCAAACATTCAGTATTTTGAGCGTTTTGGCCTAGATTACCATCACCCTTAAATTTACATTTTAGAATATCTGAACTTTACTTGTCGAAAAGTTCACCTAGGATCTAAATTTCAAATCTCTATCCCACTTAGAAGAAGACATTTCTTATTGATTCTTCAAACTGAGCATTTTGACTATGCAATACCACTAAAGTAATAAATATGTGAAATTATGTAACAAATAACAAATATACGAATTCAATATCCAGCCACTTTGATTCTTAATAGAAATTCATTGTGAAATGCAAGAACAAAAAATCCTGATTTTTTATTGATTAAGCTACACTAGCCTTCATTCAATGATAGACAGTATTGTTTGTAAGTAAAATTGTTTTGGGCTGAGTAGAATGTTATGCAATATCAATAAAGTAAACTAAATCATTTTTAAATATCTTTCCTAACAGATTTTTGCTGCTTTACAAAAATGCCAGAAGGAGAACGTGGGAAACCAAATGCTAAGATGCACAAAGCACGAACCTCTCTACAAGACTCCCGCAATCCCAGCCAAGGTACTTACTCTTGTTTCATTATTTCTAATAATAATTAAATAAATAAAATTTTTAATTTTGTATATATTTACACGTATATTTAATCAGAAGGTTTTCACTGGCATATAAATGTACTGCATTTTATCCTTCAGTGTCGATAGTAATAATTGAATGCTCTATACTGAATTATTTTCAAACACACATAGGTCACTTGCTGAACTATTTTCAGTCTAAAATAGAAGAAATTTACCTAGTACACATTCATTTTGTCTTTCTGCCTATTGTGTTCAAAGGTGTTAGGGCTACAAAACCATTATGAAAGGAATTGACGCTGTTTCTGTGTGGTACAATTAACACCCAGCTAGTCAAAGGACTACGTTATCTATATAAAAACAGCCCAGAAAACTATTTTGGCGCAATAAAGATAATAAATACATATCAATGGAAAGGATATGGAGAAAATTATAATAATAATGATAATAATTCATTAGTGGGATATGGTTATTATTGAGATCAATTATTCTATTGCGTTGTGTTTTTAATAACCCACCAATTTTGCTGCTGCATATGGAATACTCATCTTGTTGTAAAGTGAATTTAATTAGGGGGAATTAATTAAATATTTATTTATTAACTTCAATAATTTGTGTGACATATATGCTACCTGACGCGTATTGAAGTGTACAGAACCGAAGATGCTTTAAATGAGCAAGGCTCGAGATGAACTTTCTACTACTACTCTCTCTCCCTCTCTCTTCGCTCTCATTTTCCGTGTCAGCAATTGACCACAACTTTGCTCATTTATCCGAGCGTATGTAGCTTTTCTTTACATCCCGAGTTGAGATACTTTTGCATCTAAAGCTGCTTTGACGTGTAAACATTTTTACACATTTGCCTTTGCAGTGGTAAAAATACGTGCATATGTGGTTTCGTACATGAGACTTGTAAATATTCCGCAATAACTTTTTTTCACTTTTGTGTTTGATTCGGCTGAGTTCCTCCCTCTTTCCCTTAGATGTATTGTAGCGAAGCGATTACCCGAGGCTATACTTATACGCTGTTGATTCTGCTCGATTATAGGCGAAGAACCTGAACTATATGATTTATGGGAGCACGCAACAAGTGGGTTCGTTGATTCGGTTTTGTGGTACAAAATCCAAAAAGGATGTGCCGCAACAAGTGGGACTAGACCAGACAGATTTTGTTATAACTCTATCATCTCATATTTATCTTTAATAACTATTAGAATTTACATTACGTACATAAATATAATAAGGGGAGAAAATGATCTGGATAGTGATTACCAGATCACGGATTGTGATTACCAGATCATAATCAGTTTTAACGAATTTAATTAATTTATTAGTGGTTTCAGCCTTAAAATTAATAAAACTGAATTGGGTACCTCTTATTTCCCTGATTGTTGGTCACTGGCTAGCCGGAATTGATCTTAAATAAGATGGCACAGACCAGAAAATAAGCTATGGAATCTTTTCGGGTATGCTACTGAAGAGGTTAAAAACATTTTATTCTTTAAGATTAATAAGGAATGTATTCTTAGAATAGTTTATGGATACATTCTAGTTTACTATGTAAGATTTCACCATTTCTTTTCTTTTTTAGATTTTTGACTGTGTAGTAGAAATGATTCATAAGGTAAGAACTTAATATTTCTTGACAGTATGCTTCTAGTTATAGTTAAATAATTTATTCACTTTTACGTATATAAGTAATTTTATTTATACCAGTAGATAAACGTTGTTCGTGATTTAAAATATGTGTAAATTCTAATAGAATTCATATTAGTTTTCAAATACCCCATTGAAATATCTAATTTAATTCCTTTATAAAAAGTGTAAGAATACATGTTCTTGCTGTGGAAAATAATTTCTACACGTAAATCTAAAGAGTCAAATGTCTTGTTACCCTTTGTAAATCCATAAAATATGTGGTTTAGTTAAATGTGGACTCTAATATAGGTAGTAAAATATATTATCCTACCAATAATGAACTGATATTCCACGTAAAATGCAACATAGGTCAAGATAAATAAGTATATGTGCGTTTTAAAAATCAAGATTTCATTTCTTCTTCAAAGTAAGGCTATGTCGGACAAACTGAAATGATTAAACGGCAGTTTTGCCGATATAATATTGCGATTATTTGGGCATTCACATCCAGACATTTTGCACTGAAGAAGGAAATCCAGTTAATGTATGCTTATCGATCTTGTATGCTTATTTATCTTGATTTCTGCTGCATTTTACGTTGTAAACCAGCTTATTATTAATTGTGTGCAAAGTCATGTGCTTTACTTATTACCGTACTAGTTTTAATCTGTTTGATTGTATATAATAAAAGGAGTTAAAATATCAACAACTGTAATAATTTACTCAGTGATATTAACCAGTAAAACAAATTAAAATATAATACCATATATTTATTAAACTTATTTATCTACTAGCTTTACACCCGTTCTTCATACTGAATACATAATGTAAATACACTTCATTCACAATTTAAAGTGAACTTTTAATATGTGGAGTCATTCATTTTGAAATCCATTATAAATAAAATTGAAAATCTTGCCTTTTAAACAAAAGATATCATCATCATATAATAAAATCTAAAATTAAAATAAAACTGATTTTAAAACTATACAAATCTTACACTTCACTTACTATTTTATGTACTCTATACGAAACTGTTGGTAGTAACAAATAACCTAATATTGCCACCCAGTAGAAAGCAAATAATTGAAAGTTTGTTGTTGCTAAGGGAATGAATATATGCAAATATTTAGTAGTAATATATGGCAGACGATGAAATCTCAAATGAAATAAACAAAATTTTCATTCTTTTAATATGATCTGCAGATTAAAGGCTTCCACAGAACGATAAGAAATATTCTCAGAGGCAACAGCGACGAAAATTCTGCGCTTGATGTGACAACGAAATTTGCGTGTTTGTTCACACCGAAGCGTAGCTTTTTTCACATCGTTATAATATACTTATTATCGGATAAGTACACTCTTTGTTTACTTATTTTATTCCTGCTTATTTACTTTTACTAAATTAACACTTATAATTTGTATTGTACGTAATTACATATACAATTATTTACTTATTGAACTAATTAACTAACTACATAACTGAACAGAAAAGAGTTCCCTGCGTAGATTCCTTAACCCATTAATGACAGTCGGCAAAAAACGTTATCGTAGAACTTAACCAAGAAACGTAATTTTTTTTTTATCTAATTGATAGTAGAAGAAAAGAAAAACTGTCACAAAAAATATTTAGGTTAAAAAAATCGAACTGAGTATTAATGAGTTAACACAGACTCAAATCTGATTTAGTGCGAAAGTTTCACTGACATAGTAAAACTTAGCTGATTCAAATACAATTTCATACATAGCTTCAACAAGCATGTTTTAGATTATAACGAAGCTTGAATTTTATGTTTTGTACATAGCTTGGATTAGCATGTTTTAGGTTATAAATAATGAAGCTCGAATTTTATATTTCAATCTATGTACTGAGATCTATGTACTGACACACACACACACACACGCACACACACACACACATACACACACGAGGCTTTCATACGATGTTATGTGCGGCCCATTTAATTTTTTTAATGATGTTTTTTGATGTTTTGACATTTAAAAGTAAATATTAAAAATGTTATAAAATAGTTGCATAAAATCAAGTAAATCCGTGATTTGTAATAATTCCTAAAAAATATTTATCAAGAATGATGAGGACAGCTGTTACTAAATTCACGTGACTATATTAATTTAAATTGCAGTAATATAATTGAATACCCAATTTTTTTCAGCTCACCCCTCCTGAAAAGGAAGCCATGATGAAATTTGAAGTAAGTGCACTTTTAATCTCACTTTTTTCTTACTTTTTTACTTTTCATGTTCGTACTTTTGCTGCTTTGCCTGATTTATCCTGAAGAAAAAGGCTCTTTTTTCCGTTTAAAATAGGTTCATACATTGTTCAACTGCTTATGTTGTTATTAACGAAGTATTCATATTTACGTAAGCTTTAATTCTTTATTGATTTTATTTTAAGCATTTTTAACATTTCTTTGCAGGCATGTTCCAAGAAATTAAAGGAAGAGAGTTGTAAGGTGGTGGAGAGTCATGGGTTTGGTCACGCTAGTCGTCGGAGGTTCCGTCTGCCATGAGAGGAGTGAAACAAAAACTTTTCAAACTCCCATGACATAATAAATACATGGAGTATATTTAAAATTTTGTAACGAGCGGTGGCATTAATAAGAAAGCTATCTGTGTCAAATATTATTTACAGGGTGATATATATATATATGCCTGTGTGGTTGTGGTAAATATGTCAATTTACAATTTTGTTTTTATCTTGACTTGTGTGCAAATATGGCTGTGTATACATAAGGAATCAGTAACATTGTGTATAATATCCTAGGAATCACGATTTTTTAAGTTGTTTATAAACCAAGTTTGTACTACTATTCAGGAAATATATTTTATTCATCATTTATGTATCTGAAAATTAGTACCAAAGCAACTGCTTTAGCCCCTTCCGGGATCACTAGGCAAAAGTAAATTCTTAGGCCCCACAAAAAACTTTCATAGCAAAAAATGTACATTGAGCACGGAAGATGGGCCCCTAGCGTTTGGCCACTTTGTTTCTGGTAAAAAACGGCCCTGAGCATAAATATATTTTAATGTATATGCGAAGTTCATTTACATGTATCCATTGAGAAACGTTTGTCCCATTTTTGGGGACCACAAAAATAGCAGATAAAAGCGTCTTGTAAGTATATTTTATGTTTATGTGGGCTGCAACGTAGATATTTAGACACTTGGTTTTGCGATACAGGGTGTTTCATTCGCTCTCGGTCTCTAATTTTCCTTTATAACTTTCAAACTAATGGATGCAATTCAATGGAAATTCACATATATATACATTAACGTATGAGAAGCGGGGTTACGGAAGGACACGAGTAGAGGCACCACCCACTCTTTAGCCCAAAAGTGAAGAACAGACTACAGATCTTCCCCTTATAGATCCCCCCTCCAGATATAAGTCCTTATGTTAACCGTTGCAGGAGATAAGGGGAGGGATTTCTACAAGCACATGTCAACGAGCTACAAAATAGGCAAAGCTTCTTCTCATACACCAAGCCATGTCCATATCAAATTCACTGAATGACGTCCACTAGTTTGAACGTTTACATACATGACATCCACTTATAACTATAAGAGAAATCAGCGGACGAGAGCGAGCAAAACCCCATGTATGATTTCTATTTATCAATATTTTGGTTTTCAGAAATTTATGCTATTATTAAATTTAGAGACAGCGTGAATGTTTTAAGGCATGTAATTGTTATGATGCCATGTATTTGCACACAAGTTACCAAATAGACAATGAGAATGCATTTGTGTCAAAGTATTGTACTACATGATTGTATGCATATCATAAAAACTTAATTCATACCATAATATCTTTAAATGATAAATAGATTTTAACATGTACCTGTAAGTTTTCAGTAAGATGAGTGTTCCCCTTCTAAACTTCGGCAATGATGTTAGGAACCTATAAAGTAGTTTAGTTAACATATTTTAGGCTTTAAATGCTATTGGTTTAAATAGCATTTTATAGCGCATTGTTATGAACATATGGCTTTATTTTTACAAAGTTGGCAAGGGAAGACGCGTATAGTATATCATGCATGGCATGTTCTTTAGTTTTTATAACATCAGAAAATCAAAGAAGGAATTTTTAATTTTTGTATAGGCAGGCATTAACATATTTGGAATGGAAGAAGATTTGGTTTACTTGAGATTTGCTTGTATAATTACTTGATTTAAACTTGATTGATCGGTTTTTTGGGACGCACAGCGTTTACATGTTCTAAGAATAGTTTTATATTGTTGATTGTCCAGCAAACTAAAGACTCTATACTGACATGCAGTGTGCAAAGAAACAAATTAGAGTATTTTTTGGTGTAAGTTGTTGCTGTCGATTTTTGATTGAAATAAGTTTAAGTGAGAAATGATACTTCGAATTTTCATGCTCTATTGAGCATGATAGTGGTTTAAGGGAATATCTGAAAAATTTAAAAAGTTGACTTTTATTCTTAGATAAATCTCACAGGGTTACACAATTACTCTTGGGTTCAGTGCTATACTTGAGTTCACATAATGATAAATTTTCATTTCCGTAATAATAGGAATTTAAAATGTTCCTTTTTTGCTCATAAATTACTTTTAAATTATGTGAAGAAGGGAAGATAAATTTATATTTTTAGGAGTAAAATATGGCCATGTTACTAACGAAAAACTGCGGCAAGAACAATCTAATTCTAAATCCGGGTAAAACTCAACATGAACAATTACTATTGTTTGAATTCTATTCGGTGAGGAGACTTAAACACATAATTTGCCGTATTCACTAACATTTATTAATAAAATATTTTGTTAAAATTTATGTATGTATTCACAGAAGAAATGGAAAACCTTGCTGAGAATAATCTGGATGCATGTATTAAACATAAAAGACTTGCTAATCAAAATTATTCTCAGCAATACTTTGATAATATTGCTTATCGAAGTATCACTGATTAGAATAACTTTGATGCATGCATCAATAAAAAAATATTTTTTAATCACCGTTACTCTCAGCAATACTTTGATGACTATTATTCATCAAAGTATTCCTTAGAATCATTTTGATGCATGTGTCAATCATAAAAGTGTTCCTGATAAAAGTTATTCTCAGAAATACTTTGATTACTGTTTATGAAAGTATTTCTGAAAATAACTTTAATGCGTGTTGAAAAATGAGACTTTGAAGGATTTTGATTATAAACATGAAATAACTGATCAAAATAAATGTAAGTTATTCTTTTACAAGCGACCGATCCATCACTAGGTGATAATGAAACTAACCACTGAATAAAGGGAGTTAAAGAACAAGAGAAATCATGAATTTGATCATTTGCTCAGACAGAATTAATTGGAAGCGCTTGCTGGTTTTTCATGCTTTTTCTAGGAAATGCTGGTGCTGTTTTCTATTGAATGTCTTCTATAAAACATCCCCCACTTTTTACAGTATGGTCTTACTTTGCTTTTGTATAATTGTTCTTCCTGACATCTAACTGTAATGAAAGATACACTGTAATTCATCGGAAAATGATTGTCTGTAAAATCTATTTAGCAACATGTGTGCAAACATTTACAAATTTACATTTGAAACAATAGAAGATAATGGCTGGATAAAAATCACATGGTCTTCATATAAGAATTTGAGTACAAACCCTCTAAATGTGCTATTTGTAGGCTGACTATTTTTTGTGCTTAAAATAGATGTAGTTTAATGTATGTGTTAAAATATTTGTAACAAATAAAGTTATTCTGAAATGCACTGTATTGTTTAATTTAACATCAGTTCCTATTTGAGAAAGCGCTTGTAGAAATAGATGTTGGAGTACATTCTTGCCTTTGCAATTTTTTTATGGAAAGACTTATTTAACCACGAGCGGTTAAAATATTTTGAGCAACTTTATCGCCTAATTTCAGTGGCTGCTCGTGGTTCTGAAAACATATGAAGTGCTTCAGGAAAAACAGAAAAATAAGATTTTCTTTTCCTTTAGTTTGTTTAATTTTGTGTTTCTTTTCTAATGTTAATATTTTATTTTATAATTTTTATTATTTTCAATTAGCCCCGTAATATTATACAGGGTGTTCGCAAACTGTTTTGACAAAATAAGGGGGGGGGGTGATAGTACCCATTAAGACGAACAATATTTACTTTGGAACCTAGGGTTGCTTTCCACTCTGAGTGTCAGAAAAGCGTAAACTTAAAGTTGAGATTTCAGCAGTGAAAATAAGGAGAATTAACGTAATCATAAGTTGCACAATCCTATATATTTACACCAGAGAAAGACTCGAAGTAGATGCTCAAAGTGACGGCCAAGGGTGCCGTTGCACAATTCCCACAGGCGAATGAATGATTGGCGCACCCTCTCGAGGACACCTGGTGTCGTGTTTATCCTGTCCGTTGCAACAGAGATTTTCGCGACGAGATTTTCTATGGAGTCCACAGGCGTCTCGTACACCAATGGTTTCATATGCCCCCAGAAGAGGAAGTCCCGTGGGTTAAGGTCCGGTGAGCGTGGAGGCCAAGCCACAGGTCTACTACGTCCAATCCACCGTCCGGAATATGTGGCATTCAATAAGTAGCGGACCGCACTGGAAAAGTGTGCTGGGACTCCATCATGCAACAACCACATGGCTCTCTGTGTGGTGAGCGGAACATCATCTGTAAATGTCACCAATCAGCTGCAATTGTCGCTGCTGCTTCTTGTCACTGGAAATTTGCATACAGTACATGCTTGACGACGATGTTATGGAGATGTGATACTTCTCGGGCACGACAGCTGTGTCGTCTGAAGTGGCGACTTGTGCTTGTTGGACGTGTTTCGAAGATACTCTTTTCTGACACTCAGCGTGGAATGCGACCCTAAGTTCCATAGCAAATATTATTCGTCTTGTGGTGTACTATCACCCCTCTTATTTTGTCAAAACAGTTTACGAACACCCTGTATATTTAAAATGATTGGTATTATTCTCAACGATATTTCATTTTTAATGTACATTAATTTAAGGCGTGGTTTGTGTTTTTGCTGATTTAAATTGGTAAATTAACAAAAGGATCCTTCAAATATTATTTGCCCTAGACCCATATTTCCGAATTCCCACATCATTTTTATCATCATCTTTCCAATAAAATATGCCGTCTATAAATTATACAAAATATCATTAGCAAAGCGCGTAATTTTATCTCCCAGTACAACATATAACAGTATGAAATACACACAAAAAAACAAATATTTTATAATTTCTATTTTTAACACTTTACAACATAGTTAAAAAGTGTTTATTACTTTGTTCATTCTGTCTGTCTGTCTGTCTGTCTGTCCGTTAGCACGATAACTGCCGTAAAAATGACTTTATCAAAATGAAATTTTAGTATGTTTTTCAGACGGTGTGTAGAACCTATGGGAATATAAATAAATAATATCACCCAATTAGTTTTTTATTGAACCCAGTTTGAAGAAATGAAATACATTGAACCCTATGGGACCTAATTTTTCAAACATTTTTTAAGCAAATTTAAAATTCACAAATTGCTTCGAAATTTTTAGGAAATATTCACATTGTCCCCTAAAATATATAAAAAAATTTCAGTAAAATATGTTAGGTAGTTTTTTAATTAAAAATTGTTTAATAAAGGGAGAAAAACAAATTCAATTAAATTCTGACTTTGGGGATATCCTCCAGAAATAAAAAAGAGATATATTATATAATAAATATCTTTCCAAAAGTTTAACTATTTTGTATATTAGAGAGGCTTCACATTTTAAAATAAATTTGGTAGATAACAATTTTTCAATTTATTTTAAATTTTATATAACTCTTCATGATATACTTACTTGATGGCATTTTTAATGCACTTTCCTACGTCCTACAGAGTTAAAATTTGGTACACAGCTTAAATTTGTAGAACATTTTATTCTACAAAAATTTGGTGGATCTTTAAATATAGATCCTACATTTTTTTCGAAATGGCCTGCAAATAATCCCCGTTCACTTCTATAAATCATTGTTGCAATGTTGTTAAAAATTCTGATGTGGGAAGCACATGTCTTTCCCTACAGATTCATATTCACGTTCTCATTATTTCTTCAATTATAATTTCAGTTTATCTGCAATAATAATAGCCATAAATATTTTAAATGACATTTAATTTGCACGTTAAACTTAAATTTGTTTCTCATTTGATAGCTGGACTAATTGTCAAAGGTGGCGTAGCGAAAACTCGAAAAAACTAAAATATCTCAAGAACGGCTAGCCCTAGAGTAATGGGGTTAGTCTTATTCTTTTTGTTGTCAAAAATCACGTATAAAATAGACATTTAAATGATATAATTGAGCACACGTAGTCTTTTATTTTTATATTTAACGATTTTTGCGGGCCATTTCGCAAAAACAGCCCGTTCCTTTTTCCTGAATCGTACAAGAATAACCTACATGTGATTTATATACGAAATTTTGTTAAATTTGGTATATAAATCACTTGTATGTTATTGTAATATTATACACTAAATTTTGTTAAATTTGGTTCATTAGTTTTTAGCTAGAGTGGATAAAGACAATTTCTGCCGGCCATTTCGCAAAGAAGGCAGATTCTTTTATTACGAATCGTACTATAATCTAATGAACATCAGGGTTTCCCACAAAAAATTTACCTACCAAATTTTATGAAATTCGGTTCATTAGTTTTTCAGTTAGAGTGGATGTAATATCCTCACATACACACAGAAAAACACACAGATACACCGTTACACATACAGACGTCTTCCTAAAAATAGTTTTTGTGTTCTAGAAGTCCCAAAACGTGTAGATCCTTCGAAAATTCGAGTTCCGATATTCGGCACGATTCCAATACTTTGAATACATACACACACACACACCTATATTATCTGTGTATTATCTGTGTATCTAAATTCCGTGCCTACGCAATTACAATAGTTATGATTTTAAATGATCCCTAAACTTTTGTTATTTCTTCAACGAAGCCTAATTTTAACTTATACAGAATGCAAATATCTTAAGCGATTGTAAGGTGAGTTACATAAGAATTGCTGAATTTTTTTCACACAAAATTATTTAGCTCTGGAGTCTGGAATACAAGTTATATGAGTGAAATATTCATTGATTTTGGATAGAGAATCAAGTGATTTATATTGCGATAGAGTTTTAAATATTTAAGTATAATAATTTACTGTAGTACTGTGATAATGTAAAAGATATCACCACAGAATGTATCACATTTTTGAGAAATTTTAAATGAAATTGCATTTCAGTTGGAAAGTGTTTCATAATCAATGCTTATGCATGATTGATCTTTCTTGTTATTTTTAAGGATAACATGGGGAAGTCGCCAAATAACGCATCGTCTACCATTGCAATGCAAGGAATTGCTAGAAAACATAATGGCTTTTTAATTCTTTGTGTTTTCCTATAATTAGATAAATATTTTTATGAATTGGCTCCATATCTACTGTAAACTGCTGTGCTACATTTGTAGTCGCCATCTTTGATGTAAATAAATCCAGAACCGTGTAACATCGTCCACGGTAACAATTTTTTTCGCCCCCTGATTGGATCGAGCTCAGAAGTTGATCCAATTTTATGGCCGTGTGCCAAAAAATTTCCGACATCTTTTTACTTTCCTTATATACATAATGTATAAGGAAAGTATTGTGACGGGGTCGAAAATTGGAATTCGAGTTTTCGACGGGAGAGCACGTTTCAAGCGTTCCTGATCACGAATCGAACATTTTTGAAGTGATGTCTGTGTGTGTGTGTGTGTGAAAGTATGTGTGTTGTGTGTGTGTGTGTCAGTGAGACTGTGGAGACGATAACTGACGAACGAATGGACCGATTCGAACTAAATTTGGTACAGAAATCACAATCCATAAACACTGGAAGCCTATTGTTTTTATACGCAATCGAATGTTCAGAACCCCCCTCACCCTAAATTTTCGAATGAAATTTTGAAAAAATTGTCAAAAATCAAAACCGCTAATAAAGTTGCGCAAGTACACATTTCTTATGTAATTTTTCATTCGAAAACGAATGGCATAAATTTTAGACCGCTAACATGAACCGTTCTCGAGATATTGCACATTTTTAAAAAAAATTATCACAAAGTTATATAAAATAAAAAAATATATATTTCCTATTGAGAAACATGTTCACTTTTCATATGTAATACCATGCGATAAATTGGGTGACATCATTCTCGTGAATCTAGCTCGTTCCATTCATGAAAAAAGATACTTTGAGTAATACTTTTGTATTTGAACGCTAGTAGTCATTTATCTGCTGTAAGAATAACTTATTTCTCCGTCCATAACGCTTGGCGAGATTTTGGCGGAATGTTGCCAACTTGGCGACATTTTTAATTGTTGCCAAATTAACAAAAATCTCGCCAAATTGATAAAAATGATGCTAAATCAATGAAAATGACGACTAATTGTAGAAAATACAATATCATGGAAAGAATATAAGTATCTACTATAAGAATAACGTTTTTTTTAGCTGTAAAAGTAGTAAATTCATTGCATTATATATGGAAAGTCATGTGTTGCCCACATCAGATTTTTTTTATTGAAATGTATGGTGAAACTGACATGTTGTTGGAAGCAATTGCTATATGTAATATGATCTTTACATATTAGTATTATTATCAGATTAGATTAGATCGTCTTGATAAATCAAAGTGGCAGCGTATGCAATTGTCAGCAACATATTCTAATTTTGAATGATGAATGGCGCTACGCATTCGCAGGTCTTATTTTCTTCAAGTATGTCGCCACTGTCGCTATGTAGATAGTTTATCTAGACTAGTTTACACGATGCATTTATAGCTAGAAAGCTGTCGATTGGCAATAGGTGGCGCTTGAGTTTGTACTGGAAGAACATTTGGTGTCAGCTGGTTCAAGGTTATTATATCTATAACTGGCTGGCGATAACTAGTTCTAGTAACTTAACTTCATGTAAATGTTTGTTGTCAGCAGTTTTATGACCCTAAATGTATTCTTCGTGTAACTCCAACAAATACTTCGTGTAAACTAGCGTTCAGAAATAAGGAAACTTGTTTCATGATTTGTTATTTGTATCAGGGCCTAACCTGATTACCATATATTATGAAAAAGAAGTAGAAATTTGATTTCAAATTTTAAAAATCGATTATTTGAACTGAAACCACCGGTTTTATACCCCAAGATTAAGTATGATAGCTTTTAGTTAATGAATATTGATAGCATTTAGTTATTGATAAGTTACGTATTGATAGCGCTTAATACGCGGACTGCATTGCTTACCATAGGCTCACGGTTATAACTATAACTCTATGTCAAGTTAGCTTTGCTGGAAATATAGATTAATTTAAAGAATTTGAAATAGTTTTGCATGATATTGCAAGTAAAGAGTCAAACCTTAACGTCATAAACATTTAAACATTTTGCAGTGGATACTGTATATGCTGATTTGACTGCAAAAGAAACAAAATTAATGCATTATGTAGGGAAAGTCAGTTGCTGTCCGCATCAGATTTTTTGCCTTAAAATCAAGTGAAAAAATTCTTTCATTTTCTAATATTTACAATTAAAGCGTAATAAGATTTTGATGTTGAGGCTCAAATACATATAAAAGTGTACGAAAAATGAAATAAACATTGAAAAACAAAGTATACACTATGCATATAACTTGTTTTATGCACTAACAGGAGACGCAGCGTTTTAAAATTAATTTTCATTCATATTAATAATAATTAAATGCGTGTCAGAAATGACAGGCAATAAATTTGCTCATCAAAAATGAGTACTAAAATTGTGCTTTTAACTTGCATGTTAAGATTCAAAATGTAAAATAGATATGGAATAGCGTTATAAAATAATAAATAGTGTTCTTCAACTGACTGAAAATCGCAGCTACCGCCATCTGTGGAATGAAAAGGATGATTTTTCAAGCAAAATAATAGTGCCACAGATTTTTAGGGACAAACGTGTATCAGAAATTTCGCAAATATCGTTAGCAATTTTATAAAAGGATTTTTTACAAGTTTAAATCACGATTTCTTAAGCTTCGTCAATTTATTTGCATTATTTATGCTTTTATTGATGCAATTAGAGTTAAAAGTTCAATTTATCAGGGGCAGTGACAGAAATGGCAAACTATCATCTTTATGAAGTCAAAACTATATTCTATTTAATATTATTGAAAAAAAATCTAAAACAGATTGCATTCTCAACAAATACTGCAGACAAGTAAATATAAAAACTTCGCTTTTTGGGGTAAAATATTTTATTCATAACACGCGATGAGCAGTATCACGCGCTAAAAATGTTCTCTTTTATATATATAGTAGCAAAGCTGCATATAATACTTATTTTTAACAGTTTTCAACGATGGAATTTTACAAAAATATTTCTATAGCAGTGAAGAAAAATTTTGCGTGGATCATTTCGCAAAAATATGCCGAATCTATTTCTCGAGCATTCGACATATTTTGATAGATTCAAATGTTCTACTGGACTGATCTGTGTACCAAACTTTAGATTTTTAAGAAGTAGGAAAGTATGTTAAAAATGTCATTAAAGAAGTTGAAATTGACAGGCAGACGACTTTCAGTCATAACGAATTTAATAAAAGATGTTAAAAATATCTTATTACTTTCCTTATATACAATAATGTATAAGGAAAGTATTGTGACGGGGTCGAAAATTCAAATTCGAGTTTCTGACGGGAGAGCGCGTTTCAAGCATCCCTGATCACGAATCGAACATTTTTGAAGTGATGTCTGTGTGTGTGTGTGTGTGTGAAAGTATGTGTGTTTGTGTGTATGAGTCTGTGGAGCCGATAACTGACGAACGAATGGACCGATTCGAATGAAATTTGGTACAAAAATTGCAATCCGTAAACACTGGAAGCTTATTGTTTTTATAGGCAATCCAATCTTCAGAACCCCCCTAAATTTTCAAGTGAAATTTTGAAAAAATCGTCAAAAAATCAGAACCTCTAATAAAGTTACGCAAATAGACATTTATGTAATTTTTCATTCGAAAATGATTGACATAAATTTTAGAACGGTAACATGAACCGTTCTCGAGATATTGCACATTTTTCAAAAAAATTATCAAGAAATCATATAAAATAAAAAAAAAATATTTCCTATTGAGAAACATGTTCACTTTTCATATGTAATACCATGCGATAAATTTGTGACATGATTCTCGTGGATCTAGCTCGTTCTATTCATGAAAATAGATATTTTGAGTAATACTTTTGTATTTGAACGCCAATAGTCATTAACTGCTGTAAGAATAACTTATTTCTCCGTCCATAACGCTTGACGAGATTTTGGCGACGAATTTGGCGAGATGACGCCAACTTGGCGACTTTTTTCAATGTTGCTAAATTAACGAAAAACTCGCCAAATGGATAAACATGACGCTATATCAATGAAAATGACGACTCATAGATGAAAATTCAATATCTTGGAAAGAATATAAATATCTACTATAATAATAATCTATTTTTTTTTACTGTAAAAGTAGTAAATTCATTGCATTATATAAGGAAAGTTATGTGCTGCCCACATCAGATTTTTTTTAAAGTTCCAGGAACAAATTTACAATTTTAAAATATTCAGATTTATAAGATGCAAAACAATTTTACTATTTCTATGTATAAGAATTTTCTGGAACTGTAATCTGATGATAAATGACTGCATGCGCAATTATAGTGGCAATTGATTTGAATAAAAATGCCCTGTCCAATGCAGCCATATTACAAGCAGTTATCCGAGTAATTCCTCTGTTCAAAATAATGTCAATGATATCTATATCATTCGTGTGGAATTTTTGAGAAAGTCGAGCAGCTTTTAAATCGCTCAACACTTTTCTGATGGACGCCATTTTCAAAAGTACTTCGGCAGATCCAAATGTTAAAGTTCCAAGTATACCTGTTAAAGGGAAAACTGATAAAGATAATTCAGTAATCAACAGATAGGTCCAGCGTTTAAAAGTAAGCACATCTAAAAATAATAAAGATAAATAGCAGAAGACTTGCCATACAAGGAAGAACACTGGTGTTGAGAAAATATCAGCGAAAAGTTCCACACTCTTGATTATACCTTTCTGGTAGGTCGGACGGTCTGGGTCTCAACAACAACAACACTCTTGATTATCTCAAGATAATTTCGTAACAAAATGTGCAAAGAATACTCACAAAAGTTATGTTGTTCATCTAACATTGATTTAAAGTGTTTCAAATTTTGTACAAAGTTATAGCAAATTGCGAAATGAAGAATTGATAAAAGTAGAGGAATACAGAAATGCTGCATATGAAAGCCAAATTTTTGAATAAAACAATTTCCCCGGCAGTTGATGGCAAGACTTGTGTTCGAGAAATGCGATTTGTGTGCGTCTTCACGTTTGCAAATAGAAATGACTGGTAATGCAAACATCAAAGAAAAGCAAGCAAACAGAAAAGTGTTTATTATTAGTTTTGAGTAGTTTTTATCAATTAAATTTCGTTTTCGGAAATGCATCAACTGTAAGAGAAGAAATTTGATAGACATCTTTCTAATATGCAGTAACCACCACATGACGCACGGAAGTAAGAACATTAAATAATCTAGAAGTGATGAATAATCCGCCTTCATATCTCCGTACGCGTTCCAAAACTGATATATTATATTCAAATGCAACAAGATTGGGAAGAAGATATTCAGAAAAATATTTTTAAATCTGCTTAAAATATCTTTTTTGGACGATTCAAAAACATTTATGCCAGAGCATACTAGAACTTGAACCAAGTAACCAAAATTATCCATTACGGAATTCTCAGAATAATTCGATCAGTCTGATTGATAAAATTAAATTAACATATTTAAATATCTTTCATAGTTTGACATTCATCAACGGAACCTGTGCAACAAAACTTTAAAACGCATTTCCACTGATTTACTCCCTCTTGTATGTTACTTGAACTGCATCCTTTAAACTCAGGTACTTGGATTGCTGCTCAATTTTAGACACATTCAAGTAGATTGAAGGAGGAAGCACTCCCTTGATTTTCTTCCTCTCTTGGATAAATATTCTGAAATGAAAAGAAAAATATTTTTTTTTTGTAAATGCGGAAAAAAAAGGTTATACGAAGGTGACTGCAAGTAAAAACATATATTATTGTAAGAGACTCTACGTAGAACAGTCGTCTTTAAAAATTTTTGATCGTGCACGAAGACCTTTTCGCCTACTCTTATGGTAAATACGGATACAGGATTATCTTTTAAATTTTTGTTTCTAAACGGGCGTCAGTTCTGATACGGAGGCTGTGAGAATAGCGCAAGCATGTTTTTCGTTCTAAATGGGCTTTCTAGTATAAAGTAATATTCATATATATAAAATGGAAAGTCATGTCTGTCTATTTGTTCCGTATATAAAGCCACATTGTTTCACGGATTTTTTTCAAATTTGATATGGTTATGCTCTATTTCATTGCAAGTAACTTCATCTGTGTTTCAAGTTTCTTGGATCAGTGGTTAATAAAAAACGCAAAATTTAAACTCCTTTTGAAACAGCATTATTCAGATGATTCTTTTCAGGAACTTTATTTGGAGAAATTGATATCATGTTGCTTAACAACGTAATTCAATCAAATAGATTTATTCGATAGGCGACTTTTATTACTTTCCTTACTTGCATAGTTTAAGGTTAAAGAAAAGTATTGTGAGAGTTAAAAATTCGAACGAATTCGAGTTTTCAACGAAAGAAGACATTTGAAGCATCCCTAAACAAGAACCAACGCGTCCAGTGAATCTGTAAAGACGATATTTCACGAACGAATGGAGCGTTTCAAACGACATTTGGTACAAAAACTGCAATCAGTTAAACGCAATTAAATGTTCAGAAGATCGTCAGAATTTTAAAAGAAATTTTGAAAAAAAATCGTCAAAAACTCAAAACTTGAAATAAATGTACTTAAGTAATCATTTCATGTGTAATTTTCATTAGAAAATGATTAACAGAAACTTTAGAAAGCTAGCGTGAACTGTTATCAAGATATTGCATATTTTTCAAATAAATTTATCAAGAAATCACATAAAATTAAAAAAAAAATCTGATGTGGGCAACACAAGACTTTCCTTATATAATGTAATGAATTTACTACTTTTACAGTAAAAAAATAGGTTTTTCTCATAGTAGATATTAATATTCTTTCCAAGATATTGAATTTTCGTCAATTAGTCGTCATTTTCATTGATTTAGCGTCATTTTTATCCATTTGGCGATATTTTCGTTAATTTGGCAACATTTCAAAAGTCGTTAAGTTGGCGACATTCAGCCAAATTCGTCGCCAAAATCTCGCCAAGTGTTAAGGACGAAGAAATAACTTATTCTTACAGCAGATAAATGACTATAGGCGTTCAAATACAAAAGTATTACTCAAAGTATCTTTTTTCATGAATGGAACGAGCTAGATCCACGAGAATGATGTCACCCAATTTATCGCATGGTATTACATATGAAAAGTAAACATGGTTCTCAATACGAAATATTTTTTTTTTATTTTATATGACTTTTTGATAATTTTTTTGAAAAATGTGAAATATCTCGAGAACGGTTTATGTTAGCGTTCTAAAATGTATGTCAATCGTTTTCTAATGAAAAGTTACATAAGAAATGTCTATTTGCGCAACTTTATTAGCGGTTTTGATTTTTGACGATTTTTTCAAAATTTTATTCGAAAATTCAGGGGGGTTCTGGACATTCGATTGCGTATAAAAACAATAGGCTTCCAGTGTTTACGTATTGTGATTTTTGTACCAAATTTTATTCGAATCGGTCCATTCATTCGTCAGTTATCGTCTCCTCAGACTCACTGAAACACACACACACACACACACACACACACACACACACACACACACACACACACCACACACACACACATACTTTCACACACACACACACAAACATCACTTCAAAAATGTTTGATTCGTGATCAGGGATGCTTGAAATGTGCTCTCCCGTCGAAAACTCGAATTCGAATTTTCGACCCCGTCACAATACTTTCCTTATACTTTATGTATATAAGGAAAGTAATATTAACTATTGTGAAATATGTTCATTTTTACTTTCCTTATATACATAATGTATAAGGAAAGTATTGTGACGGGGTCGAAAATTCGAATTCGAGTTTTCGACGGGAGAGCACGTTTTTTGGGGTGGCAACAGCTGAGCCTTTGAAATAGTACCATCAGCGCCCCCTAGCGGTGCATCGTGGAATTAAAATTGTAACTTAGTAATTTTCTCCCTTAATGGTTTTTTTTTTCTAAATTAATTAAAGGAAGTTAATTAAAATTGAGATAATTAAATAAAGTGATTAAGTATGCCAGGAGCATGCCAAGGCGTGCCAAGGCCATAGCAATATCCCTCCGCTTTCTAAAAAGAGTGCTTATCCTATTCGTAGGTTAAGAGTATGTCAGGAGCATGCCAAGGTACACCCCTCAGCTCTGTCACGGTTACGAAGTGAACTGCGAGAATATGATGAAGGGATATGATGAAGGGAGATACATATGATGAAGGGAGATACATATATGATGAAGGGAGATACATAAGAATGTCTTGTATTTCTCTATGGAAATTAACATAGGTTTTTGCACTTGTGCTTTTTTTTAACGTTTTTTTCGCAAAAACACGATTTTTACTAACAAAATTTCGTAAATGTAAGTTTTTTTCATATAATTTCTCGCAAATGTAAGTTTTTTACTTTTAAAAACCACACTTGTGCTGTTTTCTCTATGGAAATAACATAGGTTTTCGCACTTGTGTTTTTTTTAACGTTTTTTCGCAAAAACACGATTTTTACTAACAAAATTTCGTAAATGCAAGTTTTTTTTCTTATAATTTTTCGCAAATGTAAGTTTTTTACTTTTAAAAACCACACTTGTGCTGTTTTCTCTATGGAAATTAACATAGGTTTTCGCACTTGTGCTTTTTTTTAACGTTTTTCACAAGAACGCGATTTTTACTAACAAAATTTCGTAAATGTAAGTTTTTCTTATAATTTTTCGCAAATGTAAGTTTTTCACTTTTCAAAAACCATACATGTGCTGTCTTCTCTATGGAAATTAACATAGGTTTCATCACTTGTGCTTTTTTTTAACGTTTTTTCACAAAAACACACTTTTTACGTGTAAAAAACTAACAAAAACATGTTTTTGAACCATCTATATTCGATGAATGACTCTATTCGACGATCGACTCTATTCGATGAATGACTCTATTCGACGATCGACTCTATTCGATGAATGACTCTATTCGATGAATTAGGTTTATTGGAGGGTGTGTGTTTCCCCAATCATTTCGGTCTTAGATTTTAAAAATTTTAAAAATAGATATTTTAAATAAATAGTTTTAATAATAAACATTTTAAAGCAGATACCTGCTTATCTGCAAAAACATTTAAGTGGGGAGTGTTATGAATCTTACATTCATTTGAGTCTTGGAATTGAAAGGGATCGGTTAGGATGAAGCGAGTTAAATTTTGTGAGGAGGTATGCATTATAGAGATACCCAAAGATGAAGATCGCAAGAGATTCTGGAAAATTGACGGCCAGCGTTTCAGAGAGCGCATTTTAAGATTTGGAGTTATTTTTAAATCTGTATATAAGAGGAGCAAGAAGAGAGATTAGTTTATTCGGAGCGATGTCTTCGGGAGAGGAGGTTATCGTGACGTGTGTCTATTTGATTACTGTTTCAATAGTATAGCATTACAACGGAAGTTTTGATTGATTTAAATATACCAAGGGATTTTATTCTCCATTTAAACGAATCTATGAATATTTCCATGTTGGAATGATGGATGTAGCCTACCAAGACCCCAAGCCCCCGCAAGTTTCGGTGGAGTGGATAGCATACACCGTGCTCTTCAAGAAAAAGTACCCAAGAAGGAAATTCAGAATTGGTTACAAGGTGTGGATGCTTATACATTACACAGGTCAGTTCAGCGGAAATTTAAAACCAACCGTGTTATAGTGTATTCTATGGATCAGCAATGGCAAGCCGATTTAGCTGATATGTCAACACTCAGTCGACAGAATGAGGGATTTCGCTACATCTTAACATGCATTGACATTTTATCCAAGTATGCATGGGCTATACCCCTGAAGCACAAGAGAGGGGTAGATATCGTGAATGCCTTTCGGAATATATTTAAAGAGTGCATTCCAAAATCTTTACAGACGGACCAAGGTACGGAATTTAAGAATCAGAAATTTCAAAAATTACTTAAAGAGCATCATATCAAGTTTTTTACAACGTTTAACACTACGAAAGCATCTGTTGTTGAGAGGTTTCACAGAACTCTTAAGACAAAAATGTGGAAATACTTTACTAATCAGAATACTTATCGCTATTTGGATGTATTGGACTCGTTGATGGATAGCTATAATCATACCTATCACTCCAGCATTAAGAAAGCCCCTGTGAATGTGAATTCGCACAATGAACAAGAAGTGTGATTTACGCTCTATGGTAACCTGTCTAAGGGTGTATTCAAATGTATTTTAAATGCCGAAAACACTGTGCGAGTATCCAAGATTAAAATGACCTTTGAGAAGGGGTATGAAACAAATTGGTCGGAAGAATTATTTAAAGTGACAGAATGTGTGAAACGCGAACCTGCTGTATACAGAATCCAAGATTTACTGGGAGAACCCATACAAGGTACCTTCTACCTGCAAGAACTACAAAAAGTTAGAATGAAAGAGGAATTCCCCATTGAAAAAGTGCTAAAGAAGCGTTTCAAAAATAATAATATGGAATACTTTGTAAAATATCGTGGTTACCCCCACAAGTTTAACCAGTGGATACCTGCCTCTGATTTATCCGCCCTATAAAAGAAAGGTGTACCAGTTTCTGAAATCAGTTGATAAGATGAGTTTCTACGTGACACTTCCTAGTGATAACTCGATGAGCTATTTTCGTGAGAATAAAATTTCACATTTTATTACGAGATTACCCACCCCTATAGAGCGGAAGGGAAGCTGGGAGATTGGAATTACAGAGTTTTTATATCCCCATACATGGATGAATATAACTGCTGAGAACAATTTTATTGGATTTGATCTAGACGATGGTAAAATGCTTGTACGTAGAATACCAGCGGGATATTACGAAACCATCCCAGACATTTTGAAAGCCATTTTCATCAAAGACTACCAAAACAAGATCTCCTTTCATTATAATCCTGTTACGAAACGAGTACGCATTAAAGTAAAGAACAAGGCAAGAGTGATTTTAGACAAAGGAATGGCCCAGGTACTGGGTTTTGACCCCATGGTGATTCAATCGGACTCTCATTTGGAAACCAGCGTGGGAGGACCCTATGTTGCAGATGTGAACGCTCACTATCATGTGCTGTTTGTGTATTCCGACATTGTAGAACCCCAAATTGTGGGAGATGTACTAGCACCCCTTGTACGCATAGTGAAAGTGGCTGGAAACGATGGTGAATTGGTTTCCCCCCTAATATTCGACCGCCCCCACTATTTCCCTGTGAGTAGAAAGATGATTGACAGTTTGGAAATCGTTATAAGGACGCACAAAGGAGAACTCACGCCATTTGCACGCGGGCGCTCGTACGTGAAGCTACACTTTCGCCAAAAGTATCTCTAATAATGTATGTGCCTTATGAATGCTGCCAGAAATCTTTTGAAGACTAATATCTTCAAACCGGCAATGGATTGGATTACTATCAAGGATCTGCATTTCAGGAAGGATATGGATTTGGAAGTTCGTTTCGCTCCTTTTTTAGAGCAGCCATTCTTAAATCAGGTGCCAAAGCCGTGAAAAAGCAAATATGGCAGAGTGGACTCAATGTGATGGGAGATGCATCCAGAGGAGAAGATTTAAAAGTGGCAGCCAGGCGCCATTTAAAGGAAGCAGGTTGTTATCTGACAGAATGGGCTGCAACCGAGATGAAGACTATGATTGGCTCTGGAAAAAGCAATAAAAAGAGGAAGCGATGCGAGAATCACTTCATTCCCACTTCGGCAAAGAAAGCGAGAGCTCGAGATATTTTCTCCTAAAGAAGTCTATCCATAAAGATTTTTCACCTTGTACCAAGAGCGAATTGGATTTATTCGTGACCCCACCTACTCAGACAGCTATAGAAAAAGAACATTTTATCGAATACCACCCCCTCTCTAACATACGAGATGGAGGTTCTGTGGAATTTAACATATCTGGAAGCGGAGATGAATATATGGATCTGGGTTCTTCCTTTCTATACGTGAAAGCAAAGATTGTGAAATCGGATGGATCGCCTATAGCCGACAAAGAACCTGTGGCCCCAGTGAATTTATTTCTACATTCCCTGTTCTCCCGAGTGGATGTGAGTTTGAATGACCGAGTTATTTCTTCAGCGACCACCACTTATCCCTACAGATCCTACATGGAAACCCTCTTGAACTATGGAGTCGATGCCAAGAAAAGTTTATTGACCTGTGAATGTTTTTTTAAAGACACCCATCTAAGCAATACCAAACCTCTTGCAGAGACTGATGCTAACAAGGGATTGAAACAAAGATATGAATTAAGCAAACAAAGCCAAACTGTGGATATGATTGGACAGATTCATTCAGACATTTTTCAACAGAACCGTCTTATATTGAATTTAGAGGACATGAAGATAAAGATGACTCGTAGCAAATCAGATTTTTGTTTAGTGTCTAGTGCTGCCAAACCTGATTATAAAGTGATACATGCCTCCATATTTATTCGGAAAGTAAAAGTGGGCCCCGGCGTATTACTGGGACATATAAAAGCCCTGGAGAAGCACACGGCTAAGTATCCCATCGACCGCGTTCTGTTGTTGTTGTTGAGACCCAGACCGTCCGACCTACCAGAAAGGTGTAAGGTAACTGTTTGAACGGCTGGGAAGTGCCACCCAATTTAGACCGGAACCCAGTGGGGGAGGCATCCACAGGGACCGTACCCTCCTTCTGTGTAAGACGTATTCTTTTTCTAAAGGCAGTTGGTCTTTTATGCAGGATAGTGCCTTTTTAGGTGTTATGCCTAAAAGAGTGGTCGTTGCTTGTTTAAACAATGCGGGTATGAATGGTCAGTATGATTCGAACCCTTTCCTGCTAGGCCATTACAACGTGAATTTTTTATGTGTATACGTGGATGGACTCCCATAACCTAGCAGACCCTTTTAATTGAACTTTAACCAAAACAACTATATCCGTGTCTATCACACCTTAGTCCCTGGATTTAACTAAGACAAAGGAATTCATCTGATCCGAGACGAATTTGCTAAGGGATTTACCTTGTATTCATTTGATTTATCGTCTGACATGTGCAATGGCCCTCATATGAATCTACAGCACCAGGGTAATTTACGATTGGAAATCAAATTTTCGGAAGCTTTAAAGGAAACCATCTCCAGTCTACTGTATGCGGAATTTGAAAACGTGGTTGAAATTAAGAAGTCTAGACATATTTTGTGTGATTTTGCCAATTAATCATGGAAAGCCAACAACTGGATAAAGCCCTCTCCAAGAATCCTATTACCAAGGACGCATTTCTGGGCGTTTTTCCGAGCGATTTACTACCCCAAGACATTGTGACATTCCCAGCCTGTTTGGTTGCCAACGTGGACGCTTCGACCGATCCAGGAAGCCATTGGGTAGCCTTCTACCTGCAAGATAAAGACTCGATAGAATTCTTTGATTCTTATGGACACCCACCTACAACCTTTGAAGGACCCCTCTCGGACTTTGTTTCTACGCTCCAGCACCAAGAGTACAACCCCATGCCTCTAAAAAGCAATGTAACAGGTGTTTGTGGACACTATTGTATTTATTATTTGTATTCAAGATGTCGAGGATCTTCTTTGAAAGACTTTTATTACACTTTGTACCCCACGATGTATGTAATGATATTAATGTATATAACTTTGTAACGAAGCGCTTTCACATAAATGCACCTTTTTGTCAATAAATACTGATGTCAACATACTGATTTGTTATTTACGATGGAGTTCCCATCCATACAACACCCATTTACTATGGTTATTTCGGGCACCACAGGGTGTGGGAAGAGTTTTTTTTGTGCTGGATATGATTAAATACAGGGGGGATATGTTTTTGCCTCCTCCGGACAAAATCGCGTGATTCTATGGGATCCACCAGATTTTATATGATGAAATACCAAACGTTTTGGTTGTGGAAGGATTACCTAAAAACTATCAAGAGTATCTGGGATTGAATACTCTCTTTATTATAAACGATTCAATGAGTGAATGTGGTAACGATAAGCTATTAACCCATGTGTTTTTTTTATAATTTTTTTCATAAAGGGAAAGAAATGCGTGAAATTACTCTGAATGCCCATTATCTGCTACTCTGCAAGAATCGAAGAGACATGAGCCAAATCATGCATTTGGGAAAACAACTGTTTCCCAGACACCTGCCTTTCTTCCAAGAAGTGTATGAAGATGCCACTCGAGAGCCTTATTCTTATTTGTTTATAGACCTGCGCCAGTGAGACTCCAGAAGAGATGTGTTTGCGCACCTCGATTTTACCAGATCAGACACAATATGTATGTAAACTGAAGCATTAAGCCTTTTTTGAAATGAATAAATGGATACGCATGCGCAGTATTCTCTCAGTCGTGAAGATGCCAATCAGCAGGCAACAACAGAAGCAATTACGGCTGCTTCATTTATGTCCCTCCAAACTCCGAAAGAACTTGTTAAAAAAGATACCTGGCTCCTGTATAAAAGCCATCTGTGAGTGTAGCTTGAATACATTAAAGGGTCATATCCCACTCACGACACAACAAAAGAGCAAACTTCGAAATCACAAGACTGTTTTATGAGAATTGGAAGACAAGCTTAAGCCACTCTACCTGAAACGCAAGCTAATTATTCAGAAAGTTGGTTTTCTGAATTTACTCATCCGAGCAGCCATCAGTGTGATTACAACCCTTTTCAATGGAGCACGCTAAAAAGTATGCCTTGGTTCCTGAAGACTCTTTGTCTAAACATGTCGCTACAGAAAAGTATAGAACCGATTTTGATAAGGAAATGGCTCGTATTCTCAACAGTTTCATGAGTGAAGATGAAAGTGAAACTTTATTATGAACGTTTACAAAAGAAAATAAAGATGGATTCCTTCAACACACGTATACAAGTGTCTCACAAGGTACCTCTTCTGAATACGGAAGTATCGTACAAAGACCTTCTCTATACGCAAGTATCGCACAAGGACCTTCTCGACAATATGGATACAGAGATGGAAATATCCGAAGATGCCCTACCAAAGCAGAGCGCCTCAAGATATGAAGATATTATTTTAAACAGTGTTCCCCAAAACATGAGAAACTACGCCAGCAATTTATTGGATATTATAAAAGGCCACCCCGACATTCTTTCATGGAATGAAAAAGGACACATTTCTCATCATCAGCAGTGGATTCCAAAGACTAATATTGGAGATTTATTTAATCTCATATTTGTACAAAAGAAAAGAAGTATAACAGGACAGCAAGTGTTTTTAACAGAATTAGATGAACTGAATATACCTACCCACTTTGTAAAAAACAAGAATTTGTATAATCAGCCTTATACTCCTACTCTCCTAAAGTAGAACCTGTAACATCCTGTTATTTAAAATGGGATAATTATTACTAATGAATAAAATAATGATTGATTATAATTACCTGTGTATTGTTTCCATTCATAATCACCTGTGTATTGTTTTCATTCTTTTAACTAAACGCGTGTTGGTATTGTATACTAGCATTGTATACTACCATTGCATACTACCCAAACGAAACAGGCTTCAGTGACGTCACTGAACATGCTCGTTCTTGTCGAGCGGTGATCACGCACGCCTGAGAACTGGGTTGCAGGGGATTGGTAGAGCAGGTTTGTTACGTCAGCATGTGGGAGGGGTAAAACGCTAGTGTGGGAGGATTGTGTTTAAGATGGGATACTTGCTTGTTAGATTCTATCCAGCCAAGTTTCGCTATTTCTTCTACCGCTACCATGACTTCTTGAGATTTTGGCTTTAACAATTTTTCTTGTTCTTCAATGGATGTTGTACCTAATACTACTGATAAGGATGATGATGCTGGTTATCTAACCCTAGACAAGAATAAATATGTAAGTAGTTGCTTTTAACATATTTCTATTAAGTAATTTAGCTTAGCTTTATTAGAATGTGTTAAAATTATATTATTTTATATGATTTATAATGAATGGGGTGTTGTGTAATAAATTGTTAAAGTCAATTTATATATCAATTATACTAAGTTCCTGTCTTTCATCTTTTATAGGCATGTGCCGCCTGCGGTAAAGTATATAAAAAAATGTGGTCTCTTAGTCAGCATATAATGGTTCATAAAGATATAATATCCTTCGGCTGTGGAGAGTGCTACATGGGATTTAGCAGAGTACAAGATTTAAACCTACACATAAAGGAACATTCTAAAGTGGACTCCATCAGATATTATAAGTGGAGTATGCGGTAAGGCGTTTAACCAATCTACAAATTTAAGTCAGCATGTTAAAAAAATCCATTACGACCCACCTTCGACTAAAATCTATGACTGCAAAGTATGAGGAAAGCAGTATACTCAATCCAGTAGTCTTAAAAGACATATGCCCATCCATTTGAAATATAACACATGTTCTGAATGTGGTATGGGATTTAGACTTCATGAATACCTAATAAATCATAAGCGCATATTTCATACACCCCGAGACAGTGCTACCGAACCAAAGCCTATGGAAACTACCCCTGCAATACAACTACCATTCAAGAATGGACATGAAACGAGTGACGTCATTGCCTGAATACGTCACACATCTTTGGCACCTTTAACAGAGGAAATGCCATGTATTGGCTACTTTTTTAACCAGTTATACCACTTTTTGACGATTTTAGAGACCCTACTAGTTTTTTGGCGAGATGATAAAATACCTTCTGTCGAGTTTTTTAACGAGGACTCTTTATTTTCTGCTGGATACTCATAGAGAGAGGTATCATCATTGCTAACCATGTCTTGCAAACGTACTTTAACAAATGCTATAGATGCCTCAGCAAAGAGAGTCTGTTCTCAGCGTATCAAATTGGATTCATTGCCTCCTACTCTGTTTCATCTGGGTGGTCACATTTTTGCCAGTGTAGTTTATTTTATTGGCCAAACACGGATACATATCCGGAAATTTGTATCAGATGCTGATGGAAGTCTGAAACCTACAAAAGAGGGTGTTTCCCTCTCCACCGCCGTATGGTTTGCTCTTCTTACCGAGTTGGAATCCCTAGTCAATCTCCTGAAAGAGGATATGCTGCACATCATACAAAGAGATCTCTGTATATCCCGACACACACTCCAAGGAGAGCCCAAACTGACATTCCAGCGCCTGTTTCGAAAGAAAGATTCCTCTTTTCAGTTTGTTCCGGAACATGTGGTTCTAATCCTACCTGAAACTCTGCAATTGTGTGATTACATCGATGCTATTAACACGCAAGTACAAGCCAGTGTGATTTCCGATACTTTGGATTATTTTGTGAAATGAGAACTCAACACTTATTCAGTGCAAGCCAGTGTTTCTAATGGAGACCCCGATAACCATCAAGGATTTTATGAACTCCAATCTGCTTTATGCATCCACTTAAAAAACTGTTTAATGGACAAAATAGCTGAATTTTTTTTATATGTTTTGCCTGCACAGCTAGGTACGACGACGCATCTAGCCACGATTGTGTTTCCTTTACAGAACTAGATAAGTACCTACAATATGAACAACAGGCTCTGTATGCCTTGGATTGGTTCCATATCGCCTACCTATTTACAAGAGACAATTTAAACAATCCTCATTTTGGGGAACTGGTGCTCATCCATGACTTTTTTCAGGAAATACATATTGTTGAACTTTTTGAAATTATTCAGAATCTATGTGTAAAAGAAGAAGAATAATGTATATATATATATTTTTTTTATTTTGTTTTTAATAAATGTGTTTTTTTTAACCCTGTCTTGTTCTTGGAAACTACAGATACACCTTTCAGGTATTAGCAAGAAATTCATTCTAGATATTTAAATGGAAATCAGAATTTAAAATGGCAGTGCATAAGCACAAAATATTTATTTATTTTTCAGGTATTAGTAAGAAATGCATAAGTATTCCTAAAATTTAAATGGAAATCCACAAAATATTTATTTTTCATGTACTTTAAGAAATGTAAATTAGAACTTGGTAAAAAATATTTCTTTTTCAGGTATTAGCAAGAAATGCAAAACGCATGATATACATCTTTGTTTCAGGTACTTTAAGAAATGGAAGTGCACAAAATACTTCTTTTTCAGGTATCAAGGATTTTCTTTTTCAGATATTAGCAAGCTATTTAAACGGAAATGCATACGCATTCAAGAAATGCAAACAAGTTTTTAAAAGAGCCTCTCCCAGCCGATAATATAATAACATTTCGCGGTGGTGTCTTTTCAGCCTAACCCCAGAACAACATTCCTTCCAACCCAGTCTAAAACGTTATTATTTCCCTCACTGCCCCGCACAAAAGGGGTGTATTCCCTTCTGTCATCATGATTTAATGTACTATGTGGTTTTTGTAAGGCATAAGCCGTGTCTCTGGTTTCATTTTAAAACATGTTGGTTTAAAGAAACCCTCGTATAAAATAACGCATGTATTAAAATAACATACGTATTAAAACATGTTGGTTTAAAGATACCCTTATGGGAATAGCACACGTATAAAATAACACGCATATTAAAACATGTTGGTTTAAAGAAACCCTCGTATAAAATAACATACGTATTAAAACATGTTGTTTTAAAGAAACCCTCGTATAGAGAAATGAGTGTTATATTGTAATTCTCAATTCCCAATATAACATTGCTCTTTTGAAAGAGGAAGTGGACCTAAGAAGACGGTCCCTCATGAAGTGAGGCAATTTTTGTAACATTCCCTCGAACGCAGCTGCACCGGACATTCATTTCGAAAAGAGAGGGTGCTTCTCAAGTTCATGTCAGCGTTAGGTGTTACAACAAACGGAAGGGGTTGAACTTCTTGACCCCAGAGTCAATTAATATCACTCGAACCTTGGGAAAATTCTCGTGAGAACTTTCAACGATTTTAATTCAGGAGACTTTGCATTCAATTACAGGGGATATAAGAAAAGAAAATGTACATTTTGGTATTCAAGTATGGGATTTGAATTGAGTTAGGTGGTTTTTGAGAGAAAATTCGTAATTTTGTAGGCATTGAGAGAATTTCAGTGAGTGATAAGATTTACAAAAAATTTAAGTATGGTTTCATTAAGTGGGAAAGTGAATAATGTAAGGAATTCGGGAAATTCCGTATCCAAGTATAAGATTTGGATTAAATCAGGGGATATGTGAAAGAAAATGTATAATTATGGATAGTGTAATATAGAATCGCAGGGGAGTTATAAGATTTTCAGTAGGATAATAATTAAATGATTACATGGGTTTTTTTTTTCTGTCATCTCAGTTTGTAGGAAAATTTTAAAGTATTGTGCGGAAATTTTTGAACCTATATAAATCTTATTTTGATAGTATTTGAGAGGATAGTGTAATTGTTTAAGTATTTTATTATAAATATGTACATGAGTTATATTTATGGCATGTCCGGTTCAGAACACATGATGGATTGGATGTTAGATAAGAAGTGTATATAATGTAAAAAAAAAATATATATATATATATATATATATATACATAAGGTAGAGAAATGTAAAATAAATAAATAGTAGGAATTTGAAAAATTTAAGTTTGAAGAGAGTAGCAAATTTAAGTAAAAAATGTATATAGTATATGGAAGGATTTAAAGTAGATAAAGTGTAGAAATTTCAATGGGGCAATTTTTGAGAGTGTTAACAAATTTAAAAGGAGTTTGAAGAAAAAAAAAAGAGAGTTTTTTTTTGTAATGTTTCGTGTGCCGGGTGACAAATTAAAATTATAGAAATTGAATTTATAAAAAAATGATACTTAAGGGAGTTTTAAGAGAAGAGAGTATTTTAATAAGCTTGAGTGTAATGTATATGTATTGATTGTCCTAAACAAAACATGAGACAGCGTACAGATCCGGTTGCCTAACGATTCTCAAATGGTCAGCAATTCCTGTTGATCAGCGATTCCGAGTGCTCAACGATTCCTGGTGCACAAAGATTATCATTTGGTCAGCGACTCCAGCAGTTCAGCGCCTTACAGTTCAGCGAATTCCAGTTAGACAGCGGTCCAATCCTTCAGCGAGTTCCAGCAGTTCATCGCCTTACAGTTCAGCGAATTCCAGTTAGACAGCGATCCAGTTCTGCAACGAGTTCCAGCAGTGGAGCGATTTACATTTCAGCGGTTTCCAAGTGTGCAGTGATATCAGTGTTTTTTTTTTCCAAAGGAAAGATATTTTACACTTTCCACCATAACTACAAGGGGACAAAGTGATATTATTAGGGACCATATGCGTAAGTCCCTGATCCCAACAAATATCCAATTGACGGTCAAAGTGACTTTGGTTATCATATGTGAACAATTTTACAGATATACACCTTGAACTTGTGTGGAACTATATTGTTTAAAAAAAAAAAAAAAAAAACAAAAAAAAAGACATATCACCAGTGGACGAACTTGTGCTTACATGAATAGACGTTTAATCGACATTAAGTACAACTGAACGACACAGATATCGTCATTTGCAGACACATTGAGAATTGTATTTTTGTATAGTATTTTCGTGTTCTTTTGATGGCATATAAGAGTATATATATGATAATATGATTTGTGTATATGTGTATATAGTGCATTTTTACAGTAGATACAGATGAGAGCAAGACGAGTTGTTGGACTACACAGTGGACACGCCTGCAGCAACTATGAGCTGGCACTTTGTAATTGGCTTTTTTCCCACCAAATTTTGGGGGGGGGGAAGAAGGGTAATTGTTATATTGTAATTCTCAATTCCCAATATAACATTGCTCTTTTGAAAGAGGAAGTGGACCTAAGAAGACGGTCCCTCATGAAGTGAGGCAATTTTTGTAACATTCCCTCGAACGCAGCTGCACCGGACATTCATTTCGAAAAGAGAGGGTGCTTCTCAAGTTCATGTCAGCGTTAGGTGTTACAACAAACGGAAGGGGTTGAACTTCTTGACCCCAGAGTCAATTAATATCACTCGAACCTTGGGAAAATTCTCGTGAGAACTTTCAACGATTTTAAAACTGGAGACTGCATATCTCATATTTCAGGGGGGCCTTGACCAATAATATAGCCTGAAGGGCGTAGCCCTTAATTTACTTAGCCAATTATGGACAGGGGCGCCTTGTTAAGGGGGTAGAGACAGAGAGCAACTTTGGACTTTAAGTTTTTGAAATCGAGGACTTGAATTTTGTGAGTGAAAAGAAGAGGTCGCAAGAGCGACGGATCTCGGAGAGAGCGAGCCCACGGGACAGAGCCGGAGCGCGCTGTCATAAAGTCCGACATCGGCAGTGATGATCGAGGTAGGACAATTCTACACATATTTTTGCACTTTGATTATTATTATCTCTCTGACCCTCCTAAATAAGGTTAACCTGGGCCATTAAGACGTAGGCTAGTAAGAATAGTGAGTTAATGCACATTAATAGGTTAATAATTGTAATGCTCATATTATGATCATAGAATGAGGAGATTTGATTGTCTTAATGTACTACACTAAAGATGTTGGTATATGAAATTTACCAGATGTTAATAGTTATTAAATAAGGTTTGTCTTAATGAAATAAATTCTTTGTTATTGTTTAAAATTAAGCCTCTTCATTTTAATTACTGGTATTATGTATTTCTTTATTTACTCCACTTTACGAGATCGGTCTATATAGCGCCAATACCTGGCGTGTGACGACTCACATAGCAATGAGTATGTGCAGTTTTTAAATTTCAAGACTAAAATGAATGCAAGATTCATAACACTCCCCACTTAAGTATTTTGTAGATAAGCAGGTATCTGCTTTAAAATGTTTATTATTAAAATATTTATTTAAAATATTTATTTTTTTTAAATTTATAAAATCTAAGGTCGAAATGATTGGGGAAACACCCCCCTCCTCCAATACACCCAATTTATGCAATTCTTCTACTTTAAAAACGTGTTTTTCTTAGTTTTTACAGATAAAAAGTATGTTTTTGAAAAAAATCGCAAAATGTCACATTTTTCAAAAAACGCATTTTTGGTAACACTTTTGCGAAAACGCACATTTTTAAAAAAAAAAATGCAAAAGTGCGAAAACCTATGTTAATTCCCATAGAGAAATCAGACATTTTGAAAAAAAATCGCAAAATGTCACATTTTTCAAAAAACGCATTTTTGTAACACTTTTGCAAAAACACACATTTTTTTTCTAAAAAATTCACAAAAGTGTGAAAACCCATGTTAATTCCCTTGTTGTGTGTTCCCCCCCTAACTTCAACTTGTTAAAAAAACCGCACATTTTTGTTGTTTTTTAACATTTTTGAAACTTTTTGTGAAAAAACGCTAAAAATGACACACGTTTAAGAATTTATGTTATTTCCCTTCATCATGAAGGATTCTCATAGTTAACTTCGTAGTTCAATTCGTAACCGTCTTTAACATACGAATAGGGCAAGTACTCTTTTTTAGATGGCAGAGGGATATTAGCATGGCCTTGGCATACCTTTAGCATGTTCTTGGCATGCTCCTGGCATACTTAATCACTTTATTTAATTATCTTAATTTAACTCATTTAGAAAGAAAAAAGAAAAAATCTTCAATATCAGTAAAAATCCCAAGTTCTAGCTTTAATTCCACGATGTACCGCTAGGGGGCGTTGGGGGTTCCATTCCGCCTTCCGTGGTGTTGCCACCCCAAAAAAAGTTTCTCCCCCACAGGTGTTGCTATGGCAACCCAAACAAAAAATATTTCTAAGTTCCATCCTCGATAGTTCCACTTTTCGCCGCTAGGGGGCGCTGATGGTTCCATTCCGCCTTTCGTGGTGTTGCCACCGCCTCAAAAGTTTCTCCCATACTTAGAAAAAATCTCGTTCCAAAAAATTCATTTCTCCCTAAACCTCTCGTACAAGACTACGAAATCGTTGCCACCCGAAAAAAAGCTTCTAAAAAATTTTCACCAACACTTTTTCCCATGTCCCCCTTTTTACCCCCTCGTCCAGGATTACGGAATGCGGAATGGCCGCCATCTTGGATTCCGTCTTCCGTGGTGACTCTCCTTTCCCTTCTACTAGCGTATCTTCGAAACAGTTGTTTGCTGCATTATTATTTTATTTGTGCTTAAATACGTTGCTCATATTTTCTTTAAATATCGCTTCGAGGTGCCTCCGAATCTGAATTGAAGTACCAAATTCCTTAGCTGTGGGTTGCTCAGCAACAAACAGACAAACTAACATCTTCCCTTTTTATTATAGTTGACCTTGGTATGCCAATAATAAGACTTTGAACAAACAACATGAGAATTCGATTAACAACTGATGCTCAACTCGATACGAGCAACTTAGGTGAGAAAATAAACATCATGGATTGTTGGAAGACTTCAATTTTCAAAAACTGCATTATTTGTGAGGTGGTGTATTGCATGAATAATCAAATTGATTGGTTAAAGTTTGGCGTCGGTAAGCAAAATACAAGTCTGACCCGCCCGAAGGCATGCTGAAAAACGAGTCAAGGTTGCGGTAACAATCCTGCAATATCCAGCACATGCGTTGGCCTAGCGGAGGACGACACTCTGGCACCACCCAAAAGACAACGATCCACGCTGGCCCCACCACCGGCCAGTACAACGAAACCACCCTTGGTCCAAGTCGACGGGGTCCCAAACACCGTACCCAAAGGGCCAAACAAAACACCGCTGCAGAAACCACCATAATGGTCCCTGTCCAGTTCCAGGTTAGACCCATCCGTGACTGGAAGTCAACAGACATAGGCAAAACTCAGCAAGAGAAACATGCACAAGAACTTAAGACAATGCAAAAAAGAGTAGTCGAAGCAGGACAATAGGCGCCTGTCAGGCCAAGCACAAGACTACAAACAAAATAGCATGAATCAAATGACAGTATTAATGGTACAGCAGAGGTTACATTACTGAAAGCAAGTATAGTGCAATTAGGTTACAGGTCTTAAGGTCAAGTAGGAACAGTTCGAGTTATTCAAGATACATGTTTCGGCGGTCCATTCACAATCCAGGCATCGGCTAGAAACACCGAAGAGCAAAGGTAGTGGAGAGTTAAGAGGAGTCTTTTGTTACCTCCCAAGCACTAATGATGTGGCAGTTGTGCCAAATCATAAGTGAAGGTTTCATTGAGTGAAGGGTCAACGAATCTCCATTTTTAGCAGCTTGCCAATGATTTTTCAGATTCCTTTCTTGGCCAAAGACCTACCAGTGGGCTCTAGTGGACCCAAACGCTTGAAATTGCAGGGGAAGTATATTTTCCTCAGATCGTTCAAGGGTCTACAATCATAAATATCATGTGCAACTGTGCCAATGGTTTGGTGTCGGTAAAATGTTTTTGATGTGTAGCATCTTTACGCTCACTATTTAAATTTAACCACAGATTAGGTCATAAATTTATTGGCGGGAGTAATTACGTTATCACTGCAAACCACTCAGTCTGATGCGATTAGGCGTCGACTACCTAAATTTAGTTTTCGTGAGTGTAGCATTTGGTAAAACAGGAAGATATTTTTCTAATATGCAGTAATCAACATATGATATAGGAGTAAAAACATTACAGAATAAAAAACTACTTGCATAGTTCACCGTCTGATGTTGTAGGAGGTGTTATTCTATGAAACCTTAATTTCTACTGGATGGATGTGAATACTTTAAAGTACTGGCTGTACCCGCGAAGAGCATTTTCGTTTCAGTCATCTGAAAAAATGTTTACAATAGGACTACGAAAATAACAGTTTGTTTAGCGCTACGTTTATCGTCATTTTCGTTAATTCGGCGTCGTTTTAATTAATTTGGAAACAGTTAGATTTTTTGTCCATATATATGGTTGTTTACATCATATTATATTTTGCATTTTGTGGTTGAACGATTCTGTAGTTGTGTTTGCTCGTCTTCGTGTTTTTCATGTTTGATTAAGTAAACATTCATCAAAAGTTCGACAGTTGTACACAATAGTAATTTTCTCACCAGATTATAAATGTTAATTCTGCTTTTACTGTGCTACTTTTACCTTCCCATTATTTCTAGTGTAAAGAAAAAATGAGTTCACAGAAAAAGACACATAAACCTAACAGAACAATATTTGAAAGGCCATTTCTATTCATATCAAGGCTAAACTCGTTACTATTTGGGAAACGATGATTAGGTCCTTTTCGTGTAACATATAAACGTACCTAAGCACAAGATATGTATATAGCTAGAGAGTATAGTACTTGTCAGTTTATAATCCTACATAGGACTGATGCTAGGAAAATTGTGCTTGGAATAGTGTTTATTTACCTTTGAAGATCATATATTTATTCCATTCACTACATTCTCAGAGCAACTTTTAACAATTTCAACACTATTTGTCGACAATCAATGGCTTATCATATCCGTCATGTTACCAGCAGTGCATCATAGAAATTTCGAGCTACTGACAAACATAAGGTATTTCTAAGGAGGGAGACTTTTCTTAATAATGCTAACTTGCTACAATCAACAATTTTCGAGTTTAAAGCTTTTTGAGTTTGAAATTGTAGAAATATAATTACAATATAATTCACTTTCAGAACACACTCCCCGAAGGACCCGAGTGATTCCCGGCGCTGCTCAAACTATTCCAGTGTCCATACGAAGCACAGGTAAGTTAAATCTGTAAGTTCGAAAGTCCTTTTGATAGACGGCCTCTGTGGATGTCGTTCTACTGGGTTCCGGTCTACATTGGGTGGCACTCGGCCGTGCAAGTAGATACCTTACACCTTCTGATAGGCCGGACGAACTGGATCGAAAGAAAGGAAAAATATAATTTCATTGTAGATTCATAATCACAAAACCCGTCTGTAAGAGGCGCTCCCCAAAATTTGGAATACACTCTCAATGCCGATACCAGCATCTATGCACCGGTTTATGTGCTCGTTAGCATGGAATAATCGATATCTGTTATGGCAGCAAGAAACTTGCTATAAGTCCCAACTTTTGCGTACTTCCAAGGGAATTAACAATTTCAGTCCTTCCACGTGGCCGGCATAAAATATATTTACAATTTAGCTCAATGTAAATGAATTTTATGTCAGATTTGTAAATGAATTAAGAAAAGCACCAAATTTTAGTGCACAATTCAACACCAAAAACATTGTTCCGTGGATTTTGTGCACTATTATTTTGCTGTGAAAGTTATAAAGTCGTTGCATTATGCAAGGAAAGTCATGTGCTGTCCTCATTAGATTTTTTTAATGGTCCGCATGTAAAAAAATTCTCACCCCTGGTGTGTTGTATAGGAACTGCTTGTAAAAAATCATTCCCGAACGATAGAGCGAAGATTTAGACCACAAATTTCTGTATGACCACTTAATGCATTATGCATTTTTCTAAGATAGCATCCTGTTTGTCGCAGCATAAATATATTTAAAATTGCTGTCACAAATCTTATGTATAGTCCTTAGAAAAATCAAAACTTAAGCAAAATTGTGCCTAATTGATTCACTGCTTCTATCCTGCATAGCTAATTTGATTGTGCGTAATTTAAGAACTCTTGTTCTAAGATAGCATTCTGTTTGTCGCAGCATAAATATATTTAAAATTGCTGTCACAAATCTTATGTATAGTCCTTAGAAAAATCAAAACTTAAGCAAAATGGTACCTAATTGATTCACTGCTTCTATCCTGCATAGCTAATTTGATTGTGCGTAATTTAAGAACTCTTGTTCTAATTGGGATTCAAACCACAGTACTCCACTTGTCTAGTGGCGCTCTTTCTGTGGATATAGTGACATGGTAGTATTTTTTTCTATACTTGAAGTGCTGCATGCATTTTAAAACTCAGGTCAATTAAAACTAGACATTTGAAGCGAAATATTTACTCACCTGTTTTAAGAGTTTGGAAAATGGAATGGCAGGCGAAAATGTCGAACTATATTCAGCAAAACGTATCGTTTATATGAAAAAAATTGGCAGATGTCGTTTATATGTAATGTTGTATAAGAGGGACTTGTTTACGTCGATAAATTTACCATACGGAGTAAAAACGCTTAAGGGGCTACACCCTAAAAGTGCTGTTAGGAAAAGTGCTTTCTAATATGCACCAGCGTGAGGATGAATGTCACGAGAGACGCTCATTACCAAGCGTATAATAAAGAAGAATAAAAGTCAATATTTAATGAATAGGCCTGCAACGTGTTCTTCATAAGAATTGTGGCGTTGAATGAAAACATCGATGTTTGATGCTTTTACTTTCCCTACAATACATGGTAATGTATAGGGAAAATATTGGAATAGTGTCGAAAATCACAACTCGAGTTTCTGACGAATCCACACATTTGGAGAATTTTAGAACCCGAAAACACTATTTTAGCGTGACGTCTGTGTATTTGTTTGTGTGTGTGTGCGTGTGCGTGTATCTTTCTGTTTATACAGTATCCATTTTAGCTAAGATCTAATTCACAAAATTTGGTAGATAAATCACTTGGGGGTTACCCGGGTGTTGATAAACTCTCTTTCTCTCTCTCTCTCACACACATACACACATACAGACGGACATTGTTACAAAAGTGTTCGAAATGTGTGAATTTGGAGGCCTTAAAACGTGTTTATGTATCAAAATCTCGAATTCGAAAAATTTGTGGAAAATAATATTGTTTTTATACAACAGTATGAGAAAGTGAAAATGTAATTTGAAATGAAATGTTTTGCAATTAACTATTTTATGAAACGTAAAAATAAACAAAAAACAGTATTTACTGTATCTCAAAAGCAGCCGTTCTATATGAATGAAATTTATAATAAACAATTTCTGTCTAATAGGTAAGCGCTGAAAAGATTCCTTTTATTTTTATTTTTGCAAATGCATAACATTGATTAATACATTAATCGTGAGGAAATGGCACAAATACCGTCTAAACATAGGCTAAATTGCACATTTAATATACAATTTAAATAATTTTACACATTGAGCGTTAACCTTTAATCGCCTCAGGCGAGGAGCCGACACTTGACAAGAAATTAGAAAATGCTTGTATGAAATAAAAACTGTGTACAAAACTCTACGTACTGTGATCATGGAAATAATGCGAAAATACAACAATTTGTATGATTTCCTGATGACTTATGAACATAGATAAAATATTTACACACTTATATTCATACACTTTTGTGACATATAAAACAATGCGACGCATAAACACTTTTAAACACTTGTAAAATATAAATAATTATGAAAATAATAAAAATAGAGATTTTGTTGACGCATTTGAATTCGAACACCGTTAAACAAATCAATATATGTACACTAGTTAAACAATAAATAATTATAAATCAATAAATGACTGTATATTCATGAAAGTCAAAAGCTGCAGCTACATACACTACCAGACATAGAAAATGCAACACCATGAAGCTTTGGCCATATAATTATGCAAATTACGAGGCAAACGCAGCTGGCCTATATATGCAAATGATCTGAAATGCAAGTAGGCCACGTGATTAGAGTGCGGGATAAAAATGATGGAAACGGCAGATGAGTCAACAGTTGCTATTGTCTGTCGCCTACGGAAACACGTTTTCTGAGCTGTTTTTAGTTTCAGAAGATACGTGTTATTGAAGAGATGCCTGGCCGATGACACCGAAGTCCGTTTCAGCATTTGAACGATTGTGTGAGGAGATTCTTTACAAGCCTACTTACGGCTGGGTGGTCGTACCGGCGTATTGCCGCTGAAATGCATCCACTGTGTAAACGATTTGAGAAGATGGATTGAAGAAGGGCTTGTGAATCGTCGCGGTGATACGTCAACACGCGTTGATCGATTCGAAAGCCTGCGATTTCGAAGGCATTTGAACGATTCAAAGGCATTCGAAGGCATGCGGCCCCAGAAACGACGACTGTCGACATTCTGCAGAATTTTCAGGGTACATTGGATGTTCCAAAATCAGCGAGAACAGTTTTTCAACGATTGGATGAAAGCGGTTTGCACTCAAACCGCCCTTTAAGAAGACTGCCATTGACGACAAGACACCGACGTGAGAGATTACAATGGTGTCGAGCCCGAGCCTCTTGGACGACTGAATGGGACAGGGTAGTGTTCAGCGACGAGTCTTGGTTCTGTTTGTCGAATGACAATCGCCGTGTGAGAGTCTGGATGCGACGTGGAAACATATCCAATCCTACTGCGACTTTTGAAAGCCATACAGCTCGACAACGGGGCATCACGGTTTAGGGTGCCATCGGCTTCGATAGCCGGTACCTCTGGTTCGTATCAGAGATAGAATGACGTTACGATGATATGTGGATGATGTGCTGCGCCCGGTTGCACTGCCCTACTTTCAGCAGTTACAAAATGCTATTTTCCCGCAAGATAACGCGCGACAGCACACGGCAACCATCAGTATACAAGCTTTGTAAGGTATCCAGCTGCTTCTTTGGCCTTAGCTGTCTCCAGATCTCTCATCCATCGAGCATGCATTAGACGTGATTGGCCGTCGTTTGACTGCCCTTCCCTCGCTTCAAACAAAGGACCACTTCTAGAGGATGGTTGAAGGCATATGGTCATCCATACCTTAGGAAACTATCAGCACGCTCATTGCATCTGTTCCTCGAAGGTCTGCTGCTTGTATCGCCACAAGAGGTGGTCCTATTGCCTACTGTTCACCATGCCTTTGCCCTTACTGTATTGCATTATCCTTCTGGAATTAACATTAGTTATTTGTGTATGCCACCTCTTTCTGTGTGCCCTTTATCATCACACTCTATTCGCTCTATCATGGTGCTGCATTTTCTATGTCGGGTAGTGTATATGCACACACGCTTATTCGTATATATAGATATAATCACAAGATTTCAGAATATGTAATAAAATATTAAACTCTCTGTTGGATAAATGTTCACACTCATATAAACGCGGAAGCAAAAGCACACAGTATGTGTTAATTGTACAAATAAAGTGTAATGCAAATTAGTATATAAAGGAGCAAATTAAAATTAAAATAATAAAATATAATAAAAATAAAATGACTTGTTAAGAGGTATTGGGTAGATCGTCTAAAATACTTGACAGATAGGACATTAGGGATGGTATTCCGGCTACAGAGTTCTTGTTGTGTAAAGTTCTATCTGCCCAAACATTGAGTATGGCCGTTGCATGTAATAGACACTTGTAAGGGGACAGTCAGAAAGGTAGTGGTGGGGAGACGCAATTTTCCGTTAGAGCTCTTTTAAATCTGACTAAATAGGCTGGGAAGCGACTATGTCCTGTTAAAAATTGTGTTTACAGAAATCCTGTTGTTTTTAACACTTTACAACCAAAGTTGAAAAGTGTTAATGATTTTGTTCATTCCGTCTTTCTGTTTGTCTGTCCATTAGCACGATAACTGCTGTAAAAAGACTTAATCAAAATGAAATTTTAGTATGTTGTTCAGACGGTCCGTAGGACCAATGCGAATATAAATGAATAATATCACCCAATTAGTTTTGGATTGAACCCGGGTTGAAAAAAATGAAATACATTTAACCCTATGGGACCTAATTTTTCAAACATTTTTTAAGCGGATTTAAAATTTACAAATTGCTTCGAAAATTTAAGGTAATATTCAAATTGTTCCATAAAATATATAAAAAAAGATTCAGCAAAATATATTCAGTAGTTTTTAAAATAAAAATTAAAATAATAATTACACCTCTTATATGAAGCGATCACGTGACCATGATATGAAAAGATCACGTGACCCACTTCAAAATGAAATATGGCATCCATCTTGTCTCAAAATCGTGATTTTTAAAGTTCTTTTTAATTCATATTGAGTGTTGTATCCGTCCTAAAACTTCTTTATCTTTGCTTAAATTCTGTGCATCTACATACTGAAACAACGCACTTACAATATATTTAAGTTTAAATGTTCATCCAAATTTGATTATTTCTACAACGAAGCCTATTTTTCACATATGTAAAATGTAAACACAAAATATGTAGAATGAGTTGTATAAGAATTGCTGCATTTCTTTAACGCAAAATTATTTAGCTCATGGAGTCTGTATAGCTGATATGAATGAAATATTCATTGATTTTACAGAGAGAGGGATGATTTTTTTCAATGAAGTTTTAAGCATAGAGTTTAATTACTTGTAGCTCCATGGTCTTAAGTTTTAAATAAAATGAATTATTACAGTATTGTGATGAATGAAATGAATGGGAAAATGTTTTGAATGAAATGTTGCTTTTATAGAGAGAGCCAGGCGTGTTATTTTTTCTATGACGTCATTTGAATGAATTTCAGTTGTTTTCGATGAAGTTTTCAAATATAATAAATTATCGTAGTATTATGATAATTTTAAAAATATTACCAAGGAATGTATCGCATTTTAGAGATGTTTAAACTAGGCAATTTGTATTTCAATGCCGTCATTTGAATGAAGTTCATTTTTTTCGATGAAGGTTTAAGTTTTCAAATATAATAAATTAATGTAGTATGGTGATAAGTTTTAAAATATTACCCAGGAATGTATTGCATTTTAGAGATGTTTAAATAAAATTGCATTGAAGTTGGAAAGTGTTTCATAATCAATGCTTTAAGCATGATTGATCTTTCTTGTCATTTCTGTCGAGACACTGAGCTTACACACATTGAGCTTGCAGTGGATAGGTGATAACTTGCTTCATCCTGTTTCAAAAAGCTTCGAGTAGACAGACATCCTTCTCTCTGAAGACATATAGCGATTGTCTTTGCCTTACTGTTTAAAACAGTATAGTATAGGGAGGATGCGAAAATAATGGGGGCAAAAGATGGATTGAATACTTTTTACACAGGGTGATCGAAAAATTGCTCAGATCAAATTTTAAATGATATATTGTTCGGAGAATAATATAATCATATAATGTTCTGAGAAGAATTTTAATCATATAATGTTACGAGAAGAATATAATCATATAACGTTCGGAGAAAAAGTTGAAATAGTAGAATTTTTTAAATGTATGTGGTATTAATGTACCCTTAAAATATATTAGAAATATCGTCTGTTGTTTTATACGTCAGACGATCATTTCAGACTTAATTTTTATCAATCGAACAACATATCGTTTTCTCAGAGAGAAATAAGTTTTATTTTAGAGGAATTTTTACTCATTATTATGAGAGTGCCATCATAGAAGACTTTCAGTAGAAATACCCATGCTTTAAAATCCCTAAAATATTAGCAATGAAGAAGTTGATAAAACGATTCCTAAAAACTGGATGGGTTCTAGACAAGACGAGAACAGGGTATCGCATTAACTCAGGATAGCGCATTAACTCAGGATAGCGCATTAACTCAGGATAGACTATCTGAAATAGAGACTACGTTGATGAAGCGCTTGAATTTATTCTTCTAAAACTCTTCAATGGTACTTTTATAAGAATGACTAGAGAAAAGTTTCTATAAAATAAAAATTCTTTTGCCCTGGCAAAACACTATGTTCTTCGATTGTTGAAAAAATATCTGTAATGATCGTTTGACGTAATAAAAATTTCAGACGATATTTTTGATATATTTTTCAGGGTGTATTATTGCTACTTAATATGAAAAATTCTATTAATTTCTTGGTACATTTAAAAATTTGATGTGCATGACTTTTCTATCCCCTTGTATTTTAAGTAACCATATTTTTACATATAGCATTGTAATTCATATCATATCATAAAGAAAAAGAGCATAACAGTTAAATTTATGCTACCGAAGTTTATTGTTTAAAGTTCATAGCAAGTTTATGTTTAAATTTTAATGTTAAAGTTTATAGTAATATTAAAAATAAGAATCTCCCATATGCCTTCTTTCTTTAATTTCACAAGTACTGTTAAAAGTTGATAATGGATACCTTTCTGTTTTTGATGTTAGTTATAGAAATATATGATTTACTAGTAAAAAATCCTGGCAAAGACAGGAAAACTGACACTCTTATAAAATTAAGCTATAACTTATTATTTTTAATCTTTCTATAAGTTTTACTTTGCTCAACAATGTATGGTGCTTAACGTCAAAAAATTGTTGTCTTAATTGAAAATTGGCTCAGTTAGGTTATGTCCTGTTCTGACTTAAGTTTCAGCTTATCCATTCATGCCACCGGTGGGGACTTTGAGAGGGTTCTGAAAGACTTTAATCTCATTCCACATTTTGTTAACTCCGGAAGAAATATCGATATTGGGGCTTCTTTAGGTTTTGTCCATTGGTCGATATTCAGCCACTAGAGGGTTGCTTGAGGATCTGCAAAGACATTAAAAACCATAATCTCCATCTCAAGGGTGAGGGGGGGGGGTCACCAGGGGCGCTTCTTGAGGATCTGAAAAGACTTTTCGAGTGATTTCAAAACTTCACGTTTCTCCGCTACCAGGAGGCAAATCGAAAATTCAGCTACGTTAATGGGTTCTGAACCGTAGTCGATTCTAAAAGTGTGCAACGATTCAACCTTCACTTGGGGGGTTTTGGGGAGGGTCTGGAAAGACAATAACTCGTTAAACATGTTAGGCAATTATATACATGTGATATTACACTCTTAAGAATGATTATTATGCAAAGTGGTCTGCATTTCAAAAGGCACTGTATAGGAATGCCCGAGACTGTCTTAGTGGGAATGATTAAGACTGTTTTATTCATATGTATTGCAATGAAGTAAGGTAAGGATAAGAGTGGCTTCAATTTGATATTATTTTGTTTTTAGAACTACAAAAGGATTTTGCAATATTGTTTTATAATTATTTTTTTGATTATTGCAAACACTGTAGACAAAGATATACTTGGAGATTTGTTCAGCATCTCTTTGTTCAAAAGCTAAAAGCTGACTGAAATGGGTTATACAAATTTATTAAAGTTAAATTTTGAATCCTACGTACAGTATATCACAAAGTGTGTATCGTTTTACTTTCTTCATGTAGATAGAAAATTACATTATATTTTCTACCCCCATGTCTGCCTACAGTAGGTATAATGCATTGGAGGTATAATGCATTTTCTACCCCCATATAGTACATAAGCGAACATGACTTCTAACAAAGAACTTTTTTGTTAAAAGTAGTTTTTTGTTAAAAATCCAATTTCCAGTTCAAGCATTTCAAGTTTCTGTTAACAATCCAAATATAGGTGGATCTGTAGGCGTACGCAACGTGGGTCCCAAGAGTGCTGTATTACCTCCAGTAGCCAAAAAATATATACAAAAAAAAAGGAAAATAAAAGGAGACTAGTTTTCAAAAGATGCTACACTTCAGACGGCGAACGTTGGAATTGAAATTCACAATGTAGGATTTTCAATGAATAATTTTGTAAAAAACATTGATTTGTTTTTGTTTATATATTCTAATTGTTAATATAATTAAATAATTCACATAGATTTTGATTTTTAGAAGGAATGGGGGAGAGGGTCATTAATCCCGCCCCTTTCATATTTCAATTGTCTCCCCTATCACGCCTGTGAAGTGGCACACACAGGCGTGATATGCACGCCTGTGAAGTGGAAGTGATCCATATGATTCGTTTATCATAGTATTCTGTCAACAGATATTTTTCTGCTTCTGTTATAATAACTACTCCGTCTCATTTATCGTGATAGCTTCCTGTCAATAGATATTTTGCTGCTTTTTTTTATAGTAGATGTTCCGTTTTATTCATTCTTTTTTTTTTGACATACATACATTTCCTTGCTTTTGATGGTGTCTGGCCCGTCTGATTCATTCTAAAGAAGGAGGCTATTTTTTGCCGCCAAAATCAGTTGAAATATTTATTTTTTGTTTTATTGCTAAAGCGTGTTAATGTTCAGTTACAATGTGAAAGGTGCATGGGACAAATCAACAGAATCCAAAACCTGAAATTTTCCAGGAGAAAGGAAATAAACTTTGAAGCACCAAAGACTTGAAACTTCTATACCTTTTCCAGTGAAAATATTTTTTAAACGTTGGTTTAATGCTTGCTGTTTTCATCTGTAACTACAATAACATTAAATTTTAATTAGTCTGCTCATATAATTATTTAATTATTCACCCGTTTCAGTTGGTCTTTGTTGGTTTTCCCTATTTTCTCTCTTTTAAATTCTCAGTGACTTCTGTGTAGGTTATTTTCCATTATACGACTTGTCATATTACTATGTAATGCAACCATAATTTCATTTTCACATTTTCTAGACTCTGTTTTTTCCCTACACCCTTTTAAATAAAGTCTCTCGTTCTGTAAATAATAATTTAAACTTTGCTGGCATAAAGTTGATAGTAAATGACGGCGTGCGTTACTATTGCTGCAATAACTTTCAGAAAAAAGCTTCTGTCTAAAGTAAACATGTGACAGGCAGTTATTGACTCCACCTCTCTTCCTAGAACTATATCTATAGATTGTGCATCGCTCGAATCACACTTACCAAATGTGCAAGAAGATTTAAGATCGTACAACATTTTCTTAGAGGAAATAATTTTTAAAGGTATTTCTGCGGCACTAAAAGTTACTGTTGCCAGCATCCCAAAAGAAGTAAAAATGTTCAAAACCAAGTGGGTAACAAAACTAATAAGGCGTGATTCATCTGAGGCCAACATGTCAAGAAAAGACATGGATATGTAGCAAATAACGTGAATTATGTAAAAAAATAGGGGCACTGAAAAATATGAGGCAAATTTTTCTGCACATTTTACAACATCGATATATTCTCGGAGTAGAACTTGGAGGATGAGCTTGCTCCCTAACGTTAGTTTTCTATCGTAATATGTAAGAAGTTCTATAAAACATAAACAGATGGCTAAATAAAAGTTTGCAAACAGTAGAGGCAACAATAAACGTTGCAGCATTAGACAAATCCTACAGAACTTGATAAAATTGAATCTTAGTGTCCTCTGATTTGCCGGAATGAATACGTCATCGGGTGAGTTTATAATCAGCAAAGCAATACTGGAAATGAACAGAAAAGAACACGATAATGCACCATTTATTATTAGTTTGGTATATCGATCTTTTTCAATCCGTCTATTTTTGAAATATATTAACTGCTGCAATAAATATTTAATTAGTTTTTTCCTTGTAAACATTGTCCACCATATTACGCAAGGAAGTATGAACATTAAAGAATCAAGAAAGCTAGTATAGTTCATCTTCATGATATCATACCAGCTCCAATACTGAAAAATAATATTAAGGTTTAAAGTGACAGGGAAACAATACAAAATTAATCTTGAACATTTACAGCTATTTTTCAAGCAGGAGTCAAAGATATCAATTCCCAAACATATCAGGACTTTGGTTAAAACAGTAAACTCATGCATAATGTAGCTTTCTTAATTGGTATTAATTTATAGGTATATTAAATCAAATATCCATATATTCTAGTAGATTGTTCTTTCACTGTTGATTAACTGTTTATGATAGTTTGGGTTAAAGTAAAACAAGTTCTTTCTAATATTTTTCTTTTCATTTTTATAAGAAATTAGAAAAGGATAATGTATTTTCTCTGGTATTATTGCTGAAATTGTCAGATAAAAAGGTTAAAAATTAAACAGATGACAGTCTTTTTTATGATGCTGATTTTAAAATAAAAAATGAAAAGCTATGTGGTAATTTTGCCTTTTAGAAAGTGACTTATAAATTTTACATAAGTAATAATAGTTCTCGCGATTATTCTATCAGTAAAGAAGCTCAATATCTAAATTTTAACAAATATTTCACTATTTATTTGTTACAAAAACGTCATAAGACGAATGGATCCTGGAGTTATATTCAACTGATATAGGGCAACAATTTACTTTTCTTTTTATGTCTTCTACAGAATTTGTAAAACTTTAGAAAATAAACGCTTTTCGAAAACGAATTTTAAATGAAAAAAAATTACATTTAAATTTTTCATAAATAATAAAAGAACTTGTGATACTATCAATGAAGAAGATTGAACTCCAAACTTGACAAAATCTTTCAGTATTTGTTGTAAATACGAAAATCATGTAAAATTGATGAATCATGGAATTATCTTCAACTGATATAGGGCAGCAATATTCTTTCCCAGTGTTAATGTATTTTATAGATTATGAGGCACAATCACCACTATGTTTGGTAACTTTTGGCAGTAAGGAACACATTGCTTTAGACTGCTGTGCGTATACATGTATCAAAAGTGTACTTAAATATAGATACAAATTTATGTTAAACATATGGCAAATGGCATAAAGAGGAACTAAAAACGAATGTTTTTAAAAATTCAAAAGAATTTAATTCAAACTTTTAGGTACACATATTTCAAAATATTACATTCAAATTTCTTTGTATTAATCAGTTACTTAAAATAATGTAATAAAATTACATTTCACAATTTCATAAATCAAGTCAAAGACTTCACAAAAATATGGACTGTATGCTTGGCTTTCACCATCTCATTAAAAGTTGCGTTATCAGTTAATGCAATTCATATCACCTCTTTTTATACCTCATATTAAAGCATTCTAAAGCTATTACCCTTTTGTTATAGTTCGACGGTGACATATTGTCAATAATTTTCCATTTGCTGTCATATTGATTGATTTTAAAGTGTTCCAAACATGTTGACAAATTCATGCTGTATAACGAGGTTATAATGAAAACTACCAACAACAGAAAACTAATATCCCTTAACGTGTTATTGAACGTAAAATGTAAAAAGGAAAATCAAATTTATCTACTATCACAATATGTTTGATTAGAAACAAATCAATATTTTAGATCAATAAAATATAACGTTTCTTCGTACAGAATTTTAATCAGGTAATGCAAATAATTTGTGTCATAAAACTTTTGCTTATGATTATTACTTTCCTTATATACATAATGTATAAGGAAAGTATTGTGACGGGGTCGAAAATTTGATATCGAGTTTTCGACGGGAGAGCACGTTTCAAGCATCCCTGATCACGAATCAAACATTTTTGAAGTGATGTCTGTGTGTGTGTGAAAGTACGTGTGTGTGTGTGTGTGTGTGTGTCAGTGAGTCTGTGGAGACGATAACTGATGAACGAATGGACCGATTCGAACCAAATTTGGTACAAAAATCACAATCCATAAACACTGGAAGCCTAGTGTTTTTATACGTAATCGAATGTTCAGAACCCCCCTAAATTTTCGAATAAAATTTTGAAAAAATCGTCAAAAAATCAAAACCGCTAATAAAGTTACGCAAATAGACATTTCTTATGTAATTTTTCATTAGAAAACGATTGACATAAATTTTAGAACGCTAACATGAACCGTTCTTGAGATATTGTACATTTTTCAAAAAAATTATTAAAAAGTCATATAAAATGAAAAAAAAATATTTCCTATTGAGAAACATGTTCACTTTTCATATGTAATAATACCATGCGATAAATTGGGTGACATCATTCTCATGGATCTAGCTAGTTCCATTCATGATAAAAGATATTTTGAGTAATACTTTTGTATTTGAACGCCAATAGTCATTTGTCTGCTGTAAGAACAACTTATTTCTTCGTCCATAACGCTTGGCGAGATTTTGGCGACGAATTTGGCGGAATGTCGCCAACTTGGCGACTATTTGAAATGTTGCCAAATTAACGAAAATCTCGCCAAATGGATAAAAATGACGCTAAATCAATGAAAATGAAGACTAATTGTCGAAAATTCAATATCTTGGAAAGATTATTAGTATCTACTATAAGAAAAACCTATTTTTTTTACTGTAAAAGTAGTAAATTCATTACATTACATAAGGAAAGTCATGTGTTACCCACATCATATTTTTTTTACTGTAAAAGTAGTAAATTCATTACATTATATAAGGAAAGTCATGTGTTGCCCACATCATATTTTTTAACTGTAAAAGTAATAAATTTCATTACATTATGTAAGGAAAGTCATGTGTTGTCCACATCAGATTTTTTTGTAATGATTTTGAAGTTTAAATTGCTACTATAGTTAGAGTCAGATAGAGGACAAAATACAATTCCAATCAGTAAATGGTTCTTGATATAGCTTTTAATTTAAATATAAGAGGAAAGGCTATCATCTCAGTAGCTCAATGGGTGGAGAGCGACTTTTCGGACGAAGATTGGTGGTTCGAATCCAGCCAAAGACTTGATTCTTTTTTACAATGGCAACATGGTTACTTATCGCTGCAGGTTGGATGCATTGAATCAATGAATCCAAATATATCAAGTTCCGATTTTTTCAATAAAGCTGTAAGATTCTGTTGGAAAAAATCCGCAGAAAACAGCTTGCCAATAATCCCACGCTCCATGTGAGGTATGAAGTCCTGGAGAGTCTTCCGAGATCTGCACGGAGGTTGAATCTTGAGATGTCAACACGAGGGCCTAGAGAACAAACAGACAATTGCTTTTCGGAACTAAATGTGTCAGCGAGGGGGTTTAGCTCTGAGACTATAGCGCCCATCGTTACCCGGACATGCGAGGGGCAGGCACGTTAATTTGTCAACATTGGGGCTTAGAGCCCAAATAATCGGTTTCCGAGAAGACGCTACCTCCAGGTATCAATGAACTAACTCTATGGAGGATATATATATACGGCGGATTCTGTTGTTCGGGATTATTTTCTTTGCGGGGAAACGACTATAGCAGTCGATATTCGAACGTCCCAGGGTTTTTCAGTATGATCCCATATCTCCGTTAACATTTTTTAATTGCCTGAAAGAGATGATTCAGTCAAACACCCATGCCGGGGTGTCATCGTAACCATTATTGTTAAAAGTGTTTTATTAACTTAGAGGGTCATTCAATATGTGTAAAAGTTTTCTTTTGTTCAAATAAATTGTTTTTACTGTTAAAACCTTTACCATATCTTCAAATGTTGTCTCTTGACTTTTATTGAACTCGCGGATCGTAACCAGCGTGTGAGTCTGTTTCGTTTGAAAACGCTATTTTTGGGTTTTATGCTTCATCTCGATTCGGTCACCCTATCTTTGAATCTGGGGAGGGAGACCGACGGATGGTGGAAAGTATCGTCTTTTGATAGCAAAGACTGATAGATGTTATGATGTATGCCATAGATTTCAATTCATGACTGTTACGGCGAACAGGCTGTTATCCTGTATAACAGACACAGGACTGAGGAGATGGGTACAGAGTTACACGTTTAACTTCGATTTAGAAGACTGGTTATTGATTAGGATGATTGATCATGACAGGTAACGCTGAAATATAATTGTGAAAAAAATAAAACTGGAATTTTAAATGCTTTTTGATGCTTAGGAAAACTAATTATTGACCTTACTGCTTTTTAATAGTGTGACTGGGCTCAGAATGGAAGGGAAATGTCTTAGAGAACTAGCAGGTTTGGTCTTTGATTGCATCTCACCAGGCATTTGCTGGAAGATTTTCCCAAAAGTAGTTTGAATATTTTATCCATTAACACTTTTAACAATGCTGTATCGAATTTAATCTAATTTTACTCGCTTGACACAAACTATGGGAACCAATGTATAATGAAATCTCTTTCGTTACACTTGCTCGTGTCAAAAGGAAAAGTTAAGGATTTTTAGTTGAGGATTTAAAAGCAGTGGCGTACAGTCAAGGAGCGGAACGAAGCGATCTCTCCAGGGAGCTGAACTTAAAAGGGGTGCCTCCAGCGATAATATTTTTGGCTTCAGAACCAAAGACTATATATGCATTATTAGGAATGAGCAAATTGAAATTATTTGTTCTAGGACACCAGAAGGTTAGCTATGTCACGCATGTTTCTTTTTGTGCTTCAGCTCAGTCGAGAGTTAATTTCAATCGTGATTGTCAAATGTACCGAAGGAATTTGTAGGAATTACGTAGATTTTCGTCTCCGGAAGTTTAGGACACAGAATAGAAACCGTTCGTAGGCCCACGGATTACACCTGATGCTTGTGTAAATGTAGTCGTAAAGTTTCAAAAACAGGTAACTATAATTGCTAAGTGTATTTCGATTTAGAAAATGTAAATAAAATACTTTTGCGCTGAAATGACTGAACCTGGAGTCTTCTTTCAAGCCTGTCGATAGTAGTTCACATTTTTACGAACTATTGTTCTATTTTTCGATCTCTTTACTCTATTGAAAACATAATAGGACTTGTATCTCAGGTATAGGAGCGCCCTCTATCGATCGACACAAACCTACGAACAGCACAGCTTGGAATAATGTCCTTGTTCTTTCTGCTTCCATGTTTTTATTTGTGCTTCTCTGCTCTGTTCTAGCACTGCGGTACTTGTATTACGCTCCATTATTTTTCGATTACAGTTCCGGTGTGATGTTTTTAGTCCAACCTTACGTTCCTAATTGTACCACTTTATGTTCTTTAATCAGCAGTACGAGCGTTAATGAAAAGATATATACGTCATAATGGGTTAGAATAGGGCGGTAGTGGCTGCCACTTGAGATATAAGAGCTCAAAGTGTTTACATTTCGTAACGCTCCGATTTCAGCCAGATGCCCTAACCTTATATATTATTCATATCAAAATATTAGATTCTGAACTTGAGAAGTTTGTTTACTTCATACTTAAAATGTAAACTCTGTCCTGTATTAATAAAACGAACGCTCTGTAGAAGGCTTTCCAATTTAAGAGTCTTCAAAGGCAGAGTGCCATATTCTCCAAGTAGAGATGTACGTAATATCAGAGAATTTTTTTCTAATTCCAGTTTGATATTATCGTCGCTATGTGGGGAAATCTGTCTTCGCGGTTTACTTTTCAATGAACGTTTTGACGCATAATTTTGCTTAACAGATTTTTTTCTCTGAAGATGCTCGAATGGAGTACAGTGGGATGCAAATTTAAAATTTCAGCGTTTCATTATTTATACAACGTAAAGGAATACACTCTGATGAAAAAAAAAAAACCAAAAAAACAAAACATATTTAATCATAAAAAAAAATTGAGCTGCGACCATGAAACGGCATGTAAATGTCTTTTCAAGAGTTATTGAAATGATGAGACTTTCAGCGCCAATGATGTTATAGGGCTCATGCTACGCGCATAAGAACGATGCATTCTGCAGCATTTAAAACAACCGTTGTTCTCCCTCACGGGCAATATGAACTGGATTTTCTTCTTTGATACTGCAAGTTGTGTACAGAGATGTATTTGAGCTGTACTCGATGGCGCTATGCACAATTGGCGGATTTAGAGAGATGTCGCATCATAGGTTTAAGGCAAACTGGTTGGTCCAACAGACGCATCAGTTGCAATCTTGGTCGAAGCCATATGATAGTTGATCAATAGTATAGCAACAGTGGATCAGAGAGAGCACATGTAATCGTCTTAGATGCTCACGATGACCCAGACAGAGAACTACTCTAGAGGATTGTGCAGTCATGAGAAGAGCCACATCCATACCAATGGCGTCGCTATCAACCATTCGAAGGCATTTATTATCATCCATGAATCTGTATCAAGAGATAATATTCCAAGACGACAGGATGAAGGTGGGAACAGGTGTCGCCGTCCATTAAGACACCTACCACTGACTCCTTAATATAGGGTCGTCTCGAGTGGTGCCGAGCTTGGTCATCTAGGACAGTGTCTGATTGGAGGCATGTGGCCTTTAGCAACGAATCCCGCTTCTCTCTCAGTGTTGATGATTGCCGCTTACGTGCATAGAAGAGTGGACAACGTTCTAATCCACCATTTATTGTCGAGCGGTACACAGCCATTAAGTATGGTGTGACAGTCGAAGGAGCCATCTTGTAGGATAGCCGATCTTCTCTAATTGTGCTGTAAACCAAACTGACGGCTAGTAAATCCTTCGTACGTCGGCGATATTTGGCAGTCTATTTTTTAACAAAACAACGCTCGACCACATACTGTTCGACTTTTCCCAATAATGTTTTGGGAGATTTAATACCTTCCCATGCCTATCCAGATTTCCAGATTATCATTAATAGAACACGCTTCGGACATGCTGAGACAGCAATGGCAGCCTTCTCAGAATACCACTGATCCACCAAATCTTCCGCACAGGGACATAACCAACATTACTGACTCTATGCCGCACCGAATATCGACTTGTTTAGCTGCCAGGGAAGGACTTACTACTTATTAAAATGTCATCTTCTTGTCGTTCCAAATGAATGATCCCTCCTCCCCTTGAGTCCCTAAACTAAAATTTCCCAATAGAATGAAAACAAATATTGAAACATTAAAAGCTAGAAATTTTTGTACCTTTCCCAGTGAATAAAAATTTTAAACGCTTGTTCAATGCGTTCTGTTTTCACCTGAAACGACAATAACATTAGATTTATATCTGCCTGCGCAAATGATTATTTATTTATTCCTCTGTTTTAGTTGGATTCTGTTGGTTTCCCCCCTATGTTCTCCTTTTAAAATCTTCAAAAACTTCACACACAGTCGGTTGTCTTTACCAAATTTCCTTATTTAAATTAGATACAAAAGCAATGTAATGCCTTCATAACCTCATTTTCACATTTTCTGGATTATGCTGTTTTCCTTGTACTATTCATAAGAAATCGTCCGTTCTGTAAATAATTTAAATGTTGCTGGCATATAGTTGATAGTAAATGACGACGTGCGTTACAATAGCTGCAAAGACTTTCAGAAAAAATCCTCTGTCTATAGTAAACATGTGACATGCATTTATTGGCTCTAATTCTCTTCCTTGAACAATATCTATAGCGAGCGCATCCCTGAAATTAAACCTACCAAATGTGCAAGAAGATTTGAGGTCGTACAGCATTCTTTTAGTGCAATTAATTTTTAAAGGTATTTCTGCGGCACTAAACGTTACAGTTGCGAGTATCACAAAGAAAGCAAAAATGTTCAAAAACAAGATAAGACGTGATTCGTCTGAGACCAAGATATCAAGAAAAACCAGGGATATAATACAAGTAACGTGAATTATATAAAAATATAGTGGCACTGAAAAATATGATGCAAATTTTTCTGCACATTTTATAACATCGGCATATTCTCGGAGTAGAAAATAGAACAATGACTCGTTTACTGAACTTAGGTTTCTATTGTAATATTTCAGGTTTTCTATAAAGCATAAGCAAATGGCAAAATAAAAGTTTGCAAATAGTAGCGGAAAGAAGAAACTTTGCATCATCAGATTAATCCTCTCGATTTTAGTAAAATTGAATTCCGGGATTTGTGCTGACTGATTTTTCAGGATGAAATCCTTAGGCGAGTTTATAATCAACAGAACGTTACTGAAAATGTACAGAAAAGAACACGCTAATACACAATTTATTATTAGTGTGGTACATCGATTTGCTTCAAATCGTCTCTTTTTGAAATATATTAATTGCAGCAACAGATATTTAATCAATTTCTTCCTTGTAAAGATTGCCCACCATATTATGCAGGGAAGTATGACGATTAAAGAATCGAGAAAGTTCACGTAGTTTATCTTCATGGCAACAAAAGACTTCCAATAATGGAAAATTGCATTGAGATGCAAAGCAATAGGGAAACAATACAACATGAATCTTAAGCACTTGCAGCTTTTTTTCGTGCAGGAGTCAAAAATATCAATACCCACACATATCAGGAGTTTGTTTAAAACTGTAAACTCATGCATTATGTTTTTTGCTTGATTGATATTCATTTACTGGTGAGCTTATAAACCAAATATCAATAAGTAGCAGTCGACTGTTTTCCCACTGTTGTCTAACTGTTCGTGAGGGTTTTGGTCAAAATGAAGCAGATTCTTTCATATATCGATATTTCCGTTTTTATAAGAAAATAAGGAACGATCTCAGATGGTATAGCTTATTCTGTCTAATTTAATTTTCGAAATATTTCGATTAATATCTAAAATGCAACAGCTAACGTCTTATTTATGATGCTGAGTCTGAAATTAGAAATATGTATGATAATTTTTAGCCTTTTGGAAAAGGTCTTTTAAATGTTACATAGATGATAAAAGAACTCACAATCTGAGTATAGAAGCATATAGTCTAGACTTGTCCATATCTTTCTCAACATTTACAGCTATTTTTTATGCAGGAGTCAAAGATTTCAATGCCCACACACATCAGGTCTTTGTATAAAATTGTAAACGTATGCATCATACAGCTTTCTTGATTTTTAATAATGTATAGGTAAGTTAATAAATCAAATATCCATATGTGGTAGTTCGTTGTTATTTCACTCTTGATTAACTGTTTATGGTGGTTTGGGTAAAAGTAAAACAAATTGTTTCAAATATCGAACTTCTCATTTTTATTTGGGATAGTCGAAAACCCAGACCACCCGACTCGCCCTAGGGCACGAGCACTAATTTGAGTGGCCTCTCAATTGGGATAGCCTAATAGGTCTGATATTATCGGGAATTTTCGCTTTTGAACAATGCCGTATACATTTTACATAGATAATAATAGTTCTTTGTGATTATTCTATCAGATGCTTCAATTTTACTTAGACTAAATTTTTCAAGATTTGTTACAAAAACGTCTTAAAACTGATGGATCCGGGAATTATATTCAACTGATATAGGACAAGAATTTTCTTTTTATCTTTTCATAGAATGTGTGTGACATTTAGCATTAGATGATGTTTTTGATAACTTTTAAGAATAAATGCTTTTTGAAAACGACTTTTGAAAGTTAAAATAACCTATAAATTTGTCATAAATAATAAAATAACTTGTGACACTATCAATCAAGAAGATTAAACTCCACACTTGACCAAATTTTTCAGTATTTGTTACAAGTATGCAGACATTGTAAAACCGATGAATCATGGAATTATATTCATCTGATATATGGCAGCAATTTCTTTCCCACTGTCTTTCATAGATTATGAGTCACAATTAGCACTACACTCTGTGTTTGGTAACTTTTGACAATAAACACAATTTCATATTAAGGATCATATAGTTTTAGACTTCTGTGTGTAGCTATGTACCATAATTGTATATAATTATATATACAATGTTAAGCATATGGCAAATGGCATAAAAAAAAGTAACTAAAAATGAATTTTATTCAAAAGAGCACAATTCAAGCTTCAAGGTACACAATCATATTTCAAACGTTACATTCAAATGCCTATATATCAGTCAGTTACTTGAAATAAGTATAATGAAATTACATTTGTATATTTCATAAGAAATGAAGTCACTGACCACAAAAATGTGAAATATGCTTGACTTGCACCTTCGTATTCAATGTTTCTCTATCTGCAAAAGCAATACATATCACTTCTTTTATGATACATCTTATTGATTATTGTAAAGCTATTACCCTTTTGGTATAGTTCACCCGTGACATATTGTCGTTAATTCTCCATTTGCTGTCATATTGATTGATTTTAAAGGGTTCCAAACATGTGGGCGAATTCATGTTGTATAATGAGGTTATAATAAACATCAGAAACAACAGAAAACTAATTTCTCTTAACTTGTTATTGAATAAAAAGGAAAACCAAATGTATCTGCGATCACGATATGATTGATTAGAAACAAATTTATATTTTAGATCAATAAAATATAATGTTTTTTCCTGCAGAATGTTAATCAGGTAATGAAAATATTTTGTGTCATAAAACTTTTGCTTATGATTATTTTGTAATGATTTTGAAGTTTGGATTGCTATTATAGTTAGAGTTAGATATATGGCAAAATACAATTCCACTCAGTAAATGGCTCTTGATATATCGTTTACTTTAAATATGAGAGGAACGGCTATCATTTCAGTAGCTCAATGGGTGGAGCGCGACTTCTCAGACAGAGATTGGTGGTTCGAATCCAGTCAAGGACTCGATTTTTTTTACAATGGCAATCGAGTTACTTATTGCTGCAGGTTAGATGCATTGAATCATTGAATCAAAATATATCAAGTTCCGATTTTTTTCAATAACGTTGTAAGATTCTGCTGGAAAAATATCCGCAAAAAACAGCCTGCCAACGATCTCACTCTCCATGTGAGATATGAATTCCTGGAACCTTCCGAGATCTGCATGGAGGTTGAATCTTGAGATGTCAACACGAGGGCCTAGCGAACAGATAATTGTTTTTTCAGAACTAAATGTGCCAGCGGTGGGGTTTAGCTCTGAGACTATAGCGCCCATCGTTACCGGACTTGCGTGGGGCGGGCACGTTAAGCTGTCAACAGTGGGGCTTAGATCCCAAATAATCGGTTTCCTAGAAGATGCTACCTCCAGGTATCAATGAACGCTATGGAGGATACATACGGCGGACTCTGTTGTTCGGGATTATTTTCTCTGCGGGGAAACGACTATATTTTAACGTCCATATATTATAACAGTCGATATTATAATAGTCGATATATTATAACAGTCGATATTTTAACGTCCCAGGGTTTTTCAGTATGATCCCATATCTTCTTTAACATTTTTTAATTGCCTGAAAGAGACGATTCAGTTAAACACCCATGTCGGGTGTCATATTAACTATTATTGTTAAACGTGTTTAATTAGCTTAGAGCAGTGTTCTTCAACCTGTGTTCCGCGGAACCCTAGGGTTCTACTCAAACGCTTTAGGGGTTCCGCGAGTCGATACTATAATTCGAATGTTCGACGTATGTATGTATAATACAAATACTTTATATGGAATATTTATTTATCTTCTTGTTTGAATTAATGCAAATTTATATCTTATATAAAGTTTTTATAACAAAGGCAGGGATGCACCTTGTTCATAACATGTAATACGTAATATGACACATCCCCCCTAAAATCAAATCTGGGTGTGCTACTGAATGAAGGGTTCCATAAAAAAATATCTCTAAAAAGGGTTCCGCGGGATGACAAAGGTTGAAGAACACTGGCTTAGAGGGTCATTCAATAAGTTTAAAAGTTTTTCTTTTGTTCAAATAAATTGTTTTTATTGTTAAAACTTCAACCGTGTTTTCAAATGCAGTCTCTTGACTTTTATTGAACTCGCGGATCGTAACCAGCGTGTGAGTCTGCTTGGTTTGAAAACGCTATTTTTGGGTTTTATGCTTCATTTCGATTCGGTCACCCCATCCTTGAATCTGGGGGAGGGAGACCGACGATTTGTGGAAAGCATCGTCTTTTGATAGTAAAGACTGATAGATGCTATGACGTATGCCATAGATTTCAATTCATGACTGTTACGGCGAACAGGCTGTTATCCTGTGTCACTGACAGAGGATTGAGGAGAAGGGTACAGAGTTACACGATTACCTTCTATTTGGAAGACTGCATATTGAATAGGATAATTGTAACGCTGAAATATAATTGTGAAAAAATAAAACAGGAATTTTAAAATTACTAACTGATTCAGAAAAAAAGGAGATGCTTAGGATAATTTAATAATTGACCATACTGCTTTTTAATAGTGCGACTTGACTCAGAATAGAAGGGAAATGTCTTAGAGAAGTAGCAGGTTTGGTCGTTGATTGCATCTTACCAGGCATTCGCCTGAAGATTATCCCAAAAGTAGTTTGAATACTTTATTCATTAACACTTTTAACACTGCTGTATTGAATTTAATCTAATTTTACTCGCTTGACACAAACTATGGGAACCAATGTATAATGAAATTTCTTTCGTTACACTTGCTCGTGTTAAAAGGAAAAGTTAAGGATTTTTAGTTAAAGACTTAAAAGCAGTGGCGTACAGTCATGGAGCGGAACGAAGCGATCTCTCCAGGGAGCTGAACTAAAAAGGGGTGCCTCCACCGATGATATTTTTGGCTTGAGAACCAAAGACTATATATGCATTATTAGGAATGAGCAAACCGAAATTATTTGTTCCAGGACACCAGAAGTTTAGCTATGTCACGCATGCTTCTTTTTGTGCTTCGGCTCAGCCGAGAGTTAATTTCAATCGTGATTGTCAAATGTACCGAAGAAATTTGTAGGAATTACGTAGATTTTCGTCTCCGGAAGTTTAGGACACCGAATAGAAACCGTTCGTAGGTCCACGGATTACAGAAGATGTTTGTGTAAATGTTGTCGTAAAGTTTCAAAAACAGGTAACTACAATTGCTGTGTATTTCGATTTAGATAATGTAAATAAAATACTTTTGCGCTGAAATGACTGAACCTGGAGTCTTCTTTCAAGCCTGTCGATAGTAGTTCACATTTTTACGAACTATTGTTCTATGTTTCGATCTCTTTCCTCTATTGAAAACACAATAGGACTTGGAGCTCTGGTATAGGAGCGTCCTCTGTCGATCGACATAAACCTACGAACAGCACAGCTTGGAATAATGTCCCTGTTCTTTCTGCTTCCATGTTTTTCTTTGTGCTTCTCTGCTCTGTTATAGCACTGCGATACTTGTATTACGCTCCGTTATTTTTCGATTACAGTTCCGGTGTGATGTTTTTAGTCCAACCTTACGTTCCTAATTGTACCACTTTATGTTCTTTAATCAGCAGTACGAGCGTTAATGAAAAGATATATACGTCATAATGGGTTAGAATAGGGCGGTAGTGGCTGCCACTTGAGATATAAGAGCTCAAAGTGTTTACATTTCGTAACGCTTCGATTTCAGCCAGATGCCCTAACCTTATATATTATTCATATCAAAATATTAGATTCTGAACTTGGGAAGTTTGTTTACTTCATACTTAAAATGTAATCTCTGTTCTGTATTAATAAAACGAACGCTCTGTAGAAGACTTTCCAATTCAAGAGTCTTCAAAGGCAGCATGCGATATTCTCCGAGTAGAGATGTACGTAATATCAGAGAATTTTTTTTTAATTCCAGTTTGATATTATCGTCGCTATGTGGGGAAATCTGTCTTCGCGGTTTACTTTTCAATGAACGTTTTGACGCATAATTTTGCTTAACAGATTTTTTTCTCTGAAGATGCTCGAATGGAGTACAGTGGGATGCAAATTTAAAATTTCAGCGTTTCATTATTTATACAACGTAAAGGAATACACTCTGATGAAAAAAAAAAAACCAAAAAAACAAAACATATTTAATCATAAAAAAAAATTGAGCTGCGACCATGAAACGGCATGCAAATGTCTTTTCAAGAGTTATTGAAATGATGAGACTTTCAGCGCCAATGATGTTATAGGGCTCATGCTACGCGCATAAGAACGATGCATTCTGCAGCATTTAAAACAACCGTTGTTCTCCCTCACGGGCAATATGAACTGGATTTTCTTCTTTGATACTGCAAGTTGTGTACAGAGATGTATTTGAGCTGTACTCGATGGCGCTATGCACAATTGGTGGATTTAGAGAGATGTCGCATCATAGGTTTAAGGCAAACTGGTTGGTCCAACAGAAACATCAGTTGCAATCTTGGCTGAAGCCACATGATAGTTGATCAATAGTAGCAACAGTGGATCAGAGAGAGCACATCTAATCGTCTTAGATGCTTACGATGTCCCAGACAGAGAACGATTCTAGAGGATCGTGCAGTCATGAGAAGAGAGACGTCCATGCCAATGGCGTCGTCCATACCAATGGTATCGTCCATACCAATGGCGTCCATACCACGTCCATACCAATGGCATGCCACTGATCCACCAAATCTTCCGCAGAGGGACATAACCAATATTATTGACTCTATGCCGCACCGAATACCGGCTTGTATAAGGATTTACTAATTAAAATGTCATCTTCTTGTCGTCCCAAATTAATGACCCCCCCTCTCCCCCTTGAATCCCTGAACTGAAATTTCCCAAGAGAATGAAAACAAATATTGAAACATTAAATGCTAGAAATTTCTGTACCTTTCCGAGTGAATTAAAATTTTAAACGCTTGCATAATGCTTTCTGTTTTCACCTGAAACGACAATAACATTAGATTTATATCTGCCTGCGCAAATGATTATTTTTTTATTCCTCTGTTTTAGTTGGATTCTGTTGGTTTCCCCCCTATGTTCTCCTTTTAAAATCTTCAAAAACTTCACACACAGTCGGTTGTCTTTACCAAATTTCCTTATTTAAATTAGATACAAAAGCAATGTAATGCCTTCAAAACCTCAGTTTCACATTTTCTGGATTCTACTGTTTTTCCTTGTACTATTCATAAGAAATCGTCCATTCTGTAAATAATTTAAATTTTGCTGGCATATAGTTGATAGTAAATGACGGCGTGCGTTACAATCGTTGCAAAGACTTTCAGAAAAAATCCTCTGTCTAAAGTAAACATGTGACATGCATTTATTGGCTCTAATTCTCTTCCTTGAACAATATCTATAGCGTGCGCATCCCTGAAATTAAACCTACCAAATGTGCAAGAAGATTTGAGGTCGTACAGCATTCTTTTAGTGGAATTAATTTTTAAAGGTATTTCTGCGGCACTAAACGTTACAGTTGCGAGCATCACCAAGAAAGTAAAAGTGTTCAGAAGCAAAATAAGGAGTGATTCGTCTGAGACCAAGACATCAAGAAAAAACAGGGATATAATACAAATAATGTGAATTATGTAAAAAAATAGTGGCACTGAAAAATATGATGCAAATTTTTCTGCACATTTTATAACATCGGCATATTCTCGGAGTAGAAAATGGAGCATTGAATCGTTTACTAAACTTAGCTTTCTATTGTAATATTTCAGGTTTTCTATAAAACATAAGCAAATGGCAAAATAAAAGTTTGCAAATAGTAGCGGAAAGAATAAACTTTGCATCATCACATTAATCCCCTCGATTTCAGTTAAATTGAATTCCGGGATTTGTGCTGACTGATTTTTCAGGATGAATACTTCCTTAGGTGAGTTTATAATCAGCAGAGCGTTACTGAAAATGCACAGAAAAGAACACGCTAATACACAATTTATTATTAGTGTAGTATACCGCTTTTCTTCAAATCGTCTCTTTTTGAAATATATTAATTGCAGCAACAGATATTTAATCAATTTCTTCCTTGTGAAGATTGCCCACCATATTATGCAGGGAAGTATGAAGATTAAAGAATCGAAAAAGCTCACGTAGTTTATCTTCATGGCAACATACGAGTTCCAATAATGGAAAACTGCATTGAGATGCAAAGCAATAGGGAAACAATACAACATGAATCTTAAACACTTGCAGCTTTTTTTCGTGCAGGAGTCAAAAATATCAATGCCCACACATATCAGGATTTTGTTTAAAACTGTAAACTCATGCATCATGTTTTTTGCTTGATTGTTATTCATTTACCGGTGAGCTTATAAATCAAATATAAGTAGCAGTAGACTGTTTTCTCACTGTTGTCTAACTGTTCGTGAGGGTTTTGGTCAAAATAAAACAGATTCTTTCATATATCGATATTTTCGTTTTCATAAGAAAATTAGGAACTATCTCAGATGGGATAGCGTATTCTGTTTAATTTAATTTTCTAAAAATTTCAGATTAATATCTAAAAATGCAACAGCTAACGTCTTATTTATGTTGCCGAGTCTAAAATTAGAAATGCAAATATGCATGATAATTTTTAGGCTTTTGGAAAAGGGCTTTTAAATGTTACATAGATGATGAAAGAACTCAAATCTGAGTATTGAAGAATACACTCTAGACTTGTCCATATCTTTCTCAACACTTACAGCTATTTTTTATGCAGGAGTCAAAGATTTCAATGCCCACACATATTAGGTCTTTGTATAAAATTGTAAACGTATGCATCACACAGCTTTCTTGATTTTTATTAATTTATAGGTTAAGTTAATAAATCAAATATCCATATGTGGTAGTCGGTTGTTCTTTCACTCTTGAGTAACTGTTTATGGTGGTTTGGGTAAATGTAAAGCAAGTTGTTTCGAATATCGAACTTCTCATTTATATAAGAAAATAAAAAAGTAACTCATTTGGGATAGGTAATAGGTCTAATATTATTGGGAATTTTCGCTTTTGAACAATGCCGTATACATTTTACATAGGTAATAATAGTTCTCGTGATTATTCTATCAGATGCTTAAATTCTAAATTTGACCAAATGTTTCAAGATTTGTTACAAAAAAGTCGCAAGACTGCTGAATTTATATTCAACTGATATAGATCAACAATTTTCTTTTTATGTCTTTCATAGAATGTGTGTAACATTTGTCATTATACGTTGTTTCTAATAACTTTTAAAAATAAACGCTTTTTGAAAACAAATTTTGAAAGTTAAAATGATCTATAAATTTGCCATAGATAATAAAAGAACTTGTGACACTACCAATCAGGAAGATCAAACTCCAAACTTGACAAAATCTTTAAGTATTTGTTACAACTATGCAGACATTGTAAAGCCGATGAAGCATGGAATTATATTCATCTGATATATGGCAGCAATTTCTTTCCCAGTGTCCTCCATAGATTATGAATCACAATTAGCACTACACTCTGTGTTTGGCAACTTTTGACAATAAACTTAATTTCATATTAAGGAACATATAGATTTAGACTTCTTTGCGTAGCTATGTACCATACTTATATGTAATTATATATACAAATTTATGTTAAGCATATGGCAAATGGCATAAAAAGTAACTAAAAATGAATTTTATTCAAAAGAACATAATTCAAGCTGCAAGGAACACAATTATATTTCAAAACATTACATTCAAATGCTTTTATATCAGCCAGTTACTAGAAATAAATATAATGAAATTACATTTGAAAATTTCATAAGAAATGAAGTCCCTGATCACAAAGATGTGGACTATATGCTTGGCTTGCACCTTCGTATTCAATGTTTCTCTATTATTAAACGCAATACATATCACTTCTTTCTATGATATTTCTTATTGCTTATTATAAATCTTTTGCTATAGTTTACCCGTGACATATTGTTGATATTTTTCCTTTTACTGCCGTATCGTGACATTTTAAAGTGTTTTATGCATATTGACAAAATCCTGGTGTAAAATGATGTTATAATAAACATCAGCAACAACAAAAACTAATTTTCTTTAAACTGAAAGGAATAACAAATTTACTGAAGACTACTATATGTTTTATTATAGACAAATCTATATTTTCACAAATAAAATATAATGTTTTTTCGTACAGAATGTTAATCAGCTAATGGAAATATTTTGTGTCATAAAACGTTTGTTTATGATTATCTTGTAACGATTTTGAAGCTTGAATTGTTATTATAGTCAGATAGAAGACAAAAAACAATTCCAATTCCTAAATGGCCAATAATATAGTGTTTACATCGGGCTATGACGTGTTTTGCTTTTATTGACGTGTTTTGCGCTTATTACGGAGCTTCCGTGCTTGTGCTCGCGTAACTGGTATTCTTATTTTGCTTGCGTATTGTGAAAGTGTTTCTTGGTTTTCGAGAATATATTGTAAGTTCCGGTGTAATTTTAATCAGAGGTTTTAATTTTAAATCCTGGGCAACATCGGGTCATTCTAAGCAACATTCGGGCCATTCAATATTGTGTGTGTGTGCGTCATCTAGTAAATATATTAATTGTACTCGTTTATATGCACAATATAAAATACTTATTTATATGCATAATGTTAAAAAGTTATATTAACTTTGTATTATTTTGATTGGTGTTTTGGTTACATTAATGGCGTCGCTATTCAGAAATGTTACAACATGTTTCAATGAGAAAATGCCTCTATTTTGGAGCCGTCACAGCAGAAGAGTGAGTAGTTAGCGCGCGAGAAGGCTCCATTGAAAAGGTAAAGAAAAGGAAACTGAGTATGCCAGTGAAAATTGCATATTAAGCGTATCAGTGTGTGTGGGGGGATTGAAAAAACGGGGGAAAACAGGAGAGAAGTTATACACGGAAATATGGCAAATATGTCGGGTTCCAGCTGTCTTCGGAGTCTATAACAATCTATCTATATATATACTAATTGCCAAGTGTCCGTCTGTCTGTCTGTCACGCTTTTTTAGGCACTTCCCGAATTGATAGAGACTTGCAATTTGGTACACGGCTCGGTCGTTCGATAAAACCCCCTAGAAAAAACGAATTTTTCGAAAACGTTCTATAGAGGGGGTGCCCCACACCAAAACGTTCGAAAAGTGAAATGACGGGAAAGCATGCTTTGCGATGAGATAGAGACTTCAAATTTGGTATATGGGTAAATCACTCGAAAGGAAGAAAGTGTGCAATTTCAGATTTCCAATATTTTCTACTTAAGGGGGGGGGGGGGTGCAGCATACCAAAACGTTCGAAAAGTGATATGATAGGAGAGCATGCTTTGCGATGAGATAGAGACTTCAAGTTTGGAGTATGGGTAAATCGTTTGAAACAAAGAAAGTGTGGAATTTCAGATTTCCAATATTTTCTACTTAAGGGGGTGCCGCACACTAAAACGTTCGAAAAGTGAAATGATAGGAAAGAATGCTTTGCGATGAGGTAGAGACTTCAAATTTGGTATATGGGTAAATCGTTCAAAAGGAAGAAATTGTGCAATTTCAGATTTCCAATATTTTCTACTTAAGGGGGTGCCGCACACCAAAATGTTCGATTTACAGAAAAAATGAGAAAACGCTCCTTTAAAATTTGATAGAGGCTTGAAATTTAGTATATGGGCTAATCATTTGACGGAAACACGCAAGATGAATATAGTTTTTCAACAATGTTCGTTTAAGGGGGTGCTAAAGAGTGAAACGTTCGAAAAGTGAATTGCTAAAAAACCATGTTTCGAAATTAGACAGATATATCAAATTTGGTGTAAGGGTAGATAGTTTGAAAGGAAGAAAGCGTGAAATTTCAGATTTCCAATATTTGTTACTTTCAGGGGTGCGCACACTAATATGTTCGATTTTCCGAATAAAGGAGAAATGCTCCTTTTAAAACGAGATAGAGGCTTGATATTTGGTATATGGACGAATCATTTGATAGAAATCACAAAAAGAGTAAAGTTTTTCAATAATGTGTATTTAAGGGGGTAGACACCCCGCACAAAAGTATTCGAAAGGTGAAATGCTAGAAAAGCATGCCTCGCTATAAGATAGAGACTTCAAATTTGGTGATCTTCCTTTTAAATGTGATAGAGGCTTGATATTTGGTATATGGACCAATAATCTGATAAAAAACACAAGACAAACAGAGGAAGAAATCCGCAAATTTAGGGGGTTTCTTCTTTAGGGGGTTCTGCAAACCAAAATATTCCATCTGTCGAATATATGTGAAACGCGAATTATTATAAAATTTACATTATTCAGTGGTTGCTTATTGCGAGACCGTTGATTTTCAACGGGTATTCGGCTAGTAAATACTAATTGCCAAGTGTCCGTCTGTCTGTTCGTCTGTCTGTCACGCTTCTTTTAGGCACTTCCCGAATAGATAGAGACTTGCAATTTGGTACACGGCTCAGTCGTTCGATAAAACCCCCTGGAAAAATCGAAATTTTTGAAAACGTTCTCTAGAGGGGGTGCCCCACGCCAGAATGTTCGAAAAGTGAAATGATAGGAGAGCATGCTTTGCGATGAGACAGGGACTTCAAATTTGGTGCATAGGTAAATTGTTCGAAAGGAAGAAAGTGTGCAATTTCAGATTTCCAATATTTTCTACTTAAGGGGGTGCCGCACACTAAAATGTTCGATTTACCGAGTAAATGAGAAAAGGCTCCTTTAAAATTTGATAGCGGCTTGAAATTTGGTATATGAGCTAATTATTTGACGAAAACATCCAAGACGAATATAGTTTTTCAAAAATGTTCGTTTAAGGGGGGTGCTCTAGAGTAAGACGTTCGAAAAGTGAATTGATAAAAACCATACTTCGGAATGAGATAGAGATATCAAATTTGGTGTAAGGGTAGATAGTTTGGAAGGAAGAAAGTGTATAATTTCAGTTTACCAAAATTTTCTACTTTAGGGGGTGCCGCACACTAAAATGTTCCATTTTCGGAATAAAGGAGAAACGCCCCTTTTAAAACGTGATAGTGGCTTGATATTTGGTATATGGGCGAATCATCTCATAGATATCACAAAAAGAATATAGTTTTTCAAAAATGTATAGTTAAGGGGGTGGGTACTTCACACCAAAGCTATCGAAACATGAAATGCTGGAAAAGCATACTTCACGATGAGATAGAGACTTGGTGTACGGGTAAAAAGTTGGAAAGGAGGAAAGTGTGCAATTTAAATTTTCCAACGTTTGCTATTGTAGGGGGTGCCGCTCACTAAAATTTTCGATTTGCCAAACAAATGAAAAACGCCTCCTTTACAATGTGATAGAAGCTTGAAATTTAGTATATGGGCTAACCATTTGAAAAAAAATCCAAACATGAATACAGTTTGACAAAAATGTTCATTAACGGGGTGCTACACAGAAAAACGTTCGAAAGGTGAAGTGATAGGAAAATCATGCTTCTCGATAGGATAGAGACTTCAAATTTGGTGTACGGGTAGATAGTTGGAAAGGAAGAACGCGTGAAATTTTAGATTTCCAATATTTGCTACTTCAAGGGGTGCCGCACACTAATATGTTCGATTTTCGGAATAAATGAGGCACACTTCCTTTTAAATGTGACAGAGGCTTGATGTTAGGTATATGGGCCAATCATCTGATAAAAAACCCAAGACAAAGAGAGTTTTTCAAAAATGTTCATTTACGGGTGTACTTCACAGAAAAAAGTTCCAAAGGAGAAATAATGCCTCGGGATGAGATAGACTTTAATGTGGTGTACGAGTAAATAATTCGAAAGGAAGAAATGCGCAAATGTAGTTTCCCAATATTTTCTTCTTTAGGGGGTTCTGCACACAAAAATATTTGATTTGTCGAATAAATGTGAAACTCGAATTATTAAAAAATTTACATTATTCAGGGGTTGCTTATTGCGAGACCGTTGATTCGAAAGAAAGAAAATGTGCAATTCTAGATTTCCAATATACTCTACTTAAGGGGGTGCCGCACACCAAAATGTTCGATTTGCCAAATAAATGAGAAACGAACCCTTTAAAATTTGGTAAAGGCTTGAAATTCGGTATATGGGCTAATCATTTGATGAAAATACCTAAAACGAATATAGTGTTTCAAAAATGTTTGTTTAAGGGGGTGCACCAGAGAAAAACATTAGAAAGGTGAATTGATAAAAAAAAAAACATGCTTTGAGATGAGATCGAGATTTCAAATTTGGGGTACGGGTAAATAGTTTGGAAGGAAGAAAGTGTATAATTTCAGTTTTCTAATATTTTCTTCTTAAGGCGTGCCGCACACCAAAATGCTCGATTTTCGAAATAAAGAAGAAACGCCTCTATTAAAACGTGATAGAGGCTTGATATTCCGTATATGGAAGAATCATCTGATAGAAAACCCAAGAAGAATATAGTTTTTCAAAAATGTATATGTAAGGGGGAGGGTACTCCACATAAAAACATTCGAAAGATGGAATGATGGAAAAAGCATGCTTGGCGATGAGATAGAAACTTCAAATTTGGTGTACGGGTAAATAATTGGAAAGGAGGAAAGTGTGCAATTTCAATTTTCCAACATTTGCTATTGTGGGGGTGCCGCTCACTAAAATATTCGATTTGACGAACAAATGAAACACGCCTCCATTACAATGTGATAGAGGCTTAAAATTTAGTATATGGGCTAATGATTTGATAAAAAACTCAAGATTAATACGATTTTTCTAAATTATTCATTTAAGAGAGTGATACACTGAAAAACGGTCGAAAGGTGAAGTGATAGAAAAATCATGATTCGCGATAGGATAGAGACTTCAAATTTGTCGAACAGGTAGATAGTTTGAAAGGAAGAAAGTGTGCAATTTCAGATTTCCAATATTTGCTACTTTAGGGAGTGTCACAGACCAATATGTTCGATTTTCCGAATAAATGAGAAAAGCCTGCTTTAAAATTTGATAGAGGCTTGAAATTTGGCATATAAGCTAATAATTTGATGAAAACGCTCAAGGCAAAAGAGCTTTTCAAAAATGTTCGTTTAAAGGGGTGCTCCAGAGAAAAACGTTCGAAAGGTGAAATAACGAAAAATCATATTTCGAGATGCGAAAAAAACTTCAAATTTGGTGTACGTGTATATTGTTCGAAAGGAAGATCACGTACAATTTCAGTTTTCCGATATTTTCTATTTTACGGGGTACCGCAAACTCAAATGTTCGATTTTTCGAATAAATGAGATACGATTTTTTTTAATGTGATAGAAGCTTGATATTTGGTATATGGTACAATCATCTGATAAAAAAAAAAACACAAGAATAGAGTTTTTCAAAACTGTTCATTTAAGGGAGTATCTATCTACTCGACACGAAAACGTTCGAAAAATAAAATGATAGAAAAAATATGCTTCGCGATGGATTAAAAACGTGTAATTTAATGTACAGGTAGATAGTTCAAAAGAAAGAACGTGTGCAATAGAATTTTTCGAATATTTGTAATTTGGGGGTTCCGCACACCAAAACGTTCGAAAAGTGAACTGATAGAAAAACATGCTTTGCGATGAGATAGAGACTTCAAATTTGGTATATGGGGATATCGTTCGAAAGGAAGAAAGTGCGCAATTTCAGATTTCCAATATTTGCTACTTTAGGGGGTCTCTCACACCAAAATGTTCGATTTGCCTAATAAATGAAAAACGCCTACTTTTAAATTTGATAGAGACTTGAAATTTGGTACATGAGCTAATCATTTGATAAAATATGCAAGACGAATAGAGTTTTTCAAAAATGTTCATTTAAAAGGGTGCTCCACATAAAAAAGTTCGAAAGGTGAAATTATAACATTGCTTGCTTCAGTATTAGATAGAGATTTCAAATTTGTTGTACGGGTAGATAGTTCGAAAGGAAGAAAGTGAGCAATTGAAGTTTTCCAATATTTTCTTCTTTAGGGGGTTCCGCACACCAAAACTGTTGATTTTCCGAATAAATGTGAAACGCGAATTATTCACAAATTTACGTCATTCGAGGATTGCTAATTGTTTGACCGTTGATTTTCAACGGGTATTCGGCTGGTATATTCTAAAACTCGAAACATTAATGGCGATTAACCTTTAAAATCCACGATATTTGAAAATTTCCTAATTTAATACATTACGTATTTAGGCATTTTTTTATATCGCTGAGAAAGAAATTCATCGTATCTCTTACTTGCAGAAAATCGTTTGATCGATAAATTCGAATTGAAATAAATGAAAGTACCTACAAGTTGCAAAAAAGAAAAAAATTCTTCTATTTAGAGGGGGGGGGGGAAATGCTATCTCAAGGAGGTTTCACCGGATCTGAGATAATTTTTAGCAGAATACTTATGACTGGAATGTATGCCCGTCATATGACAGAATTCAAAATTTGCAAAATATTACCTCCTATTTGGCGTTAGTTGTATCAATTTGGCGACATTTGCGACATCCCGCCAAATACTTTGCCAAACGTCACAGACAGACGAACAAAGAAATGGCTTTTTCTTCTAGTAGAGTTTTATATTCTTTCCAAGATATTGAATTTTCATTAATTTGGTGACATTTTCGTTAATATTTGTGATATTTTGTTCAATTTTGAGGCATTTTAAAAAACCCGTCAAAATTGTTGCCAAGTGGGACAGTTGGATTGACAGACAAACGCTGCCGAAACATCATTATAATACTATCCAATTTCAAAACACAATTAATTTAATGATTTGACGTCAATTTTTTCAATTTGGCGAAATTTTTATCGAATTCCCAACATTGTCGTTAATTTGGCGATATTGTAATCAATTTGGCAACTTTTAAAATTTCGCCAATTTTTTTGGCAAATGGGGTGATTGGATTGACAGGAAACGATACCGAAATGTCATTACAATACTGTTACATGGCAATGTGTAACATTGTAAGTTGTGGAGGGATTGCAACCTCTAAAGATGGTCCCTGTACTTCTTTTACAACAAATATAGGTTTCCCCAGAAGAACACCTGCAAGGAAGCGAGAACAATGCTTTTCCGACTTCATTGACAGGGACTTCTCAATTTCAGAGGGGCCCACAGCGGGGCGCCTTGGGGAGAGCTGACCGTTTCTGGCCGCACGTGCGCCGGGGTACGTGGGAATTTGGACCCAGATGTCACGCATTAATTCTGGGGTGCTAACCAGCCCTCTGTGATGACTGCACCCAATAGCTGGATGTAACCCTTTAATATCCAATGAAAATACCAGGGGCTACAGTGGGGGAGCCAATGAAAACCTGGGTCGTAATTGTGTAGGAGTTTTTGGATGTTCGAGAGAGAGTCAGATTTTGAGAAAAGAAGCGTCAATTGATTTTCTGATTTTGAAGAGAAGAGTCTCCTAAAAACGACTGCAGAGATGATGGGCATCCGATGATTCCTCGTACTAGGACTTCGCACCCGATGACGGTCCAACGAAGTATCGAAGGTACGCAATGCATGTCCTTTACATACAGTTTGGTGACACTATATTATTGTTCTCTCTCGACATCGTATTAGATTTCACACTTGAGTAAATTAATCAGTATGCAAATTGTTTTAATTGTATTTTAATAGGTGCATAAATGCATTACTAGTGTGATTTTAACTCTAATCTTAATGAAGGAATTTAATTATATTTCCCAAATATGGATAATTATGAGAAGCGTGCGTATGACACGGAGCAACTATTGTTGTAATGAGAATAGACGTGAATGTCAGTACGAGCATGTAATGGGGAATAATTATGAGCATGTTAGAGTGTTAATTGAATATGTTCTTATTATTTTTAATCTCTTCTGTAAATAAATGTGTTATTGTTGTAAGTTTTGTTCGTTGTCCTCATTTTCCAAGTAACATTCTATTGATTGATTATGTGTATTTCTATTCGACACGGCCAATGTCGGAGATCACTTTAATTGGGGATAATAGTAATAATAATTTTTGCGTTCTGACCGGATGTGTGGTAAAAATCCAGCATCAAATACTATCTTTTTCCAAAACTTAATTAATTTTGCATCATACCTATCAATTTGGCGAAATTTTTATCTATTTGTCGACATTTTTATCGATTTGGTGATATTTTCGTGAATTTAGCGTTATTTTGATAAATTTGGCGACATTTAAAAACTCGCTAAATTTATCGACAAGTGGGATGGTTGGACTGACAAATAAATGCTTCCGAAACATCATTACAATACCACCCCCTTTCAAAACGCAATTAATTTCATTAATTTGGCGTAATGTTTATCGATTTGGCGACATTTCCGCAACATTAAAAAAAAATCGCCAAGTTGGCGGTATCTCGCCAAATTCTTCCCCAAAAATTTCGCCAAGCGTTACCCAGGATATATATATATATATAGATAGATAGACAGATAAATCAAGGTGTTTATATTATAAATGATAGTATAAAAATAATAAAAAACAAGAAAGATCAATCATGCATAAATCACTGATTATGAAACACTTTCCAACTGAAATGCAATTTTATTTAAACATCTCTAAAATGCGATACATTCAGCGGCGATATTTGTAAAATTATCACAATACTACAATGATTCATTATATTTGAAAACAAATGAACTTTTTTCAAATAACGTCATCGAAATATAAATCGTTTGGCTCTTTTTGTAAAACAAGTAAATATTTCATTCCTGAACTTTTTCATTTCATTTCATTCAGCGGCGATATTTTTAAAATTATCGTAATACTACAATAATTTATTTTACTTAAAACTTAAAATCATGGAGGTAAAAGTACTTTCTAACTCCATGCTTAAAACGTCATCGAAAAAGCAATACTATATAATCGTCTGTTTCTCTATGTAGAATCAATGAATGTTTCATTCATATCAGCTATATTGCAGACTACAGAGCTAAATAATTTTGCATTAAAGAAATTCAGCAATTCTTATACAACTCATCTTACAACTTGATGTGTTTACAAGCTCCATGCATAAAAATTAGGCTTCGTTGCAGAAATAATCAAAGTTTGATGATCATTTAAATTTTAAAATATTGTTATTCCGTTGACGCAGTGCACAGAGAAAAAAATGAAGCGAGTTTAGGACATATGCAACACCAAATATACTCACGTTGGTCATACATTGAAAGAGCACCAGGCGCGAAGTGCCTTTCATCTCTGGTATGCAGGTCCTTGTATGACCATCTGCAGCTTTGTCGGTATTTGAGTAACCCCGAGTGCAGGGAAGAAATGCTCTTTATGAGAGCATGCACAGAACATAAAAACAGAATTAACTTTAAAAAGGCAACTAGTAAAAGGTTTAAGTTTAGGTACTGCAATTGGCGTTTTTACTGAAAAACGTGCAGTGCATAAAAGGTGGAGGGCTTTCAATCTCTTAGATCAGCTCGTTTGCCTTGGCCACCGAGCATCTCTACGAGTTTGAAAGTTTTGTTCATGGGGTCAAAATCAGACTTCAGAATCTGCAGGGCGTCTTTTAGGAAGACGACGATATTGTTAATTTTAAAGTATTCCTCAAGCTCTTTGAAAAACTTGAGAAACTCACGAAATCCACTGGGGGTGGTTTAAGGGCTACCAGCAGCAGCAGCAGTAGCGTATTTGACCTTAGGGGCGACCACGTGCCTTTCGGGACTACTGTTTCCCGTCTCGGCAACGTTTTTGGTCGTCTCTAGGGCTGTGGGAGTCTTCGAGGGCTGTGGGAGTCTTCGAAATCCTCATCGGTTTGAACCCAAGTCCTAGAATAGCATTTTTTAGTTCGTCTATTTCTGTGTCTACGGGGAGTACCTTAACAACGATTTTTTTGGGTCTGGCTTTTCTGAAGTTGATCGAGAAAAATTTTGCTTTACTTGCCAAAAGATAGGATTGGACCTTCCTATAGTCGTCATCATTTAACGGGGTGATCTTGATGAGATTACCTACCTATTTGCTTTCTAATTGATTAGAAACGATTTTGTTGGCTCGCAAATGATCACACGCCAGTTTGCCTGATCTAAGTAGAAAGGGCTGACCTTAAACTTGGGAGGATGGGCCTCTTCGTTCGCCACGCCTTCGTCCATCTCAACAGTTTCCTGCTGAAGCAGGGCGAAGGAGTTTTGAACCGGGGTCTCAGTTTGAGGAACTTTTTTAGACGCCTTACAGAAATCCTCTGTCTTTTCGTAGGTTTTTGGATCTCCTCATCCTGGGGGACCCTAGTTGTGGGGGTTTCCAAGAAGAAATCCTCAAGAGGCTGCTTACAAGGTTCGCCACTGCTGCGGGAAGCAAGAATATTCAAGATGTTGCCCTGGTATTTAGGGGATTCTAAGCTAGCACTGGGGTACTGAATAACATAAAGACCGCCAGAATGCATACCTTTGATGAGAGTCTTGTACTTGGACATCCATTCGGCGTCGCAGGTCTCCAGCTTCTTTGAGAAATATTGGATCAGCATATCCACAGTCTGTAGGTAGTTTGCTGTGATCGGGTTTCTAGACAAGCCGTCTCTCTTGATTGCCTGTTTATAGGCATACACGTAGAAATCCTCCGTACATCCGTCAATCTGTTCGTTTTGGTCATGGTCCTCCATTCTCTCGGCCCAGCTGGTCTTTTCCTTTAGCGCCGTCTCCTGTGCTTCATCATCAGCCTTGTCCTCGAGAACTTTAGCAAGCCGTCTGTGACGATTGCTAAAGCCAGTGAAAATTTCAGCTTCAGTCTCAATTGGTGTCTCCTCTAACTGCTTCTGTGTTACTTGGAAGTGAGAAATCCAAGCTTTTCTGAATCTCATCCATTCTTTCTCCTCCACCGGCGTAAGTTCAATACCGCAGACAAACATTATCTTGAGTTTAGCTTAGCCCGATATATTCTACCGAAACTTGGTATACTATCCCCAGGCTAACACTAACGATCAGCACGTGCTAACGTAGAGCATCTCAGAACGTCTGCACTGCTCCACTACAAATCTCCGACTGACCACAAAATATACACCAAAAAGAACTTTAAAAATCACAATTTTGACACAAGAAGGATAACATATTTTATTTTGAAATGGGTTACGTAATCTTTTCATACAATATGGGTGCAATTATTATTTTAATTTTTATTTAAAAACTACCGAACTTATTTTGCTGAATTTTCTTTATATATTTTATGGGGTAATTTGAATATTTCCTAAAATTTTCAAAGCAATTTGTGAATTTTAAATTCGCTTAAAAATGTTTGAAAAATTAGATCCCATAGGGTTCAATGTATTTCATTTTTTCAACCCGGGTTCAATCCAAAACTCATTGGGTGATATTATTCATTTACATTCCCATATGTTCTACAAACTGTCTCAACAACATACTAAGATTTCATTTTGATAAAGTAATTTTTACGGCAGTTATCGTGACAACGGTCAGACAGACAGGCAGATAGAAAGAACAAAGTTATAAAAACTTTTCGACTATGTTGTAAGGTGTTAAAAATAGACACAACAGAACGTTGTTTTTATAATCGCGAAGGAAGAAATCACAAATTTAAACCACTTCATTTGCTAAGCACTTGCTACTGGATCTGCACAAATGCTTGCGATTTTGCCATTTTGCCTTTATTGTCTCTCCAAAATAATATGAATTTTAAAGGCAAAAATTTGACCGATTTTTGGCTTTAAATGCTTATAACTATTACACTAATTCGAATTATATATATATATATATATATATATACATATATATATATATATATATATATATATATATATATACATATAAATATATATATATATATTATATATATATTATATATGATATTATATATGTATATATTATAGATATTATATATATATATTATATACATTTTACATTTTATTATTATCTAAAATAAAATATAAAATGAAAATCCAATGACAGTATAGAGATGTTGTAACTCATAATACACTAACTTAAAAATTGCCTACAAATTATAAAGAAGCATTAAACATAAATACAACCATCATGAGGAAAATTAAAAGCATATTACTAGTCATCAAGCTAAAGATAATAAAAAAATATCAACGGTGTGGAATTGAAAATAGGAATACAAAAAATGCTAAGCATTAAAGCTTCACACGTGGAGAAGCACTAGGCTTAAGAATTATTTATTTCGAAACAAATATTTTTCAAGTCCAAATATTTAATCGAAATGAACACAAAAAATGCTTGTTTCGGAAACACGAGCTAGGTTTTATCTATAAATTCGTGTTATTTGGACAACAAGCATAAAGAGTGAAAAATTAGACAGGAAGCAAAAATACCTGAAAATACTCTTCAAAAGTACTACCAAGTCGAGCATTAAATGACAAGACCAATGTTGCCATTCGGTAAAGATAAAAGTAGAGATCTACCCATGCCAATGTAAGTAATAAATAACAGCATTGCGTAAAGGCAGTAAAATGTGATATTCTACAGTAAAATCTGTAAAATTAAATGTCAAGTAAAATAGAAAACATAGAGGCAAAGGTATAAGTGGATGTAAAATCATAGCAATGTAAATTCAAGAGAATGGAGATGTTCGGCTGATATTAAGATATTAAAGAAAGAATTTTAAGCTAATCGAAACCTATTGACTATACTATCTACTAAATATGCTGGATATTCATATAATTTACTAGTAATTTTTAGGTTATTAATTTGCATAGCACGACATTTTTTATGTGATGCTATGCAAATTAATAAAAAATAAATTCGAAAAAGTTGATTAAGTATAATTTCTAAACAATTGAATCGAGTTGCAAGAATTAAATGGTAATATTTTATCAATGTTGAATTTAAAATAGTCTTTTTTATCATATAAATTAGTAACTATACTATTAGTAGGTTCAATTACTAGATTTAAATCCAAATAATTAATATTATTACTAATAGTAGTTTCATTAGGTATTAATTCCAAATGATCCGGATAGAAATACATATATATATATATATATATATAGAAAAAGATAAAAAGTGAAAAAAACATGGAAAAAAGAAAGGAAGGCTCGGCAAAAAGCTTACATTATGGCGGTAAGGGGTTGTGACCTTACTCCCCAGTTCAACGAGCTCGTCAGAAACGCCGCGGCTTTTCACTCCTGGTCGCCAGCTATGGCCCAAGCCAACCTCCGGAGTGACATTGAAAACATCCCGAGACCTGGATAGAAATGAGGACGAGAGGAATATCACCACAAATAAAGCCAACTGAACTGCCGACTCAAAGGAAATGAAGTGCTAGCTGCGGTCCTTTGATCACAGTGCGGTCCTGTCTTATGGAGGGTTCGATGATTTTGTCTCTAATTGAACTCAAAAAAGACTTAAGTCTTACACTATATGCCAAATTGGTTCTGTATAAATTATCAATATTTTTAAGCATAAAGGAAATTGGATATTTATTAAAAAATGCTTGTTTTAAAAATTCTTGATCAAAATTGATACGTAGATGCTCTTCTTTGATAGTTCTTTTTATTCTGATTAAACCTCCCAAGAATACATTGCGAAACACATTCAAATGTATGTTGGAATGCCAATGTATAATTCCAATAATGGGTAATTTAAATTGTTTTCTTTTATCATAGATGGTGAATATGACAGGGATTTGACTATAGTTGATATTCAAATCCAAAAATTCGACCTCGTTGTTATTTTTAAGAGGATTTTCCTTCAAGATGAGGTTAGGTGGATAAAAATCAAAGTTCATTTTGTAGTTCTCTTCTCATATCCAATAATTACGTCATCCACATAACGTAGGTATATGATTTCGTTGTTTATATGAGATCTTCTTTCATAAAAAATAAGATAGATATCAGCCAATATGGAGGAACATCCCCCCCCCCATGGGGATGCCCTTAATTTGTTGATAAACGGATAATCCGTTGTAAAGGTAATTTTCTTTAATAACTATTTTGATTATAGACTTGAATTTATTGAATTCTAGACTTCTTTTTAAGTCATATTCTTCAAATAAGTTGTAAAGTATATTTGTCATGTCATCTAGATCTATAGTATTAAAAAGTTCTTGGAAATCATAAGTTCTTAAGGGCAAAGGATGTTTATGATCTTTCAATATATTGATCACTTGTAGACTGTTTTTTATAATATAGCTTCCTTGGTTATTAAGTTTCAGCAAAATAGGTTGTAAAAGCTTTATTAACATATTATTGGCTTTCTTGAGATAGGTATTGCATCCAACAGTAACTGGTCTGAAAGTAATAGGACTTTTATGTAGTTTCGGAATATTAATCAGATAGGGGTACTTTATAATTCCTGTGTATTTGATGCCAGTTAATAAATATAAAGCTTTGATTTTATTTGAGATTTCCTTAAGGGAAAGGTTGATTTTACTGTAAAGTACATCATTCTCATATTTTTCTTTCAAGATGTTAATGTAAAAGAGCTTACATGTAAATGCGTAGTTACTTGAGGCCTTGTCAATATAAGTAATTATAAATTGATTTTGAATGTTCTTCAGAAGTTTGAAGTTTATTTTACATTGGTCAGGAGGTTGGTAAAGTTTTTTATAATAGTACATGAAGTCCCTGCACATCTTAGATCGCCATTGATGGAATGCGATATCAGGCAGACTATATTGGATGGAAAGTTTATGAATGAATTGATCAATGTCTTCTCGAAAAGCTTCAAACGGATCACCATGATAAGGATTTCTATATTTAGTACCAAGTTTGAAAGCTTGAATTAATGAGGTATCTGTAAGAACTTTGCAATCACCTGTTACTATATGACCTAATATGGGATCGGAATAAGGATTATTTTTGCATTTGCATTCTGTTAAATTAACTAGATGTAGATTCTGACTTAAAATATTATAGTTGAATGCTTTTCTTCCTAAAGGAATGACATAACGATAAGAAGTTCTTATTTTCAAGTTGCTGATGGGAAGGGTATCTTGATGGTCCTTTAAAATATGTCGAAATATATTTATATATTTTATATATCGTTTATATATTTTATGGGGTAATTTGAATATTTCCTAAAATTTTCAAAGCAATTTGTGAATTTTAAATTCGCTTAAAAATGTTTGAAAAATTAGATCCCATAGGGTTCAATGTATTTCATTTTTTCAACCCGGGTTCAATCCAAAACTCATTGGGTGATATTATTCATTTACATTCCCATATGTTCTACAAACTGTCTCAAAAACATACTAAGATTTCATTTTGATAAAGTAATTTTTACGGCAGTTATCGTGACAACGGTCAGACAGACAGGCAGATAGAAAGAACAAAGTTATAAAAACTTTTCGACTATGTTGTAAGGTGTTAAAAATAGACACAACAGAACGTTGTTTTTTATAATCGCGAAGGAAGAAATCACAAATTTAAACCACTTCATTTGCTAAGCACTTGCTACTGGATCTGCACAAATGCTTGCGATTTTGCCATTTTGCCTTTATTGTCTCTCCAAAATAATATGAATTTTAAAGGCAAAAATTTGACGGATTTTTGGCTTTAAATGCTTATAACTGTTACACTAATTCGAATTATATATATATATATATATATACATATATATATATATATATATATATATACATATAAATATATATATATATATTATATATATATTATATATGATATTATATATGTATATATTATAGATATTATATATATATATTATATACATTTTACATTTTATTATTATCTATAATAAAATATAAAATGAAAATCCAATGACAGTATAGAGATGTTGTAACTCATAATACACTAACTTAAAAATTGCCTACAAATTATAAAGAAGCATTAAACATAAATACAACCATCATGAGGAAAATTAAAAGCATATTACTAGTCATCAAGCTAAAGATAATAAAAAAATATCAACAGTGTGGAATTGAAAATAGGAATACAAAAAATGCTAAGCATTAAAGCTTCACACGTGGAGAAGCACTAGGCTTAAGAATTATTTATTTCGAAACAAATATTTTTCAAGTCCAAATATTTAATCGAAATGAACACAAAAAATGCTTGTTTCGGAAACACGAGCTAGGTTTTATCTATAAATTCGTGTTATTTGGACAACAAGCATAAAGAGTGAAAAATTAGACAGGAAGCAAAAATACCTGAAAATACTCTTCAAAAGTACTACCAAGTCGAGCATTAAATGACAAGACCAATGTTGCCATTCGGTAAAGATAAAAGTAGAGATCTACCCTTGTCAATGTAAGTAATAAATTACAGCATTGCGTAAAGGCAGTAAAATGTGATACTTTACAGTAAAATCTGTAAAATTAAATGTCAAGTAAAATAGAAAACATAGAGGCAAAGGTATAAGTGGATGTAAAATCATAGCAATGTAAATTCAAGAGAATGGAGATGTTCGGCTGATATTAAGATATTAAGGAGAGAATTTTAAGCTAATCGAAACCTATTGACTATACTATCTACTAAATATGCTGGATATTCATATAATTTACTAGTAATTTTTAGGTTATTAATTTGCATAGCACGACATTTTTTATGTGATGCTATGCAAATTAATAAAAAATAAATTCGAAAAAGTTGATTAAGTATAATTTCTAAACAATTGAATCGAGTTGCAAGAATTAAATGGTAATATTTTATCAATGTTGAATTTAAAATAGTCTTTTTTATCATATAAATTAGTAACTATACTATTAGTAGGTTCAATTACTAGATTTAAATCCAAATAATTAATATTATTACTAATAGTAGTTTCATTAGGTATTAATTCCAAATGATCCGGATAGAAATATATATATATATATATATATATATATATAGAAAAATATAAAAAGTGAAAAAAACATGGAAAAAAGGAAGGAAGGCTCGGCAAAAAGCTTACATTATGGCGGTAAGGGGTTGTGACCTTACTCCCCAGTTCAACGAGCTCGTCAGAAACGCCGCGGCTTTTCACTCCTGGTCGCCAGCTATGGCCCAAGCCAACCTCCGGAGTGACATTGAAAACATCCCGAGACCTGGATAGAAATGAGGACGAGAGGAATATCACCACAAATAAAGCCAACTGAACTGCCGACTCAAAGGAAATGAAGTGCTAGCTGCGGTCCTTTGATCACAGTGCGGTCCTGTCTTATGGAGGGTTCGATGATTTTGTCTCTAATTGAACTCAAAAAAGACTTAAGTCTTACACTATATGCCAAATTGGTTCTGTATAAATTATCAATATTTTTAAGCATAAAGGAAATTGGATATTTATTAAAAAATGCTTGTTTTAAAAATTCTTGATCAAAATTGATACGTAGATGCTCTTCTTTGATAGTTCTTTTTATTCTGATTAAACCTCCCAAGAATACATTGCGAAACACATTCAAATGTATGTTGGAATGCCAATGTATAATTCCAATAATGGGTAATTTAAATTGTTTTCTTTTATCATAGATGGTGAATATGACAGGGATTTGACTATAGTTGATATTCAAATCCAAAAATTCGACCTCGTTGTTATTTTTAAGAGGATTTTCCTTCAAGATGAGGTTAGGTGGATAAAAATCAAAGTTCATTTTGTAGTTCTCATTCTCATATCCAATAATTACGTCATCCACATAACGTAGGTATATGATTTCGTTGTTTATATGAGATCTTCTTTCATAAAAAATAAGATAGATATCAGCCAATATGGAGGAACATCCCCCCCCCCCATGGGGATGCCCTTAATTTGTTGATAAACGGATAATCCGTTGTAAAGGTAATTTTCTTTAATAACTATTCTGATTATAGACTTGAATTTATTGAATTCTAGACTTCTTTTTAAGTCATATTCTTCAAATAAGTTGTAAAGTATATTTGTCATGTCATCTAGATCTATAGTATTAAAAAGTTCTTGGAAATCATAAGTTCTTAAGGGCAAAGGATGTTTATGATCTTTCAATATATTGATCACTTGTAGACTGTTTTTTATAATATAGCTTCCTTGGTTATTAAGTTTCAGCAAAATAGGTTGTAAAAGCTTTATTAACATATTATTGGCTTTCTTGAGATAGGTATTGCATCCAACAGTAACTGGTCTGAAAGTAATAGGACTTTTATGTAGTTTCGGAATATTAATCAGATAGGGGAACTTTATAATTCCTGTGTATTTGATGCCAGTTAATAAATATAAAGCTTTGATTTTATTTGAGATTTCCTTAAGGGAAAGGTTGATTTTACTGTAAAGTACATCATTCTCATATTTTTCTTTCAAGATGTTAATGTAAAAGAGCTTACATGTAAATGCGTAGTTACTTGAGGCCTTGTCAATATAAGTAATTATAAATTGATTTTGAATGTTCTTCAGAAGTTTGAAGTTTATTTTACATTGGTCAGGAGGTTGGTAAAGTTTTTTATAATAGTACATGAAGTCCCTGCACATCTTAGATCGCCATTGATGGAATGCGATATCAGGCAGACTATATTGGATGGAAAGTTTATGAATGAATTGATCAATGTCTTCTCGAAAAGCTTCAAACGGATCTCCATGATAAGGATTTCTATATTTAGTACCAAGTTTGAAAGCTTGAATTAATGAGGTATCTGTAAGAACTTTGCAATCACCTGTTACTATATGACCTAATATGGGATCGGAATAAGGATTATTTTTGCATTTGCATTCTGTTAAATTAACTAGATGTAGATTCTGACTTAAAATATTATAGTTGAATGCTTTTCTTCCTAAAGGAATGACATAACGATAAGAAGTTCTTATTTTCAAGTTGCTGATGGGAAGGGTATCTTGATGGTCCTTTAAAATATGTCGAAATATATTTATATATTTTATATATCGTTTATATATTTTATGGGGTAATTTGAATATTTCCTAAAATTTTCAAAGCAATTTGTGAATTTTAAATTCGCTTAAAAATGTTTGAAAAATTAGATCCCATAGGGTTCAATGTATTTCATTTTTTCAACCCGGGTTCAATCCAAAACTCATTGGGTGATATTATTCATTTACATTCCCATATGTTCTACAAACTGTCTCAACAACATACTAAGATTTCATTTTGATAAAGTAATTTTTACGGCAGTTATCGTGACAACGGTCAGACAGACAGGCAGATAGAAAGAACAAAGTTATAAAAACTTTTCGACTATGTTGTAAGGTGTTAAAAATAGACACAACAGAACGTTGTTTTTTATAATCGCGAAGGAAGAAATCACAAATTTAAACCACTTCATTTGCTAAGCACTTGCTACTGGATCTGCACAAATGCTTGCGATTTTGCCTTTATTGTCTCTCCAAAATAATATGAATTTTAAAGGCAAAAATTTGACGGATTTTTGGCTTTAAATGCTTATAACTGTTACACTAATTCGAATTATATATATATATATATATATACATATATATATATATATATATATATATATACATATAAATATATATATATATATTATATATATATTATATATGATATTATATATGTATATATTATAGATATTATATATATATATTATATACATTTTACATTTTATTATTATCTATAATAAAATATAAAATGAAAATCCAATGACAGTATAGAGATGTTGTAACTCATAATACACTAACTTAAAAATTGCCTACAAATTATAAAGAAGCATTAAACATAAATACAACCATCATGAGGAAAATTAAAAGCATATTACTAGTCATCAAGCTAAAGATAATAAAAAAATATCAACGGTGTGGAATTGAAAATAGGAATACAAAAAATGCTAAGCATTAAAGCTTCACACGTGGAGAAGCACTAGGCTTAAGAATTATTTATTTCGAAACAAATATTTTTCAAGTCCAAATATTTAATCGAAATGAACACAAAAAATGCTTGTTTCGGAAACACGAGCTAGGTTTTATCTATAAATTCGTGTTATTTGGACAACAAGCATAAAGAGTGAAAAATTAGACAGGAAGCAAAAATACCTGAAAATACTCTTCAAAAGTACTACCAAGTCGAGCATTAAATGACAAGACCAATGTTGCCATTCGGTAAAGATAAAAGTAGAGATCTACCCTTGCCAATGTAAGTAATAAATAACAGCATTGCGTAAAGGCAGTAAAATGTGATACTCTACAGTAAAATATGTAAAATTAAATGTCAAGTAAAATAGAAAACATAGAGGCAAAGGTATAAGTGGATGTAAAATCATAGCAATGTAAATTCAAGAGAATGGAGATGTTCGGCTGATATTAAGATATTAAGGAGAGAATTTTAAGCTAATCGAAACCTATTGACTATACTATCTACTAAATATGCTGGATATTCATATAATTTACTAGTAATTTTTAGGTTATTAATTTGCATAGCACGACATTTTTTATGTGATAATCTATAAATTCGAAAAAGTTGATTAAGTATAATTTCTAAACAATTGAATCGAGTTGCAAGAATTAAATGGTAATATTTTATCAATGTTGAATTTAAAATAGTCTTTTTTATCATATAAATTAGTAACTATACTATTAGTAGGTTCAATTACTAGATTTAAATCCAAATAATTAATATTATTACTAATAGTAGTTTCATTAGGTATTAATTCCAAATGATCCGGATAGAAATATATATATATATATATACATATATATATATATATATATATATATATATACACAGTGGCTCCCTAAAGCGTTCGTACACTTGCGAATTTCAATTTTTTTTCTATCCATTAATAAAAATTAATATTTCAGAATGGGAATTTCTTAATAATATCTATAGCTTGTTCTTAAAAAAACTACATAGAATATTTTAAAAAGGTAGTAAAACATTTTTTCTGAAAAATTAATAAACAAAAAGTAACTAAAAAGTTACGCCACAAAAGTCTTCATTCAATTTAAAAAAAAATCTCTACATACACTAAATATTGTAACATTTTGGTAAATTAGTGCTTTGTAGGATATTCTCTAGCATCCACAACAGCTTTTAAACGTCTGTGAATAGAGTTTACTATTATTTTTTGTAATTTCTGCATCAATGTTCCTCCGTTCTTCGATCATTACTGTTTTTAGTTCGCTGTTCGTTTTAATGTCGTATCTTCGTACGCTAACCTTCAGTTCTTTCCAAATGCGTTCTATTGGGTTTAAATCCGGCGACTGAAGTGGTGTTTTCAGAACTTGTGGACAATTATGGAGACACCAGAGGCGCCGCGCCGTGTGCTTATGATCGTTATCTTGATAAAAAAACATTGTTTTTAATACCCACATTTTGGGCTGATAATTTTAAATTGTCTTTTAAAATATTTAAATAAAGAGCATGATTCATTATGCCATCAATAAATACCAAATTACCTAGTCCTGATGCTGACATGCTTCCCAACACAAGGATACCTCTACCGCCATACTTTACTATTCCAACTAAGTTCTTGGGATTAAGTTCCTCATTTTTTCTTCTCCATGCAATTATACACCCATCGGAACCAAAAATTTTAAATTTGCTTTCATCTGCAAATGAGACATGATTATAATACGTTTCGGGCTTATTTATCATTGATTTTGCGACGGAAAACCTAAGCTTTCTATTTTTCGCACTTACAAAAATGTTTTTTCGGGAAGAACGTCCATGCAATCTAGCTGATCTGAGTACTCGTCGAACAGTTTCAAGTGAAATTGAAGTAGAAAATTTTTCAGTACATTCCGTAGAAATTCTTACAGCACTCAAACGTGGATTTTTCACAAATTTTCTAACTCCAAATCTCTGATCACGTTGAGTTAACTTTGCTGGACGACCTTTGCTTACCTTATTTTCGACCCGAATTTTTTCTTTAAAGCGTTTTATCACATACTGCACCGTAGAATGGGATAAATTTTCTAATTTAGCGATATTACGAACTCATTTACCACTACTATGATGAAAAATAATAAATTTGCAAATGCTGTTTGTTGCTTCCTTACGATTGTGAGCCACTTTTAAATAATACTATAAATATCACGAAGTAAGCAAGCAAAGATTTTAGCTAAACGCTTTTTTAAATGTCACCACAATGCAAAAAAAATCTGATGTGGGCAACACACGACTCTCCTTATATAATGCAAAGAATTTACTACTTTTACAGTTAAAAAAAATGTTATTCTTATAGTAGATACTTATATTCTTTCCAAGATATTGAATTTTCTTCAATTTGTCGCCATTTTCATTGATTTAGCGTCATTTTTATCAATTTGGCGAGATTTTCGTTAATTTGGCAACATTTCAAAAAATCGCCAAGTTGGCAACATTCCACCAAATTCGTCGCCAAAATCTCGCCAAGCGTTATGGATGAAGAAATAAGTTATTCTTACAACAGACAAATGACTATTGGCGTTCAAATACAAACGTATTACTCAAAGCACCTTTTTTCATGAATGGAACGAGCTAGATCCACGAGAATGATGTCACCCAATTTATCGTATGGTATTACAAATGAAAAGTGAACATGTTTCTCAATAGGAAATATTTTTCTTTTATTTTATATGACTTTATGATAATTTTTTTGAAAAATATGCAATATCTCGAGAACGGTTCATGTTAGCGTTCTAAAATTTATGCCAATCGTTTTCTAATAAAAAATTACACAAGAAATGTCTATTTGCGTAACTTTATTAATGGTTTTGATTCTTTGACGATTTTTTCAAAATTTCACTCGAAAATTTAGGGAAGTTCTGAACATTCGATTGCGTATAAAAACAATAGGCTTCCAGTGTTTACGGATTGTGATTTTTGTACCAAATTTGGTTCGAATTGGTCCATTCATTCGTCAGTCATAGTCTCCACAGACTCACTGACACACACACACAGACATCACTTCAAAAATGTTTGATTCGTGATCAGGGATGCTTGAAACGCGCTCTCCCGTCGAAAACTCGAATTCGAATTTTCGACCCCGTCACAATACTTTCCTTATACATTATGTATATAAGGAAAGTAATTAAGAAAAGCGACAGACAATAATTTTATTTATGAACTTATCCGAAAATGTGCCTTGTGTACGATCACTTTTGTGACGTGTTCTTTCTCTGCCTCCTTGCATTTTAATTTTTATAAAAAAAATGAGTCAATATTTAAAAAAAATGTTAGGTTTTATTCAGAATCACATGGAGATGATATGAAAAAATATTGAACTTTATATTCGAATTCAATTCCAGACGACAACGCCTTTTCTACAAATTTTTAACGTGTAGGCACACTTTTGGGGGCCACTGTATATATATCGTCGAACGGTATTGTAAGCGAAGTGCTCATGTACCGAGTTTCGCCGCTGTCCGTTGCTTCGATTTTCTGCTACAAACGACACAGATATACAGACAGATATATAGAGACACAGATATATAGAGATCTTTCATTAAGCACCAGAACATGCACCTAGCATTGGAGTTAAGCGGGGGCTAAAGCTAGGCAGTTATATGAAATAACAAAATAAATAATTTTAATTCATATAATTAACAATGAAAATTATTTACCGACGGGAACAATTGAGATCTTAATTTCAACAAGCTCAGTTTAATTATACAAATTTATATACTAGCCATATCTTCTGCAAACAGCGTAATTTTTTGTTGTCAACCTCCTCCCCCCTTTCGATTACAAACGTAGATATCTTCAAAAGGTTTCCTGTCTATTATCACTTATGCGAATGAACGAACCTGTTAAGGGGCCTCGTTTTTCGACCGTCTTTACGGAATGGGACAAAAATGATACTGTTACGACTTTATCCTCTTGAATTGTGGGTGTATACGCAGGATGCAAGACAGAGTCCAAGTGCCAGGATAACTTACGTTTATTCATAAGCACAAAGTAAAAAGATGCAATATACAATCAAACAGCACTTAAGTGCTCCACTAATTTAACAGAATAAGCGATATTATTTTCAAAATGCTGACGAAAATACACTGGCGTCCAAAAAAATTAAGCACTGGCGGGTTAAATCAACAAAAATGGGAAAGTAAAGCTTTGATTAATTCAAAATTGTACAAGAAGGTAAAACATGTGTTTATGCATTAAAGAAAACAATAAGAATGTACAAAGATGAAAAAATATTTACTTTTCGTAAATTATATGATGGCGTCACATTTGGGTCACTAACAAAATGATGTTTACAGGGAAACAAACCAAACAAAACTACCATTAATATGGTAGATGGCCACCCCGGATCTTTACACAAACTTTACAACGATTTTCCATGCTTTCAATGAGGTGATCAACCATCGCAGATGCGAGCAATGAGCATTTCTCCAATAGGGTATTTTCCAACTCTCTGAGACTGGCTGGAGGAGGTAAAAGTGCGCTGTAAAACGTGGAGGAGGTAAACGGGAATACGCTGGCCACTCCATACGAGAAATGCTCTCACTTTCCAGGCATTCGTCAGCGATGTTAGTTCAATGGGGACGGGCATTATCGTCCATAAGGAGGAAATCAGGACCAACTGCTGCAGAGTAGAATCTCGCAATGGGGGCTAGGACTCCCGATACCCCGCAGCCGTCACGGAACCGCCTTTAATGATGTGCAGCTCTGTGCGATATCCCATTGATATTTCAGTCCACACCATGACGCTGCCACCTCTGAATGCATGATGTTCGATGATGTTCTTGGCCTAATTGCATGTGCCTCGTTCTCTCCAAACCCTTACACGCTTATCATCTGATTCTAGGGCAAATCTGGACTAGTCCGTGAACAGAACGTTGCACCAATCTAAGACAGTTCAATTGACATGTTGATGACACCCCTTTAGTCTTACCCCTCTGGCTTGGATGGCTAGTGGAACACAAAAACGTGGTACTCGGGATTACAATTTCTTCACGTGGAGCCTTCGTCGCACAGCACTGACAGATTTTGTCTTACCAAGTGCCGCTGCAACCATGGATGTAACAGTTGTGGAGGTCGCTCGTCGATTCCGCTTGGCTATTATAGCAATATACCGATCATCAGAGGGGGTTAGAACCCTTGGATGACCGGGAACGGGTCTCCGGATAACTGTTTGAATTGTTTGGAATTCTTTTCATATTCGAAAAATTACCGAACGATCAACGGCAAAGAAAATAGCAACATCTTTGATTGACTGTCCTCTTTCAATGCGTCCGACAGCATGCCAGCGCTCACTATCTGTCATTCGTCTTGTTTCAGCCATAGAAATACGAATATCATAAAAAATCTACAAAAGCTATAAACACTTCGTTTCAGCATTTAAATGCACTTCCTTAAACCCTTCAGAATGTTGACGTCTTCAACGACTGCCTAATAAGCATATATCCGGACAGTCAATCGTGATTGGCTGTAGCATACGATATTTGCATCTACATCAGCAGCAATTTTCAGCCATGCAAATTCAGATACGCTTTCGAAAAATGAAAATTTTCATTGCGTGCTTAACTTTTGGAAGTGAGTGTACTTTGACAAAACCGCAGCTACTATTCTCAAAGCATCGACAAAAATCTCAGTCCAATGTAGCTCGTGTCACGTCAATTTGTCAACTCCACTGCAACGGAAGGGTGAATCATTTTATAGCTTCTGTAGAAATTTCTGGAAATTTCTATATCTTAAGGAATACTCGTTATTTCGATATTGTTGTTTCCGGATCATTCCGGAAGTCGTAAATGTCACTAAATTGGCGATAAATCGACAAATCTGGAAACCCTTCTTCTAACTAGGAAATCCTGAAAATCCTGGGCTCACGTCATCCTCACGTCATGCTGACGTCATAGACTGTGTTTTTTTTCCCTGGCCTTCGACGCAGACGAAAGAGGAAGCGCCAAAGAGTGATATATCCTGCTACCTTCTTAATACGCAGGCATCATCAATATACTGTGGTCCAAAAAATATGGGCCTAATCTGTCGACTGGGCAACTTTTAGCTTGGCTGAAGACGATTTCTGGGTTTGATAAACGACACCGCTTATTCTTTTCTTGATGATGTAGGGCCTTTCCCCGTTGTGCCGTAGTTTTGGTAAACATCCCGGTCGTCGCCGAGGGTTGAAAAGCCACACTTTGTCACCTTCCTGGAATCGTTCTTCATTAGCTTTGATATCGTGCCGAGTCTTCATTCTACCGGTAGCAATGTTGATCATCTCACGAGCGAAACGATGAACTTCCTCCAATCGTGTCCGCACATTTTATACATATTCATCAGGCGATGAAGGATAATCGCATGATTTTCCAAACATTAAGTCACATGGTAGTCGTAGATCCCAGCCAAAGAGCATGTTTGATGGAAAATAACCCGTCGATTCGTAGACAGCACTTCTGTAGGCCAGCAGGAACAACGGCGGGTGACGGTCCTAGTCTTTGTGGTTTCTGGATACGAATTAAGAGAGACGATCAAGAACCGTTTTAGTGAAGTTTTCTACCATGCCGTTCAATTGAGGATGAAGAGGAAAAGTTCAAGTTTTGTTCATTTTTAGCAGTCTGCACAGTCCCGTGAATATGCTAGAGCTAAAGTTCGTTCCCTGGTCAGAATGCATGAGAGAGGGAACCCCATAACGATATATAGTTTCGAGTTAGAACTTCACTGGTGGTTGTAAACTCTTGATCAGGGATTGCATAAGTATCTGGCCACTTCATAAAGTAGTTCTTTACTAATATGGCGTATTTGTTACTGTCTACAGTTCGTGGTAGTGGCTATTAAACGTCGAGTGCAATTCTCTTGAAAGGAGCTCCGATATTGCAGCACTGAAGAGGTCCACGTGTTTTCGTTTTCGGTCCCTTCCGAACGCCGCATTCCGTGCATTCTTTGCACCAGCGCTTACCATCGAATCTTGCATTGCAAAAGAAGCAGCGTTCACGGACTTTGTTCAGCATCTTGCTGAAGCTAAAATGTTCTCCAGTGGGGTTGCCATCTATCGCTTTCATCTCATCCTGTAAGGCTTTCATAGCCTCTTTCATCTCGTCTTGTCCGACTTGAAGGCTTCAATATTTTCTTCTATAGCTTCTTGTACGACTTTCATAGCGTCTTTCATCTTGTATTGTCCGATTTAAATATCATTTTGTCCGGCTTTCATAGCGTCTTTCATCTTGTATTGTCCGACTTTCAATCGCCTTGTTCGTCTTCAATCATTTCTTCCATTCCTTCTTATCCGGCTTTCATAGCATCTTTCATAGTCTTTCTTATCCAGCTTTCATCGCGTCTCGTCCGGCTTTACCCGTCACTCTCAAGAGCTATTATCTCATCTTGTCCGACTTCCATCAAATCTACCATCTCGTCTTGTCCGACTTTCATCAGAGCCATCACCTCTTCTTATCCGGCTTTAATCAAAGCCATCGTAGCTCTCATCTATTCCTCCATCGCTTTTCTAGTTACTACCGTGAAGGCTTACCAAGTTTCCAGAAATTACACTTCTGACATCAGTTTGTTACGATTGTATCCTCGAGAATTGTGGGTGTATACGCAGGATACAAGAACGAGTTCAAGTTTCTGGATAATTTACGTTTATTAACAAGCACAAATTAAACAGGAACATGTACAATCAAACAGTACTTAAATGCTCCACTAATTTCACAGAATAAGCGATATTATTCTCAAAATACTGACGAAAATACTTTAACAAAATAGCGGCTACTATTCTTAAAACATTGACAAAAATCACAGTCCAATGTAGCTCGTGTCGCGTCAATTCATCAACTGCACTGCAACGGAGGGGTGAGTCTTTTTCTAGCCTCTGTAGAATCTTCTGGAAATCTCTATCTCAAAGAATGATCGTTATATCGTGAAATTTTTGCACTGTGTTTTCTTCGCCTCGCCTTCGAAACAGACGACAGAGGAGGCGCCAAAGAGGGAATATTGCGCGTTTGCAACGATATGCACGGGCGTGGGGGGAGCATAGAAAATTTTAATAATTCAATAATCTGTCAATTCTTTTTTATCGCAATTTAAAAATCGGGGTCATTTAGAATACACGAAAAGTATACATTTTTTTAAAGATGCATGAAAAATATGTCTATTAATTTTATGGATTGCATTCAATGTTTATGTGAAATATAGTTTTTCGTTCTGTCTGATAGTATCAAGATGTAAATGATAAAATTTTCAGTCGCTAAGGTCGATGTATGTGAATATCGCCTAAAATCATTGTAAATTGAGCAAAACTTAAAAAAACTAAGAGACTAATTCAAAATTTGAAAAAATAACATTAAGATGAACCTTTTCGTATCCTGAAGTATCTGTTTATTAAATTTCAGAGCTGTACGATGCCTAGATTTCCCGCTACTGATTGCATTCACGCACATACACGGAGAGAGAGATACCTTCCGTCCTTTTATACATACCGGGTGATTCAAAATTTCGGAGCAAAAGTAAAACGCTATAAAAGATATCTTTGGGTCGGAGAGACATGCGGTGTGCAGATTAATATTCACCGTGGTGGGGGATTTTGTATGGCGTGAAAAAAATAGTTCAAAATCTCGACACTAGGGGAGAACTGCTGCGAAGAAAACAATGCGAGGTAGTAATTGTGTAATGAGATATTTTATTTCAGCATGATTTACAGCTGCAAGTGCTGAATATATATATATATATATGTGTCCACCACCACATTCCGGTACTGAGTTCAGTCGCGGTATTACAGCTGATACAGCTTGAAACAGCGTATTAACGGGAATGACTGCTATCTCCTTCCGTAAGGCGCCTTTCAGTGATGGTAAGGACTGGGGCTTTCCTCTATAGAATCGTGATTTTAGGTATCCCCACAACGAGAAATCAAAGGGTGTGAGATCTGAGGATTTCGCAGGTCAGTCATGTGTGCAATCACCTCCATGCATAAGTCACCTCCATGGCTTTATCTGCCGCAGCCTCCCGAGTGTCGAGCGTTTGAACTAATTTTTTTTCATGCCACACAAAATCCCCTACCACGGTGAATATTAATCTGCAAACCGCATGTCTCTCCGACCCATAAATATTTTTTATATCGTTTTACTTTTGCTACGAACTTTGAATCACCCGGTATATATAACTTATTGAAATACTTTAGACACTGTAAATATGAAGAACAGTTTAGTGATATATCATGAAATATTTTGTAAAATCTGTAAAATTTACGACTTAAAATGTTGTTGAAAGTATTATAAAATGTTTGCAATACCGAAGAAATGTACAGTAAACAATCCTATTAAAAATGCAAAAAGAAGCGATTAACATGCTATCGGCATTGTATACACTGTTAACATATTAACACGTACAGTAAAGTATGCTGTCAGAATTACACAGACAGTTTTATAATATTCACAGTATAAAATGCAGCAAATGTGTTGTAGAATTTTACAGAAATACTGTAAAATTTGTACAATAAAACACTGTAAAAATACAATATGAATTACAGTAATTGTTTAATTTTTAATATTAACAGCTATTATTTAGTAAAACGCTATAAAATGCAGTAAAATGTGCAGTAGAAGAATACTGTAAAATATAAAGTATAAAGCAATGTAAAAATACAGTAATATTTATAATATTTACAGTAAACAGTATGTTATATACTAATATTTACAGTAATGTAATATTTAGTATATTTGCAGCTGTAATAAGTGCAGTAGCTTATACAGTAGCTTATGGTTGACACTTTTAGCTCCCTTTACAATCCAATTAAGTAATTGACTGTAAATTATTAAAATTGATTGCCACAGAAACATCATTTTGAACTTAATGTTACGTGGAACGGCAAGATTGTAGAAAGTATAGTGAGTCTGAAAAATATTTGCATAACCGATTCTTGTTTTGTTACGAAATTCGATGAGGAATAAAATAAACAATGAAAGAATATTTTATTATTGGCAGTTTGCGATAATAAAACGAAAATATAATTGACATTTTACAATATTATTTTAAAAAACGACAAAATCACTGAGCGCAAATTTTAGACAGCAAAACGTATTTGTCCAGAAAGTTTTCAAGCATTAATATGAAAATCACAGTACGTAGTATAAACTGAAATACAGTGGAAGACACAGTCTTCCACTTTAAGATAATTTACTACGTTTTCACACAATAATATTTAATCATTTCCATCTTAAAGCATAAACATTTTCCCAGTTCTCTTAATTAGCTGCAATAACCCCACATAATATTTTACTTTCTGAATCCCTTTTTATTACTTTCCTTATATACATTATGTATAAGGAAAGTATTGTGACTGGGTCGAAAATTCGAATTCGAGTTTTCGACGGGAGAACACGTTTCAAGCAACCCCGATCACGAATCGAACAGTTTTGAGGTGATGTCTGTGTGTGTGTGTGTGTGTGTGTGAAAGTATGTGTATGTGTGTGTGTGTGTGTGTCAGTGAGACTATGGAGACAATATCTCACGAACGAATGGAGCGATTTGAATAAAATTTGGTACAAAAATCACAATCCATGAATACTGGAAGCCTATTGTTTAAAAATATAATCGAATGTTCAGACCCCCCCCTAAATTTTCGAGTGAAATTTTGAAAAAATCATCAAAAAATCAAAACCTTTAATAAAGTTACGCAAATAGACATTTCTTAAGAATTTTTCCCATAGAAAACGATTGACATAGCCTTTAGAACGCTAGCATGAACCATTCTGGAGGTATTGCACATTTTTCAAATAAATGTATCAAAAAAATCCCATAAATTAAAAAAAAATACTAATTGTTGTGAAACATGTTTATTTTTCATATGTAATATCATGCGATAAATTTGGTGACATCATTCTCATGGATCTAACTCGTTCCATTCACGAGAAAAGATACTTTGAGTAATACTTTTGTATTTGAACGCGAACGCCAATAGTCATTTATCTGCTGTAAGAATAACTTATTTCTCTGTCCATAACGCTTGACGGGATTTTGGCGACGAATTTAGCGGAATGTCTTCAACTTAGCGACATTTTTAAATGTTGCCAAATCATCGAAAATTTCGCCAAATGGATAAAAATGACGCTAAATCAATGAAAATGACGATTAATTGAAGAAAATTCAATATCTTGGAAAGAATATAAGTATCTACTATAAGAATAACATTTTTTTTAACTGTAAAAGTAGTAAATTCATTGCATTATATAAGGAAAGTCATGTGTTGCGCACATCAGATTTTTTATATTTCTCGCGACTCTATTTGTAATTTTGATCCCGTTCAGACTCTCACTTTCGCATGGCGTCTCATTCTCGACGAATTGCGTGCTAAACGCTTGTACAATTTTCGGTACAAACTGTCCATTTTTCTTTACTTTTGACAATATGCTTATTGGTCGCCCTGCATTTTATGATCTACTGTTATTTATGTATTTTGTAATTTAAATATGTTTTAAATGTTTTGGATTTTACGAAGATCAATACGCAAATCTTGTCTCACGGTTGTGGGCAGTGTGTAAGAGATCATATTCTTTACTTCTTAAACAATGTGCATTGCCACTGATGAAGGACGTAGTAACGTGCGAAAACGCTCTAGATTTGTAATTTTATGTAGGTCATAGATGGTGTTACTATTAAAGACCTTTTATTTACCAAATTTGGATGACTTTATTATAAAAGGGTCTAAATAAAATTAGTTATCCAAGAATTTAGACTTATTTTTGTATGCTGAAAGTACACCCACGATTCAAGAGGATACGTTGTAACAACATTATGCATAAAAATGAGAGGACAAATACTGTTCGCGTCGGTATTTAAATAATTAAAAATGGACTGTAAACTTAATATGTTTATTTTGTTCAAGAAGATGCCAGATAGAATCATAACTATATATTGAAATTACAACTAATATGCACCATAGAATCTCAAAAAGCGTTACCAAATTATCGTCAAGGTGTCAAAATCTTGTCTCTATTGATTGTACAGGAAATTAAAATAATCGCATAGTTCAATAACAATAAATAGGTTGAAGCACGTAGTACAATTAGCATACAATTGATAATGTAATAATGAAATTTTAAGCATATAATATCAATAACAATTATACAATAGGAATATCTTATCAACTTTAAATTGCAGAGGAAATATTTTTTTTGTGCCATATATAATCACTATATTAAACTAAGTAATATTCTTATTTATACATGATATTTCTGATGATACTATGCATTAATCAACTCAGAAGCTGTAAGCATTTTGATGTTGGTCTTTGATAGCCACTTGTTTTATTGTTAATGGTTGCGACTCTTATTACCTCATGTTTTCCCGGATGTACCTTCATTATCCGGGCCAGATTCCATTTTAAATAACCTGAGTTTTCTGCATTTTAATCAAAACTAAATCTCCTCGTATAAAATCTATTTTTACCTTATACCATTGTGGTCTTTGCTGTAGCCTGTTCAAATACTCTAAAAGCCATCCCCCCCCCCCCAAAAAAAAAAGATTGTGTAAGTCTTTGAACAAATTGCCAACTACTAAGTATATCTATAGAAATCTGTGTATAATCAGGAATAGGTATGCTAAGCAAAGATGATTTAATTAGGAAATGAGCAGGGGAAATGGCTGTTACATCGTTCAGGTCATTTAACAGAGGGCAAAATGGTCATGAACTTAGTACCGCCTTGATTTGAGTAACAAGGATTATAAATTTATCTTGACACAAAATCGTATTACCTGCAAATATTTTAAAATGGTGCTTAACCTTTTAACTACGGCGGTGCAACAGTTGTACCACTAAAAATCTCTTCTCTTAGATCGGCGCTGGTTCAACTGCTGTACCAGTCTTTCTCACATTGGTATTTCTGGGACACATCCCGTATTTCTGGGAAAGGAGGAGAACGCTTATTGTACCCAGTTGAGTGCTTTGAAGGATGCTTGCAGCCCTTCCTCCAAGTTTCTGCGGACTGAAGAGGAACCGGGTTACGAACAAAAGACAAGATCCTTTAATGTGTTTAGTTACAGGGGTGGAGTTTTCAGTTATTTTGCCGTTCTGGAGTTGAAAAAGTGGACTCTTGGAGCCTAAATGTAAAAGCTAAGGATTCCAACAGACACCTCCCCCCTCCCTTTCAATCGAGTTGCTGAAGGTGAATAGAAATGCTTTGCTTTTGACACGTAATTCTCTATTGTAAAAAGCTCACGAGGTCACGAAAGAGAATGTTGGCCTTTGCAAGCGTCAGAACCATCCTAGACAGTAACACAGATATGGAATTTCGTAAACAGAATCGTTTAGTTATCATAAATTAGTGAGGAGGATATTTCGGAGAATTTGAGGCTTTGTTGCCCCCTTGAAAGTCTTTGAATATTAGATTCTCAGACAATATTCTAAAAATAATCTAAGGGTGGTCCTGTAACTCCGGGGGAATATCATATTTAATGGGGAAAAGCTTGGAGACCACTGTTGAATACTGCCGTCGTTTCATTTTTGTGATGTTAAGTTTGATCCATTATGGGACTTGCATCAGGACTTTGACTTGTAGAGTACTGGAAGTACATGCTCTCCAACGAAGGAACCCGTATTTTGATCGTAGGTAGCCCTCATTGCGGAATAAAGCCAACCGCATGGATGAAACTACTTAGAAGTCTTTTTTTGCCTTCGTATATTTAATGTAGCTCATTCCCTAGATACGAATACGCAAGTTTTATGAAGAATGATGCAGATTATTGTAAACTGGAGTGAAGTACTTCATCTTCACGGATGACTCTCACGATCTCTGAGCACCTAAACACTTGTCAGAGTTGAGATGGCACACGATTCTAACAAAATACTTTCTATCTATCTCTTTCTTACTTTCCCTCCCTTGAATAAAGATTTAACAATGTGTTTTAGTTCGTTATTGGTACCTACGGAATTCGGACAATTATTACTAAAGATTTTGGTAGGCTGACCTTTCAGTACAATAAATCGCTTCGAGGCCTCTTAAATGTTTAAGTCATCATATTAGGAAATAATTCTATATATGTTGCCTTTACGGAGATAAAAAGACAAATATATGATTTCCTTAATTTCTCGGTTATTTCCTACAAGGTTTTTACCTGAAAAAGTTAAATGCAGTCTACACCTACTTTATTGAAAAATCTAGTTGTAATCACTGTAGCAGGTGTTGAATTTGCTCTCAGCTGTGCCGGGTAACATTAGTACTTACCTTCAAACATAAAATTCGTAATTTAACAATTTTATACCGCCGAGAGAGTGAACTAAAATATCATCGCGTCATATGTAAATAATTAAAAGTGGAAAGTTTTCAGTCCATATTTAAATAATCAAAAATGGACTGTAAATTTTCCACATTCATTTTATTCAAGAGAATGAACCGTAGCATCGTAACAACCATATATTGAAATCCCAAATATGAGGCACCATAGCATCTTAGAAAGGATTGACCATACAACCATACAACCTTTTAGTTTTAAACGAACTCCGAAGCCGGCTAAACCAAACCTTGTTAGGAAGTGTGACCTGTGATCTTACCAGATCATCGCCAAACCACAAACAGATGTGGTCTTGCAGATAAGAAGGTGCACCTTGTTCTAAAGTTGAAGAGAAGAATGTAAGGTCCATTTGCAATATAGAATAAAATATCTATTACATTCATTGTCACAGTAATAACTTTGAAAAATACCCCTTTGTCTTGGTATATATGAGCCTTGGAGTGATCGTTTTAGTTCTCTGGAATAATATCCCCAAAATCTATATCACATGATCTAAATATTCTGTATTTGTAGGAATATTTAAAATCGTGTATTATATTTTTCGTCTAAACTGTTATCAAATACATATCTAAATCATTAGCATTCCGTGGAACAAAGAGAAAGCAAATAATTAAAAGTAGAAGGAAGAAAACTTGCATCATACAAAGTATCTGAATAATATAGAGGAGAAAATAAAATCGTGCATTTAGTTGGTATTATTATTATTATTATTATTTTTATTATTATTGTGATTTGAGTTGATAGTATATGACAGCGTGCGTTACAATAGCGGCAAGAACTTTGAGAATAAAACCTCTGTCTAAAGAATATAAATGACATGCAGTCATCGTCACTGGTTCTCTGGTTAGAACGACATCTACTGCTTCTACATGACAGAAATCAAGTGATCCGTATGTGCACCTACATTTGAAATCGTGCAGTATATTTTTCGTAAAAGTGATTCTTGAAGGCATCTCAGCGGCACTGAAAGTTAGTATTCCAAGCATCATTAAATTAGCACAAAATTCCAGAAGTAACTGAATAAGAAATTTAGAGTATCATGAAACTTTTGCAAGATCAACATATCTAGAAAAGTGAGGGACAAATAACAATCTATAAAATTTATAAAGAGAACACCGGCATGGAAAAATGGCGGGAGAATTGTTCTACGCATTTAATAACTTCAAGACCTTCTTTCAGAAGAATACGAACAGAAGGTTCGCTGCAGGTATGCATTTCACCACATCTTCTGTTATAATTTTTTGCATACAGTTTCCTCACTAAATATGTACAAAAACATTAAGGGTTCGAGGGACCCAAAACAAAATTATGGGGGGTGGGGGTCGAAACGGATCTCGAACCCACGAAGTCGACGCCGTTGGGCGAATATATTTAAAATATAAAAAGAAAATTTTTTTTTCGGGCTGATTGTAGATGAAAGAGAGTGTGTATTATTTTCATAGTAAAGGCTTTAAGAAAGAATCTTCTATTTGAGCCATAAAGTGGTAATTCGTCGGTAATATGCACGGAATATTAAAATCCTGTTCCGTATTTTAGTGTTAAGTATTATCAAAGTTATCTCTAAATTTTTCACCAATGCTAGTCTAATCACCATACGTCAAGCAAATAATTAAAAACATAAAAGGCACCAGTGTATCGTACAAAATACCTGAAAACAATATATAGGTGAAAATATATTAATTTTGGTATTCTTCTTCACTAGCCAGACAGTCCTTCTTTTTGAATTTATTCCACCCGGTCCCACACCAAACAACAGTTCTCAGCAATTTTTTGTGTTCAGAACATTAAAGTTCGTATCAACGCAGTCATCATTCAGTAGACAACTTAAATATTGTTATTACTCTTGGATTTAAAAGAATTATTAAATTATTATCTGGTTAGGTAGTTCTACAGTGGAACCCTGCATATTGTACCATAGAAGGTAGAGAAAACGTGAACGTGTTGGTTAAGAGCATTTCTGTTCTATAGAAGCCACAGAGTTTAATGCCCAATTCTTATAAATTACTGATAAACAAGAATTAAAGGATAAACACATCTATGAAGCGTCTTCTTCTCAGGGCGAAGATGGACCTGCCTTGCCTTTAGAAAGGAACCTGGATTCTATCAAGAGCTCAGAGGGACTCATTTCCATAGACCTTATATACCAGACCCGCTATTGGGCGGAGTTTGTACTGTACAGAGGCAATGCTATCTAATATAGCGAATTTGTCACCTCATCTGAAACCCACTTTAGGAGTTCAGAGTTTCTGCTTCCTAGAATCACCGGCTAACCGAGGGTACGGTGCACTTGTTGCAACATTGTTCAACAACCAGTTCTACTCATCACGTCCTGAGTCTGATAGCATTTGATCAATAGACAAATTCTACTATGTTGGATAGCAGAAGAAACTTCCCTTAGCGTATCTATATTTGTAAGATCTATGCTCATTTCAGACTTTTGACTAGTTAAAATGTCTTCGTGCATACACTGTTAAAATCAGACTTGACTAAATCTATTGTATTTTATGCGAGAAAAAACAACTTATGAAGACTGACGATTTGGTTTTATGCAATGCGTATTTAGAAATTTTGCGAATCGTACAGAAATACTGGGGAACGAATATTGTTGACAAATGCTCTGTTTTTGTCAACAACATTATTTGAGTTGATCGTATAGGATGGTGTGCGTTATAATCACAGTAATAGCTTTGAGAATAAATCCTCTGTCTAAAGAAAATAAGTGACATGCAGTTATCGTCACTGGATCTCTAGTTAGAACATCATCCACCGTTTCTACGTCACAGAAATTAAATGTGCCGTATACGTATCCATACTTAAAATCATGCAGCATTCTTTTCGTGGAAATGATTCTTAATGGTATCTCTGCCGCACTGATTGTCACTATACCAAGTATCATAATACAAGTATAGGACTCTACAAGTAACTGATATAACATTTTAGCACATGGGAAAAAATTGGAGGCCAATAAATCTAGAAAAATGAGGGATAATTGACAAATTACATGACTTATGAGAAAGAATACCGGCATTGAAAAATGGCGGGAGAATTGTTCCACGCATTTAATAATTCCAAGACCTTCTTTTAGAAGAATACGGAGATAAGATTCATTGAACTTGTGCATTTCACCTAATCTTTTGTTATAATCTTTGAAGATTTCAATAAAGGATAAACAAATGGCAAAATAAAAGATTGCAAATACCATTGTAAACAGATGTTGTTGTATCACCTGACTAAGAAAAGAAAAATATTTTTCCCTAGAAATATGCAAGGTGCTGTTAGCTGAAATACTCTCGTCTTTGTAACGGAATGTAATGGTAGTGCATATAATGATTATCGTTAATAAGAAATTCAAATGAGCTGTGTATATAATGAATCGGTTAATTCTTTTCTGTTTTGCATTGTTATTATTTCTGAAATGCGCCATCTCATTCCACAAACATTTTATCGAGTTCTTACACGTGAATAGAGACCACCACATTGCGCATGGAAATACATTTAGTACAGAATCAATGAAAGTTGAATAGTGTATGTTTTCATATGCAAACCTGTACCAATATTGGTAAATTGCATTGATGTGTAGAAATATAGGGAAACAGCATAAAAGATAATTTATAAATCGCCATTTACCGTTTCTGTGGGACTCGAAGATGTCGATACCCATTAACATCAACACTTTGATTGATACATCAATCTCAGGCATTATGGACATTGATCTTTATTTAGTTGATAGTTAAGTTACTATGTAATTAAAACAATCTTTGAAAATTCGATTGTGGTACTGCTGACAATGCATTGCTCGCTGTTTTTACGAGCGATTTATAGTAAATCGTTCAAAACACAAATTCTGATATTACCCAGTTAACAATTGCTATGTAAATAATGAAGTAGAGTAGTATTGAATGATTGTGTTTCAAATAATTTTCTTGCACGTTGAAACGTAAAACTTGATAGTTTCAATTTTCACTTAATATGTCAATTCTAAAACTAAAGGAAAATAATCAATGGCTTTAGAATACGATTTTAACAAAAACCGTTGGTTTAAAATGCGACACATTTTGAGCTAATTCATACTCATATTTCATTTTCTCCATCGAAAACATTTTTAGAATAAAATTCGTGTTAACTGTAACTAAATGATGATTTTGCAATGAGTATATCAAATATTTCTGCCAAAACTGCGGCTTGTTTTTTAACGTCTGTAGCTTTAAAATTTAGTGGTTAATTTACAGAGAAATAGCATTTCAAAATTGTTGACTCAATATGTTGGTCAGAAATTTAAGTTGGAAAGTTACATTGCAGTATACGGTTCTTTGGAATGTAAAGTTGAGTTGAGTGCATTCTTTTTTGTATAACACAAATGATATATCTATTGGCATCCATAAAAGCTTGTGATAAAAATGTTTTCGTTAGGTGATAAACCACAATATTCAAATATATTATAAACAAGGTTGATAGATATAATGCGTAAGATAAAAGTTCTATAATACAAGTGATAATATTCCATAAACGGCATATTAATTTCTTCTATTTAAAGCGAAATACGTCATACATCCAAAGTTTCACTTAACGTAATACTCCTAACTGATCCAAGAATAAAATGAATCTGCATTCTTTGAAATAATCTGAAGTACTTGGAGAAAATGAACGGATTGCAACTTGAGTTTTCAAATTTTGACGGTGAAAAGGAGAAAATATTAAAAGCAGCGACAAAAGACAAAGCAATTACAGCGACAAAAGAAAGCTTAATCTTGACACTGAGCTCCTTCTGCAAACCAATTAAGTAGTTGACTGTATATTATTAAAATTATTGATTGCTACAAAAACATCATTTTGAACTTATTATTACATGGAAAGGCATGACTGTAGAAAATAGAGTGAGTGTGAAAAATATTTGCGTAATCGATTCTTGTTTTGTTACGAAAATGAATGAGGAATAAAATAAACACTTTAAGAAAATTTTATTATTGGAAATTTGCGATAATAAAACAAAAATATAATTGACATTTTACAGTATTATTTTACAAAACGACAAAATTATTGAGAGCAAATTTGAGACAACACAAAGTATTTGTTCAGATAGTTTTCAAACATGAATATGAAAATCACAGTACATAGCGTAAACTGAAATACAATGGACGATACAGTCTTCCACTCTAAGATATTTTATTCTGTTTTTACACTATAATAATATGTATGTTTAATAATAACCATCTTAAAGTATAATCATGCTTCCAATTCTCTTAATTAGCTGCAATGACCCCCGTAATAATTTACTTTCCGAATCCCTTTTCATTTATAGTTATCTTGACTCTATTTGTAATTTCGATCCCGTTCAGACCCCCCAGTTTCGCATGGCGTCTCATTCTCGACTCATTGCATGCTAAACCCTTGTATAAATTTCTGAATACATAGTCCATTTTTCTTTACTTTTGACAACACGATTATTGGTTGCCCTGTATTTTATGATCTACTGTTATTTATGTATTTTGTAATTTAAATATTTTTTAAATGTATTGGATTTTACGAAGATCAATACGCAAATCTTGCCTCACGGTTGTTGGCAGTGTGTAAGAGATCATATTCTTAACTTCTTAAACAATGTACATTGCCACTGATGAAGGATGTAGTGACGTAAGAAAACGCTCTAGATTTGTAATTTTATGTACACCATAGATGGTGTTACTATTAAAGACCTTTCAATTTACCAAATTTGGTTGACTTTATTATAAAAGGGTATTATTATAAAATTCTTTATTATAAAATTAGTTATCCAAAAATGTGGACTTATTTTTGTATTCTGAAAGTACACCCACGATTCAAGAGGATACGTTGTAACAACATTATGCATAAAAATTAGAGGACAGATATTGTTCGCGATGATATATAAAAAATTAAAGATGGACTGTAAACTTAACATGTTTATTTTACTTAAGAAGATGCCAAATAACATAGTAACTATATATTGAAATTACAACTAATATACACCATAGCATCTTAAAAAGGATTGGTCATACAACCTTTAAGTTTTAAACCGAACCTCAAAGCGACTACACCCTATTTGAAGTGTGATTCGATGGCGTTAGCAGATCATCGTCAAGGCGCCAACATCTTGTCCCCATTGATGTATGTTGGACATTAAAATAACCTGTTGGACATTATCCCCTGTTGGACATTAAAATAATCGCATAGTTCAATAACAATAAAAAAGTTGAAACACATAAATATAATTAGAATACGATTAATAATGTAATAATGGCATGGTAAGTATATAACATCCATAACAATTATATAATAGCAACATCTTATCAACTTTAAATTTCAGAGGCAATAATATCTTTTAGTGGAAAACATAATCACTATCTTAAATTGCACAATAATCTTATTTACACATGATATTTCTGATGATAGTGTACATTAATCACCACAGAAATGGTAAACATTTTGATGTTTGTCTCTGCCAGCTACCTGTTTTATTATTAGTGGTTACCACTCTTATTACCTCATCCTTTCTCGAATATACCTTTACTATTCGAGCCAGATTTCATTTTAAATAACCCGAGTTTTTTGTATTTTAATCAAAACTAAATCTTCCTCCACAAAATCTATTCTTCCACTATACTATTGATGTTTTTGCTGTAGCCTGTTCAAATACACGAAAAGCCATTTCCCCCCAAAAGAAATTGTGTGAGTCTTTGAACTAATGGACATTTACTAAGTATCTTTATGGGAACCTCGGTATAATCAGGATTAGGTATGCTAACCAAAGAAGATTTAATCAGGAAGTGAGCAGGGGAAATGGCTAATACATCGTTCAGGCCATTTGAGAGAGGATAAAATGAGTCATGAATTTAGTACCGTCTTGATTTGAGTAACAATGGTTATAAATTTATCGTGGATCAAATCGTATTATTTGCAATTATTTTCTAATGAAACTTCAAGAATTTAACCCCTGATTCCAACAGACACCCCCCCGTCAAATTGATGTACTGAAGGCGGGTAAAAATGCTTTTCTTTAGACACGTAATTCTCTATGATAAGAAACTTATGAGGTCATGAAAAAGTATGTTGGCCTTTGAAAGTGACTGGAAAGCAACGTAGTGTGGCCATGTAATTTCGTAAACAGAATCATTTAGTTGTCATCAAGTAGTGAGAAGCTGGTGAATTTGGTGCTATGTTGCCAATCTAAAAGTCTAGGAATATTAGATTCCCAGACAAAATTCTAAGAATAAACTGAGGACTGTGCTATAACGCCGGGGAAGTCCAAGGTAGAATATACAGAGGAAAAGGAGAGAAATTGGTTACTACTCCTTGAAAGTCTTTATTTTGCCTTCGGATACTTATTTTAGCTCATTCCCTAGACATGAATGCCCAAGTTTTATGAAGAATGATACAGGTTATTGAAAACCGGAGTGAAGTACTTCATCTTCACGGGTGATTCTCACGATCTATCGACTCCCAAACAACTTGTTAGAGTTGAGATAACACACAATTCTGCCAAAATACTTTATATCTATCTCTTTCTTACTTTTCGTTCCTTGAATAAGGATTTAACAATCTTTTTTAGCACGTTATTGACACCTACGGTATTTGGGCCATTACCGCTAAAGATTTCGGTAGGCTGACCCCTGAGTTCAATAAATCGTTTCGTGGCCTCCCAAATTCTTAGATCACCATATTATGAATTAATTCTATATGTGCTGCCTTTACGGAGATAGAAATGCAAGTATATGATTTCCTCAATTTTTTAGTTCTTCCCGAAAAGGTCCTTACCTAAAAATGCCAACTGCAGTCCACACCTACTTTACAGAATACTCTAGTTGTAGTGACTGTAGCGGGTGTTAAATCTGCCCTCAGCTGCTATGTACCTATAGTACTTACCTTCAAACATAAAATACACGATTTAATGATTTCTCTATCTTTAGGAGAGTGGATCAAAATATCTTCGAGTCATATTTAAATAATAAAAAATGGAAAGTTTATAGTCCATATTTAAATAATTAAAAACGGACTGTAAACTTTCCACCGTCATTTTATTCAAGAGGATGCCCCGTTGCATCGTAACAACTATATATTGAAATCCCAAATAAGAGGCACCATAGTATCTCATAAAGGATTGACCATACAACCTTTTAATTTTAAACGAACTCCTAAGCCGCCAAAGACAAACCCTGTTCAGCATGTGACCTGTGGTGTTACTAGATCATCGCCAAACCACCAACAGATGTGATCGTACAGGTAAGAAGGTGCACCTTGATCTAAAGTTGAAGTTGAATGTAAGGTCCATTTGCAATATAGAATAAAATATGTGTTAGATAAATTGTCACAGTAATAGTTTTGAAAAATAATTCTTTGACTTAGTATATATGAGCATTGCAGTGATAGTTTTAGTTCTATGGAATAATATCCCCAAAATCTATATCACATGATCTAAATATTCTGTATTTGTAGGAATATTTAAAATCGTGTATTATATTTTTCGTGTAAACTGTTAGCAAATACATATCTGAATCACTATCATTCCGAGGAACAAAGAGAAAGCAAATAATTAAAAGTACAAGGATGAAAACTAGCATCATACAAAGTATCTGAATAATATAGAGGAGAAAATAAAATCGTGCATTTAGTTGGTATTATTATTATTATTATTATTTTTATTATTATTGTGATTTGAGTTGATAGTATATGACAGCGTGCGTTACAATAGCGGCAAGAACTTTGAGAATAAAACCTCTGTCTAAAGAATATAAATGACATGCAGTCATCGTCACTGGTTCTCTGGTTAGAACGACATCTACTGCTTCTACATGACAGAAATCAAGTGATCCGTATATGCATCTACATTTGAAATCGTGCAGTATATTTTTCGTAAAAGTGATTCTTGAAGGCATCTCAGCGGCACTGAAAGTTAGTATTCCAAGCATCGTAAAGTTAGCACAAAATTCCAGAAGTAACTGAATAAGAAATTCAGTATCATGCAACTTCTGTGAGAGCAACATATCTAGAAAGGTGAGGGATAAATAGCAAACTATAAAATTTATAAAAAAGAACACCGGCATAGAAAAATGGCGAGAGAATTGTTCTACGCATTTAATAACTTCAAGACCTTCTTTCAGAAGAATATGAACAGAAGATTCGTTGCAGGTATGCATTTCAGCTAATCGTCTGTTATAATTTTCGAATATATCAATAAAGGATAAACAAATGGCAAAATAGAAAATTACAAATACTATTGGAAAGGGCAGTTGACTCAACATCGGACAGAGCAAAACAAAATATTTTTTGAAGGGAAAATACAAGGTATTATTTGCAGGAATCAGTTCGGCTCTGTAACGGTATATCTCAATACTGAAAATAATGGCTATCATTATTAAAAAACTCAAAAGTACTGCATTTATAATGAATATATTGCTTTTCTTCTGATTTTCACAATTATTTCTGAAATATTTTATCTGATTCAATAAACATTTTATCGAGAGTTTACATGCAAATAAGAACCACCACACAATGCAAGGAAATATAATTAGAAGAGAATCTAGAAAAGTTGAATAGTCTATTATTTTAGAGTTAAAATTGAACCAAACTTTACAAATTGCGTTGATATGTAAAAAGATAGGGAAACAGTACAAAAGATACCTTATAAATTTACATTTATCTTTGTTGCAGGAATTAAAGATATCAATTCCCATAAATTTGAGGACTTTGATGGGAAAATCAAAGTCCGACATGATTAATTTAGATTTTGTTTTTTGACTTTTTACATAAATGAAAATGTCATACTTTATGGTCTTCAATTCTATTGAAAATCTCAATTCAAAAATAATCGATTGTCACCAGTTTTCATCAGTTTTAGTCAAAATAATTCTTTGAATTTCAAACATCCTAAATTAATTGATTCTCATTTGGAATATCAATCTTTTCACCAAGAACATTTGCAGAACGAAGCACTGCAACTATGATTTTTCAATTAAGACTACTTTGAGTAAGACTTTTAAACTAAGTCTACATCAACTGAGACTACTTCAACAACTAAGACTTTTCAACGAAAACTACAAAACTACTTCAATTGATACTGCTTAAACTATTTAAGCAGTTTCAGTAACTATTACTCACAAATATTCGTTACGACCTGTAAGCAACGAATGTTTTTCTAAAATTTTTCATCCAGTGTGTAAGAGATCTCTACAAATTTTGTGCATTGCTTTTTAATACCGATGTATTTAAAATTTATAGGTTAATTACAAGGATCAAAAGACTCATTAGTACACGAATATTTTAAATGTAATCTTTAGACAAGCTGACTTTGCACTAATTTTTCGTATAAAGCAAATAATATCTACAAAAACATCAAATAAGGTTTTCATCAGGTGAGTGATTATAGATGACAAGTATATTTTAAACAAAGTTGATATATATATTAAGCTCAAAGTTATTAAGCTCAAATGTTACAAGCAAGAAGGATGCATATACGATTATAATTTCAATCAGTTAATTCGAAATATGTCATACGTCCGAACCTTCAGTCTCATAACTCAATGCTTGTTGACTTAAGAGCAAGCCATCTTCATTATTTGAAATATCTAAATTTAAGAACAGTATTTTGAAAAAAGGAATGATTTACAACATGTGTTTTCCAGCCGATTTGAATAATACAATGGCAGTAACATAGCAACAGAATAGCAACAAAAAGAAGTTTAAGTTGAAAACTTAGCGCCCTCTATACGATTTAATAAAGTACTGGACGATTAAACATTTTTCATTTTCATAAAATTGTTGACTCATTCATTATATAAAGCGACATATTCGCATAGATGGAATGGTTAGTTTTCATAGGCTATTCTTCTGTATGTGCAAACAGTTTTAGCTATAATATAATTTATTTTTCGTTATTTTGTAAACATATTCTGAAATTCTGAAATGTTTGTTTTAATGTTTCTTATTATTAATAATGAAATGACTTTGAAGTAATTGTTTCATGCCAAATACATTTTTGTAGTATATGCAACACAAATATAGTTTGTGTCAAATAACCTTTACAGTGGGTTGTTGTCTCAACAACAACAACCCACTGTAAAAAATGCATACTTAGTAATTTGTTAATCTTTCATAAATCTTAAGTGTTTACATAAAAATTGTTTAAATTCTGTTATGGTGGATTTCAAAACAGCGAATAGTTGAGAGGATGCATATTTGATGCTTTAAATGTATCTTACCATTTATGTCGTACATTGCGTTTTTTAAGGTAGGCCTTTTTGCAATGACCCACCATTGATTTTTTCAGAGAAATACTTACTTGTGTTTGTAAGTCACGGAATATTAATTTTGATTCAAGGAATACGCCTTTTAGGGGGGAAAAAAGAAAAGAAAAGCAGTCGTGGCAGCTCAAGTCCGATGGAGCCGGAATGATTTTGCATGAATAACATTTTATAAAATGAAACTCAAGTTCAATAAGTTTATTTGATTTCTCTGGACTCTTCTGTTTCATTTACAGGATTCTAAAGCAGAAAGGTGCCTACCAGAAGGTTCCTACCAGAGAGGTTCCTACCAGAAAGGTGCTAGAATACCTAGTGGAATACCTAGTATCGCGTTCGTAAGAGAAAAGTGTTGAAAAACTCGTTCCAATAATTCAGGACTCATCGGGTAAAATGCGGTACAAGAGAGTAGAGCGCCATCTGTTATCGTCAGTTGAACTTAGCCATTTGACTGATCTATTAGTTGAATGTGTCGAAAGTTTTTCTAAAGTTCTGTATATTTACAAAGATCATCATATATATCTCAGTATGGAGATCCAGAATCTACTATTCATTGTATAAAACAATTGATGTACGTATACAAATAATATGCTCTCGTTTGCCAGAAAAAGCTCTAAAGTTTCCAAATGTAGAAAGTGAGTTTTTAAAGAAATGTCTGCGTTACATGGATGAATAGGAGAATCATTGCCATGGTATAGGTGATTTCGTGAGCAAAACAACAGCTACTGGATTGAAAGTCTCAATAAGCAGTACTTTATTTCTTCTCCAGTACCTGACATCAGTAGACAATTTTAACTATCTGCTGACATCACGTTTATCACAGAATAAATTGGAAAATTTATTTAGCATAATACGACAGTGTAGAGGGTGGCAAACCCAGATTGCCCGACTCATCCGAAGCCTTGAGCAGCAATTGGACGGCCGGACAGTGTAAGGGTGTAATGATCATCCTACTACTGCAGAATTCCTTACAATTGTAGAATGCTTGTCATTTTACAATTTGGCGCATCCTCCAAGAAGTGGAAATGCTGTCCCATCTGTGATTGAGTCATTAATAACAATATGCCCTGATAATTCCTCTGAAAATTTAATTTTATCTAAAGTTGACTTACTTGTTGAGAATGGAAATATTTCAGGTATTTCACAAATTTTATCTAATAATGTACCTGATGGGAAATACAGTGATTACAGATTAATTTATTAGATAGCTGGTTATGTTGTCAGAAAATTTAAAAGCAAAATTAGATGTACTGAATGTAAAATGCAGATAGAAGATCAGGGAAACTCTCTGACAAATGAATGTTCATCATTCACAAAAGCATTTAATGGTGGAGGTCTTATGTACCCCTCAATAAATCTATTTAATTTTTATTAAAAACTTAGGGTACAAATTTACAACATGTTTCTCTATAAATTTACTTCACAGAGATAGTATAAGTGACTTATTTGACACTTTGTCAAACTCCACATTAAACATTATAGGTTGTGAAAGCCACAATGTCGAACTGACAAAAACATTATTGAGATTTTACTTAATAACCAGACTTCATTTTTATATTAAAGGTCTCAACAGAGGCAATGTACACAAAGAAACAAAGTAAAATTTTCAAATAATAATCAAACTTTTTTGTTATTAAAATATTTTTTTTATAATTTAGTTTTTGTCTCTAAATTAGATAATATTCCTTAAACATTTATTTTTCTGTAAGGATGTATATATCTATATTATACTGATAATTCTTATTAGACATTGTATAATATTAAATTTATTATGTAATATAAGGTAAGAAATAATACCTTACCTGTAAATATTTTGTACAATTTATATATGTCATTTTTTTCAACTGCAGCAAATTTATTGTTGAAATCATGAAATTAATTAAATGAACTTTAAATTCTAACATGTAGAAAAATATATTTAAAAGTTCTCAATATGATGTCAAATTAATTGGTGCAAAATTTATTTAATATATGCGTATAATTATAAGGTAATCAAGATAGATGTAATGAAAAGATACTCAAGACAGATTATTTTTATATTAATAGTGCTATGAATAGATATAAGGTAATTTTCAAGAATTTACAGTAATATGCTATAAAGATGAGCTGCCAGGTAAGTTTTATTATTTGTTTAGTTATAAAGATAAATTTGACTATATCTTTCCCCAAACACAATTCACAAAATGACTTATTTACAAAAATTTTATTCAAGTTTTATCTAAGCTATTTTATTTAATTTTTTGTATAAAAGAAAGTTTATATGCATTTCTGTCGACAAATGCAATATTTAAAACAAACTTATTGTAAATTCATTCTTTTTGTATTCCTAAGTTGTAAAATGAAATTGTTTGATTCTATATATATTTTATATAATTATAAAAATAACGTTTACTAACCCAATAATAATGAAATATCTTACAAAATAATACTGAAAATAAAAAGAAAAATTTAACGCATCAAAGACCGGTGAAATAATCTGTTTTAGTGTAAGAAACGAATTTAAAAAATCTATATTTTGCATTAATATCTCCGTGTTAACTATAATAGGTATTATTTCTGTAGAAAAAATAATTCTCCTGAAACCTTATTTTGAAGTCAAAACATATTTTAAACAGTCAGTTTATTTAAATTTTTAATTTCAAATGACGTACTTTTTGCATAGAAAAGCATAGAATTGTCTGCTATGAGCGGCTCCTTTATAACTGCTGCGCCATCTGTTGCATTTCCTGAACAATTCTCCCGATTTTTTTCATTGAACGCGCACTAGATATTCCAGTCACTATACTACAGCCTCTTCCATACCACCCGTGGTACCTTCCACCATCATACGGCACTTGGCTGAAGTGGGGTTACGCTCACGGCGGCCTTTAAGACGTTTGCCCATAACCCCACAACGTAGTCGTTTGGAGTGGTGTCGTAGCCGAGCATCATGGCTGCCAACAGACTAGTATCGCATATTCAGCGATCAATCGCGCTCTAGTCTTTTAGCAAATGACCATCGAGTATGTGTCTGGAGGCGTCAGGGTCAGCGGTCACAATCAGCCTTTGTTTTACATAGACACACAGACATTATCTCTGGTGTGATGGTGTGTGGTGTCATCTCTTGCGACAGCTGATCGCCCCTAGCCATCCTGAGTACAACTTTAATAGCTCAACGATATATTGATGAAATCCTGCTGTCGTTTGCGTTACCCTTCATGCCACGTCATTCTGGGGGTCATTTTCCAACAAGATAATGCCACGCCACATACGTCTCGAATATCTGTGGACTGTCTCCGTGCTGTTGATATTATTCCTTGGTCAGCAAGATCATTAAAATTTTCGCCAATCGAGCATGTATGGGGTATGCTAGACCGTCAGATTCGGGCACCCCGAAATGTAGCAGATCTGGAACAACAATTGAAGAATGTCTGGCAGAATGTATCGCAAGATGACATTAGGAAACTTTATCACTCTTTACCTAGACGTATATAAGCATGCATTACCGCCTAGGGGGGTTTCACCAATTACTGATTTGAAAATTCAATATGTAATTGCTAACCATTGAAGGGGTTCTGCTACCTTGATTTTGTAATCATGCCATTACTTATTTGTCAACTCACGTTAAAATACTAAAATATGAAAATTATAACCACTATAATTCGGACTTTGGTCAGAAATCTAATCATATACAAATGTAGGGGTTTCAAAGAACTATAAATTCTTGATTATTGGTGATACAAAGCAATTTCCTTTTTTAGTCATTTTTTAGAGATGTTTTTAATGATCCAAGAGATATATATACACGCATGTTCCACCCAAGCTATGTTTTGAAATTTTGTAATACACTTTAAGACAAAAAATTCGACGCACCAAGAAATAATTATCCAAATGAGACAAAATTTGGTACGTACAATGTGGATGTACAGAAAAAGAAATGATTAGAATTTCAGAATAATTGGATGATTTATTGCAATGAACGTTCTACACAAAGTGAGCACGTTAATATGGCGTTGGTCCACCTCTGGCCTTGATACAAGCTGTTACCCGACTTGGTATTGATGCATAAAGTTTTGGGACGGTGTTCTGAGGGATGTCATTCCAAATGGCCTCCAATAGACGAGCTAATTCGTCTACATTCTGGGATGGTCGTAAACGACGCCCCATCTCAGTCCAAATGTGCTCAACAGGCGAGAGATTTGGGGATCTGGCTGTCCAAGAAAGTGTGTCGAAAGCATGCAGACAATCAATAGAGAGGCGTGCCGTGTGTGGCCTGGCATTATCTTGCTGAGAAGCTAGCCCGGGATGTCGCGAAATGAATGGTAATGCAAGGAGTCGTAGAATGACAGCAACGTATCGCTGTGCTGTGATGGTGCCACGGAGGACTATCAAAGGGGTTCGGCTATCAAACGAAATGGCATTCCAGACCATAACTCCATGTTGTCGGACCGTGTGGCAGTAAGCGAAGGATCCTGACGATGTCTGCGCTGTCTCTAGACACGCCTGCGCTGGTCGTCGGCATTCAGTTCGAAACGGGTCTCATTACTGAAGACAATTCATTCCCAATCCGAGCAATTTCACGTTGATCGAGCCCGGCACCATTGCAATCCCTGTTGACGTGCATACTGGTCAATTGTAGGCGGCGTAATGGGCGCCGCGAGTATAGATTCCGCTCCCGTAGTCTTCTATTAATGGTCCGGGTGGTTACTTCCGTGTTTGTCACACGTTGGATGGTTGATAACGACGAATCTCGCGCTGTCCAACTACTCTGACAATCGCTCTATCTTCCCGTTCTGTCGTCGATATAGGTCGTTCTCTGTCCACCTGCCGATAAAATCTGCCATTCAGGACCCATTCCTGCAAACATCGTCTAATTTCTGCATAGCTCCTACCCAAATGCTTAGCGATTCGTCTGTACGCCCATCTAGCTTCATGCAGTTCGACCGCACGCCCTCTTTCAAACTTCTTCATATGTTCATAGTGGCCGCGAATTCGCTGGCGAGGCATTGTTACAATCAAGGTACGTAAACGCAATCGAAATCCACTGCACGTTTTGTTCCTGAAAGCGAGGTTCTCCTTATATACACAACCATGGTGCTTAGTTTCAATGCGCTGTAGTTCCGACTATTCATTCATTGACTGCGAATTTTTTATCATTTGCATATTCAGTCGAAAGGTGTTTGCGTGTAAAGTTTCATTACGATCGGATAATGAGGTGCGTCGATTTTTTTTTGTCTTAGAGTGTAATTATTCATTTTGCACTATTATTTAATAAAAAGATAAATCCATCTCACAATGAGTAGTTTCGTGATGGTCCGTCTAATTTTGTGACATCAAATTTTTAGACAAGAATAGTCATTCTTCAAAGCAAATAAAGATGGTGTTTTACCTTCCATTGCTTTTTTATGTTCCATGCACAAATGTTCCACTCAAACTATGTTTTGATATTTTGTAATAATTATTCACTTTACACTAGTATTTACAAGGACAAATCAATCCCTCTTTGTGGAATTTCGTTATAGTGCACCACTTTTCACTTCTGGTGCACCACTTTTCAGCTTTTGGATGAAAATAATTTTGCAACACCTGATGAAGTTCCTTATGCAGCACTTTCAATTTCCTCATACATCACATTGCTGCTTTTAATACATAGCTTTTAAACTTTTGATGCACACTTTACAGTTTCTGGGTAAATAACTTTGCAACTTCTCTATTAAATCTTTATGAATTACTCTGTCAAATTGAGAAGAATTTGATAGACTTCAGGATTTCAATGAGTTCAAGCTTAGTTATTACAAATATTGAAGATTTATTTGTGGATTACAGAAATGTAGTCATTTGATAGGACAGTCATTGTCAATGAGATATTGTCTTTAAGAACATTTCATATTTTAGTTCATAATCACAACTAACTCTTAAGTAATTCTAAATTGGATAAATTTTTAAATAGAACGTTGAATAATGATGTTAACTACTTCAAAAAAAGCATATATAAATGTAAAATTAACCAACTTAAATAAATATCCATATATTTTTGTTAGTATATACCAGTGGCGTAGCGTCCATAGAGGCTAAAAAGCTTAGCCTCCCCAGTTCGAGATCTAGTTTAAGGAATTATTTAAATATTTTTATTTATTTTATTTTTTAAATAACTTTGCGAATGCATACGTATATTTTAGAAAATGGTTAGAATTTATTTGCTTAAAGTTGGAGTATTTTTTTCCCATTAAAACGCATCTTTTAAAGCTTCGTAGACTTCAATATTCAAGCCCACGAAGTGAATAACGATTAGTATGATATTGAAACATCCGGTCTTTTCCGTGGCTGATCGTCGCATGTAACGGGCTCGTGAAAGCTAGCCTTTCAGAAGGCGTGGCTATTGCTTTTCCCTTTGCAAACGACAATGATTGGATGTGAGAAGTGACGTTTCTCAATGACGTGGCAGACATGATTGTTGTGAATGAGTTCGCCAATTTGAGTCAAGCAAAGTGCTATTTTTGCAGAAAATATTAACTTTTTGCAATGCTAAATAATTTGAGCCATTTTTCATGAATAACTCGACATTCACCTAACTTTAAACAAGTTCAGGATGAAGAAATGAACTAATAATAACTGCTATTTAAACTTAATAGTTAGTAAGTGAAGTAGATCTCGGCATCAATATGGCGAAGCATCTACTTGCGTATTTAGGAGTTTTAGAAGGAATTAATTGGATTTCGCTTTGGTAATCACCTGTTACATCAGAATTTTTTTACAAAACCGATTGATAATATTTCTAGTAGATTTTTACATATTGTAACTATAAGGTAGAGTTTTCATAGTATAGTATTTGTCAATAATTAATATACAAAATTGTTTAAGGGCATTGTTGATTACAGAGATGTTCAACTAAGCTTGTTACATTCCAAATTTATTTTTCACTCAATTTCAGTGCCCTTTTGAATTGTTCAATTTTGCTACTTCTATCTGCTTATATTTACAAAACTGATATATCTTTCCTGTCACTTGCTTATAATATTCTAATTTATATCTACATATTTAATATGATGGTTTGAAAGGTTGGTATAATTTAGCAACAGGAAAACATTTAAAATGTATATCTTGTATATGTTTATCTCACATCGGTAACCTTTTCAAAATTTCGTGCATTTCATGCACTTTTTGTATTTTTATGCTACTTTATACTATTTTACTCATCAAAAGAATAAGAGCGAATTCAAATATAAATCTCACTTGTGATAACAGCGAAACCCTTTCTAATTTAAAGCACCAAGCACGCAGCTTCCCCAGTCAAAATTCTTAAGCTGCGCTACTGGTATATACCAAATACACTACCTGACGAAGAAAATGTAACACCGCCAAGCTTTGGCTGTATAATTACGCAAATTGCGAGACAAACGCGGCTGGATGATGCATGTAAATGATCTGAAATGCAAGTAACTCATTTGATTATAGCGTGGGATAAAAGGGATGGAAACGGCAGGTGAGCCAACAGTTGTTACTGTCTGTCGTCCATGGAAAACCGTTTTCCCAATTGATTTTCGTTTCAAAAGACATGTGTTGAAGAAGTTAAATAATTTTGCGTTAAAAAATTTCAGCAATTCTTATACAACTCATCTTAGAATCGCTTGGTTTGTCTGCATGCTGCATACGTTAAAATTAGGCTTCGTTGTAGAAATAATTGAAGTTTAGTGATCATTTACAATAAAAAATATTGTAATTACGTAGGCATAGAATTTAGATACAGAGGTAATATGCAAAAATGAAACGGTTTTAGGACGAATGCAACACTAAATATAAATATAAATGTTTCTTAAAAATCACGATTTTCTCTAAGTGAAAAAAAAAGGATGCCATATTTTATTTCGCAATGAGTCACATGGTCGCTTCATACTATATGGGTGTAATCATTATTTCAATATTTATTTAAAACCTTCTTCACATAATTTGATTATTTATTTTGATTATTATTTTATGTGGTAATTTCAATATTTCCTAAAATTTTCAAATCATAGGTTTCAATGGATTTCATCTTTTCAATCTGGGTTCAATCCGAAACTAAATGGGCTCTATTATTCATTTTCATTCGCATATGTCCCACAGACCGTCTCAACAACATACTAAAATTTCATTTTGAGAAAGTCATTTTTACTGCAGTTAACGTGCGAACGGACAGACAGACAGACAGAATGAAAAAAATCATAAACACTTTTCAACTATATTGGAAAATCTTAAAAAATTTATTTAGATTTCAGAACGCCGCCGTTATTTATGGGAAATGAATCTGACAAAGATGCCTTTTAAAATATCGTATGAAAGAACGTACACCATTTGCAAAGAAGTGACTTGAACAAAAGGACAACCAATCACATTTAATATGCCACTTTATGCATTTAATGATTATTCATGATTAATTTTTGAAATGTGAGCGTTTCATTGATAGTGAAGTAATAATTATCACACGAAAGTCAAATATTATCAGAATTGATATTCATCATGGTCATTCATTGTGGAAGAATATTGATCGTTTGATAATGCAGTATATCCCATCAAAAGCATATTATAAAAAAATTTGAGCGTATTGCTTCTTTTCCGTATCAATTGATTTTACATTGTTACTCCAATATTGAGATGTTCACAATATAGCAATGCCAAAATCAGTAGGAAAAGAAAACCAATTTTCTTTAACGCATTATTGAATGTTCGGAAGAAAAACATTTTTATAAAAGAAAATTTTTTTTTGTCATTTAGAAGATCGCAAACCGTCTATAAAAGTAATTAAATAGAATTACGTTACGCCAAAGTTCTTTCTTTTTAACATGCGGCAGCAAAGACATCTATCAAAAAGATGCTTGGAGCCTGTTCCCGAGACTCCGTGTGGTGCTGCCATCTCATGTTGAGAGGCGAAATCGTTGGAGAGGAAGGTTGCGTGTTTCAAACGTCCAATCATCATTGTGGAGGTTGTGAAATTCTATAAGAACGAGGGACTAACTGATGTCAGATTAAATGCAATCGTAATGGGTCCACTTGTCTCCTGGGACAAAGCGAACGACAAGGGCATGCTGCGCATATGTTCCAGAAAATACCCTAAACTGTTCAGAAAGCTCGCTGTAAGCGATGCGATAAGGAACAGCCGGGACATGTGCATGGAGTTCATGATTGGCAGGAAGCAAGTCCCAGGGGGCCATGACAGGAACAAGAAGTTTCGAGAAAGAAATGAGATACCTGAGTCTATTAACGAAGATGACTTTGAAATCCCTGACGGTGCAAACCCAAGTGACTGTGCAACGGATCAGCCGAACTGCCCTCACCCTGAGGAGCAACCTGAACTCACGATGTGCGAAAATGACATGCTCCCTACAAACGAACAAAACTCAGCAAGCGTGCAGCGACTGATAAACGAACTGCTGACACACGTGAGGACAGCGACAGACCCAGACGAGGACGGATCTCTGCCCAACAGCTCATTACTGCCTAATGATAAGCAATTGGATGAACCAGTGCAGACTGGGGTTGATGGCCACTACTGTGGGATGTCCTCACAAAGAAAGAACACCTTTGACCTCAACTTCAGCCTGCCATTTGGTCAGTCTGAATCAAGGGCTGCCCCCTCGCAACCACAGCTTGCCGAAAACATCCGCCGACAGCTCGTTGAACTATGAAGCTGACAGTCCCACTAGCAATGATTCACACTCTGACTGTCGAACTGTAGATATTGCACATGTAAATACTCCTTGTGAGAAGTCTGTAAATAATTCTGTACATTGTAGTGAACGTAATAGTGTACATAGTAGCGAGTCACACTTGCTCAGAAATCTTCACGTAGCGCCCATTCCTTTAACTCACGCCTCACCGAGTAAGTGCCACATGAACTCTGACATATCACCATGTACTCACTCCTGGGCAACTCATGGGCAACCTGCTGAACCACGTGAATATCCGTCTGGACAGCGTAGTGTTGGAATCCAAGCAGAAGCGGCAATATGACAAAGATGTAAATAACTGTAAATCTGTAAATACCACCCTTGTAAATAACAACAATGTAAATATACCCATTACGAATGGTTCACCTTCCACTCCTGAGGTCACTGAGCAAGCAAAGCCGGACTCAAAACACACCTGCACGCCCAGAGCCCTCCACTTGAAGGACTGCTCAAGCACAAGCAACAGAAAACCGACAACACTGGATTCCAAGATGAAGGCCACCACGAACAACCAAAGCTGCACACCGGGGTTTGACAGACTTAGCTTCACTGGGCTATTTCCCAAGGTCAGACCCAGTGACACTGACCACATTCTGGACCACAGCGCACCAAGTAGACATGCTCTCAGGCTGGCCACAAGTGGACATCGGGGGGTCGCAGAAGCCTTGACACTCCCTTCCTGGTTGACCACGACTGTCCGTCACGCCGAGGCGACACGCCTCCCGGCCTTTCTCCCTCATCAGCGGAGGGAGTGTGCGGCAGCAAAGACATCTATCAAAAAGATGCTTGGAGCCTGTTCCCGAATTATAAGAACAGGAGCTAGCTTTTGCTCAGTGATTATAATGTCGGTCTACGAAGCATCAGGTCCCTGGTTCGGGACCCGGCGACGCCCAATCGCTACAAACACTTTACAACATAGTTGTAAAGTGTTTATGACTTTGTTCATTCTGTCTGTCTGTCCGTTCGCACGATAACTGCTGTAAAAATGACCAAATTATCAAAATTAAATTTTACCATGTTGTTGAGACGATCTGTGAAACATCTGGGAATGTAAATGAATAATATCAACCAATTAGTTTAGGATTGAACCCAGTTTAAAGAAGTGAAATACATTGAACCCAATGGGACCTAATTTTTCAAACATTTTGTAAGAGAAGTTAAAATTCACAAACAATGTTAAATATTATTATTATTATGAAATGACTGAATTCATTGTAAATATTTTTAACCAGAAATACAATCATACTGTGGTTTAGAGAATTTGTTTTAGATATTTTCCCACCTTTTCAGAAGAAGCGTTATATAGCTTAAAAGAACCAAGCAATTTCCATAAAGTTTGGTTTGTTTACATTGATTACCGTATAAATCTTATTTGAAAAAAAAATTATATTCTGGAAAAAAAAATAAAATTTTATTAATTTTTAAAAATTAATAAAAACATAATTCCTATTGAAAAGTTTCATGATGGCACCGAATCAAACTCCTCCAATCAATCACAGAGAAGAGTGGAAACGTATCTACCTATATGCATATTTTGTCAGTAACTGGAAATCTGCTCCTGCCAGAGTTTTCTCTAAAAATAAGGAGAAAACGTGCGTACTCATTTGCATATTTTATCCGCAACTCGAACTCTTCTATATAAAGTGTCTTAAAAAGATTGAAATAAGACAACGTTAATGAAATAGTCCTCCCATTCATTTTCAAAATGTTACAGTTTTATATTTTTATACGACCCCCTTAGACAAACTGGGTCAATTAGAAAATTTTTATTTTTAATGCAACAAGATCATTAAAACACCCTCGCATATCTGTATCTTTAAAATTGGGCGAGTTATATTTAATTGAAAATTGAATATTGTGAATGGGGGACCTTATATCAAAATAGAAATGTAAATGTGTGACATATCACAAAGAAGATAAAACTGGACGATAATACACAGAATACCCAATCGCGTAGTGAGTACCACTGCTTTATATGATATCTGTCTGTGTACCGCTTTATTTAGATGCATTTGTGATAGGAAATTTTGACACATATTAACGTATTTTTGACCTAAACAATTTCCATCGTCAATTTGTTTATGATCCCTATTTTCACTGATGAAACAGCCTTTTAAGTGGTACGGAAAAGTGTCATAAGTCAGATTTTTTCCTTTATCATAACTCAGTTGATTTTAAAGATACAGATATGCGGTTTGTTTCTAATGATCTTGTATAAAAAATAAAAATTTTCTGATTGACCCAATTTGTCTAAGGGGGTCGTATAAAACTTAAAAAGTGTAACGTTTTTAAAATGAATGGGAGGACTATTTAATTAACGTAGTCTTATTTCCCACTTTACTTTCAACATTTTTGCAATTTACATTGCCGATTTATCCCCAACAGGTAAAGAATTAAAGCGCGTTTCAATCTTTTTGGGGCATCCTGTATAATGGAATTGTAGATGTATGCAAATGATAAGATTTTCGTACAGCCCGCAAAATTGTGGTTGTACGCAAATGGGAAGATTTTCGCACTGTCAGAAATTGGGATGCCCACAGTTGTGAAGGCGCCATTGAAAATGTTTCAAAAATAAGTTTTGATAGCGTAAATAAATAACTTTTGTTTCACGCCACGTGTAAGACTGCAACAAGCTCTTTCGAGGGTCAACGAAGAAAAGGGTTAAACTTTAAATTATGACAGTCGGTAATATTCCTTGTTATCTGTTCAAAATAACATATATAACTTCTGCACCACATTCACCGAATGTTCCATGTGCATAGGTAGATATAAAATCGTTTAGCACCGTTTTAGTGGAAAGAATATTCAGGGGGATATCACTAATTGTTACCACTCCAACCATCATACAGCAAGCAAAATATTCCAAAAAAACAACAACATGTATATTGTATAGTTCATTTCATTTAGGTGAGATAGTGTATCCGGGAAAATCCCGGATGAATCACAAATTATTTGATTTATGACAAAGAAGATTGGTGTTGAAAAATGGGGGGACACAGAATATTTCGACCCTTCTCTGGTACTGATGTATAATTTATGAACTTGGGAGGTGAATAACAAACGGCAAAGTGGAAATTTGGAAATAGTAGCGGAAAAGAAATCTGTTGAAACATTAGCTAAAGTAGTTAACATTTGAATTTAAGCTTTGCCTTGTCTGAATTTCTGGAATATGTTGTTGTAAGAGTTTTTCGTAAAAAGCAGAGATTTGCTGAAATTAATTATAAATGAAAAACAATTGAGCTGCTTATTATTAATCTTGTTAAGGCATTCTCTGTTGCAATTCTATTTCTGAAATATATCAATTGCTGTAAAATATTGTTCGTTGCTTGTAAAGTTAATTTCCATATTATATACATATATATATACAAGGTGATCATAAAAAAAACTTCCCCTATATATAAACTTCTAGCGGTCTATCCGCTCAACCAATCGAAGGGAAATTTCAGATATTGTTATTTGAAGGTATGCGCTTGAGATTGTGATGGTTTCAAACAATAGAGCTCTCACGGTTACGGTTACATTGAAAAGTTTTTGAAATTTTCGACTGGCAACACCCAATTTTTTCCTGCGCAAATTGATCAGCGCATTGAAAAACCATAAATGGCGTTGGGACGATACACAAAAGAAAATTGGCGAAGTAAAACATTTGCAAAGAAGAGCATTGTAAAGGACCAATGACCACACAGAGAGGAGGTGCATTGACGCACTTTGCATAATTCACAGGGATAGACAGTAGAAGCACCAATCACAGAACACCATGTGCAAAACATTGCGTGTGGTAAACCTTTAATAAGCAGTGTTGTGTTTGAGACCCCGACCGTCCGACCTACCAGAAAGGTGTAAGGTAACTGTTTGGACAGCCGGGAAGTGCCACCCAATTTAGACCGGAACCCAGTGGGGGAGGCATCTACAGGGACCGTACCCTCCTTCCCCTACCACCAACCTCTCGGAAGGACTTACGGACCCACATGTTTAACGTGATCGTACTCCGCGTGAACACGGCGGCAGTTTTAATAAGCAGTGTGTGGAAAGTTTGTTTCTACAATCAGATGTTCGAACGTGCCAACAAGATGACACTTACAGGGAAACAATGAGGTGAATTGATAAAGCTGTTTTATCTGAACGGGGAAAATACTGCCGAAGCAGTGCGAGTTTATCGGCGAAATCATAAGACGAGGCCCATGTTCCGTACGAACTGTACGTTATTTGGTAAAAAAAAAAATTGAAGAAACTGGATGCACATGTGATAGACCGCGATCCGGATGATCATTTGTTCCTGTTGAAGTTGTTGCGGAAGTGCATAATACGATTATTGCAGGTCTATTGCGTACTACAAGAAGTGTTGCCCGCAATTTGGATGTAACGAAAACCACAGTCCTCCAGATTCTGCGCTCTGTTCTGCGACTGTTTCCTTATCAATTCCAGCGCGTCCAGATGTTGCAACCTGGAGACTAGCAACAGCGTGTCGACTTTGCGAATTTTTTCCTCCTCAGATATGATGAAGATAGGTGGCCGCTGCGGATATTATAGATGGATGAGGCACATTTATTCTTAACTGGGAACGTAAATTCCAAGGACTGCGTTTACTGGGCTGGCGAAATCCTCACGATGTGCCACCACTGCTTTTACACGATGCTAAAGTGACTGTGTGGTGCGGCATCGTAAGCACATTCGTTCTCGGTCCGTACTTCTTCGAAGAGGTCACTTCCAATGACATGTAAACGTGCTCCATCACAGGTCCTCGGTATTATGTTGCAGAATTACGTTGTATTACGTACAATGCAGAATTACGTACAATGTTGCAGAATTACATAATTCCAGAATTGCAGCAGCGAAATATCATTAATGATATTGTATGGGTGCTCCTCCACACGTCGTTACATGTGTTCGACAAGTGCTGCAAAAGAACTTTGGTGATAGAGTCAATACCCGTAACTTTGCAGTTTCGTGGCTACCGCGATCCCCCGACCACACTCCGGATTTCTGGTTCTGGGGTTATCTGAAATCTAAGGTGTATACATCCATGAGATTTGTCAGAATTGAAAGATACGATAAAAGATAAAGTTATACAGATTCTTCCTGCGATGATACGTTCGTCATTGTTGTCAACAACCTTCTGCATGCAATGCGTTATCGTCTGCGAAGGTGGGCACGTTGAAAACTTGTAATTCCAATAAAAGTTTTTCCCTCTCCTTTCTTGTGTTGTCATTGGTCCTTTACAATGCTCTTCTTTGTAAATGTTTTACGCCGCCAATTTTCGTCATACGTGTATCGTTCCAACGCCATTTATGGTTTTTTAATGCGCTGATCAATTTACGTAGAAAAAAAGTGGATGTTACCATTTGAAAATTTCGAAATTTTTTCACTGTAACCGTAACCGTGAGAGCTCTATTATTTGAAACCATCACAATCTCGAGCGCATACCTTCAAATAACAATAGCTGAAATTTCCTTTTGATTGGTTGAGCGGATAGATCGCTAGGGGTTCATATACCGGGGAAGTTTTTTTATGACCACCTTGTATATACACATTAGTAAATCAAGAAATACCTAGTCGTTTATCTGCCTGAAGGTTTTAGCGATACAATATGGGGAAATCATATTCGGATATATAATAATAGGCAAACAGTACGAAATGTATCGTAGGCAGCTGCATCATCCTTTTCTACGGGAGAATCATAGGTATTGATGCCCAAATATATTAAAATTTTGTTTAATAAATTAAATTCCTGCATGACTATATTTTTTGTATTGTATTATTGAAATATTGTATTATTGAAGTATCGTTTGATGCCATTGCTGGTAAAGCCATTTATGGAAGAAGTTGGAAATTTCGTAGTTGCCAGTCCATATTCTGATGTAGTCTCTAACATTAAAAAGAAAGGAAAATAAATCCTTGGATATTTTTAAACTTTTGAAGAAATATCTATTTAAAAATTTATTGAGGAATAAATAGGAACTTTCGGTATGTTGAACTCAAAATATTTTTAATACCAAAAGTATTTTCAACTCTCTGATACTGTTGTATAATTTATGAACTTGGGAGGTGAATAACACAGAAGCATTGAATGTAAAATTTTAAGCAGCTAATGCGTAAATATTCATTTCATGATGTACACTATTGTTGCACTTGATACATAAAATTGAAGCTTCGGATGTAAATTTTATGGTTTCGTATGTATGGCTGTTTTAGCTACGGAATGATCAGCTTGGCAACTTCTGGTTTATAAATTTTCTACTTTTGATACATTACTTTGCATAATTCAGGAAAAAATTATAACTGCAGGTAAACGAATTCTCATTCGTAGCGTTAAAGAACATTGAAGATGTACCTGGAGATTACAGAAGTGCAGCCATCTTCTTGGAGTGTCTTCTTATCTTTAAACTGTTTTTCAAAATTTCGTGTTTTGATGAATGTATTTCATATAACCCACCAAAAAAGCTTCTTTCCTTCATTTTGTTATTTTCTACATATCTTCGGGGATTTTGAATATGTTTATCTTAAATGTTATGTTGCTTATGTTTTCATTATATTTCACTCTTATTTAGTTACATTTTTTTTCGAGTTTGCTATCTTTCTTTCTTTGCATGGGTTTGTCTATTTCTTCTTTCCTCTAATATCTCTATTCCTCTAAATCTCAATTTCTTTATTTTGCTGGTAATTTAATGGTTTTAACGTTTTCTCAGTTTTATTTTAAGTCTCATATCAGTGGGGTCTTATTGTTCTATTTCTTTGTTTAGCGTGATGTGTGGTCTAAGATAAGGCCGCCTTATCATTCTGAACTGATATGTTTATGATTGGGTCTCGATTTCAATATCTGTTCACCCTCGCTACGAATTCTCGTTTTGGGTGTTCCATATCTGTCTATTCGATTGTTGTTCTGCCTGCCACCTTGCAGTTTTTTCTTTCTGGTTGTTGAGAAAAGATGTTTTTTCTGATCTGAGGAAGAGGGATAAAAACTCCCGAAGCAATTATAAGTCACCTAATTTTTTCATGCCTGCTTTCTTTAAGGACGTTTAAGAACGTTATATGTTCGAACGGCTTGTATGAATTATAATGCTACACTCCACAAAAAGTGTACTGGAATATAAGATTATATTTAATAGATTCTCAGAATCTGGAGTAGCTTAATTTGAAAGAATATCCTTTTCAATCCGAAAGCTTATTGAGGGGTGTTCATTTGATATATCAGTATTCCGTATGTTACCATCATTCCTGCAATTGTAAGAATGAAACCTTTTGTTATACTAAATAGACCCATGCCAGTCATATAAGTCTGCGTTGCTGTGATATTTTCAAAAAGAAGATTAAACGTGAGGATTGTGTGGACGTCTGATGACTGCTGTATTACAATGTCTGCAAGCTCATTGAGTTCGGTTTTCAATACATTATTATTTTCTGTAACTCTGGCCCCACTGTATGTAAGAACTATGAAGTTAATGATCGCACATAAAAACGTCCATCCAATAAACATCATCGAGACTGGAGTTTGGAAACTTCTATTTCTTGAAAAAACGATACTGATTGTGAAAAAAAAGTTACTAACCGTTGTTGCATATATGAAGAAAGCGCAAGTGCTGAGAGAACTATCTGTTTCCACGTTGCTCTGTATAATATTCCTAAAAAGAGCTAAATTTTGTGATATAGAATAAGGTGTACAAATTTCTCCACTAAATTCTCTCTTAAGTTTTTTGCCAAACAGCAAAAACAATTCACCGCTGTTGAAATATGCATAATTACAAATAAGTAATGCAACATAACATGTTGCCGCGCTTATATTATATGAAACAGTTATTGAAAATAGCACCAGCCACACATATACATAATGAGACTTGCTTTCTTCTGGAAAGGGACTATAAATTGCTTTAATGTATATGGCCCACATATGATGGTAGAAAAAATACGATTGTATTGCTACTACAATTAAAACCGCTATAATAGCAAGTGCGAGGTGAAGTTTGACGGCTCTATTTTCCGAGTGTCTTTTAAAGATCATAATTGCTGTCAAATTGCGAATTTTAATAGCTGCGTCCATAACTTTATATCTGTTTTTAACAAAATTTATTAAATTTAAATATCCAAAAACGGAATAAGCTATAAAAGAAGCTTGCATCGTAAGAGCGGGAAAAATAGAATGAGCATAAATACAGTTTAAAATGAGACAAACTGTCCTAGAAAAGAGCACTAAAACACACCAAGTTATAATCCATTTACTTAATTTCTTTTTCTTTGTATTTAGAAAGGAGGGAGTCACGGGAAAGCCCATCAGCAGGGCGGCTGCAAAAATTGGATAAAAGCAATTATCATTTCTTTCAATGTCATAATTTTGAGGATGACCATTTGATGGCAATATAATATTCGACCTTCCAAGCTTTCTTCTTCTTTTCTTGTTAGTGTCCAGAAATGTATAGTTCATTTTCATTCACCTTTCAAAAACATCTTTGTTGTCCAAAAGATTGAATTATCGATAACAATTTCTTTTTCAGAACTCAAACTTTCCTTCAGAGGGATTCACTTTGCAAATCACAATGGATAGATTCAAGAAACAGAATAAAACTTAAAAAATAATATAAACGGAATTAGTGACACTAAAGTAACTAGTGGCACTAAAATAATCCAGATAACTCCCTTTTCAAGAATGCAAAAAAGAATATGCTTTTTCAAAATAAGCCACTGTGAAGCTTACAAGTGAATTTTAGCAACTAGACTATGACATGCAAAAGAGTATAAATAGATTCAATTTGATTCTGTTTCCATGGAATTTTTTCTATCATATATTACATTATTTATTTGATTTGTGTTTCGATTGTGTCTCATGCTTTATGTGTCATGCACATTCTTAATTATATCTATCGATTAACGATATAGCTACTTTTCAATATTTCCTTTATTTATTTTTTCCATCCTACTGCCCTTTATCAATTCTACACGTATTTCATCATTTAGACCAACTCAAGTTTAACATATTAACTATTCAGTTATTTCATTATTCATAAAGTAAAAATTATGGAAAGCAAGAAATGGGAAACGATATGTCTTATTATGTGCTGTTGTCTGGAAGCATACAGATAATTTTAGTCATTTCAGTTCCGATTAACTCTCTCTTTATAGGTATTCATGATAACTGGACACATGTTTAAAACGCTTTAAATATTTATTATGCATTTGCATATACATTTACATCTAGAAGTGACATGCATTTGTAATTTTTACAGGTTTTTGATATATGAGAAAAATTTGGTTGAACCGTCTGTTGGTCTCTGCAGAGTAAACAATCTACAATTTAGATTCATGTGACGGTTATTGAAATTTGAAAACCGCAAATGCAAAATTTAAGCATATTTACCACTTAAATTCAAATTAAAATGTTGTATTCTAAAAAAAAAATCTGATGTGGGCATCACATGACTTCCCCTATATAATGCAATAAGTTTACTACTTTTACAGTTAAGAAAATGTTTACAGTAGTTTAAAAGTTTGAATTTTACAGTAAAAAATAGGTTTTTCTTATAGTAGTTACTTATATTCTTTCCAACATATTGAATTTTCGGCAATTAGTCGTCATTTGCATTAATTTAGCGTCAATTTTATCCATTTGGCGAGATTTTCGTCAATTTGACAACATTTTAAAAAGTTGCCAATTTGGCGACATCCCGCCAAATTCGTCGCCAAAATCTCGCCAATCGTAATGGACGGAGAAATGAGTTATTCTTATAGCAGATAATTGACGATTGGCGTTCAAATACAAAAGTATTACTCAAAGTATCTTTTCTCATGAATGGAACGAGCTAGATCCACGAAAATGATGTCACCAAATTTATCGCATGATATTACATATGAAAAGTGAACATATTTGTCAACAGTTAATATTTTTTTTTAATTTATGGGATTTTTTGATAAATTTATTTGAAACATGTGCAATATCTCGAGAACGGTTCATGCTAACATTCTTAAGTTTATGTCAATCGTTTTCTAAGGAAGAATTACATAAGAAATGTCTATTTGCGTAACTTAACTTAAAGGTTTTGATTTTTTTATGATTTTTTCAAAATTTCACTCGAAAATTTAGGGAGGTTCTGAACATTCGATTACATTTAAAAACAATAAGCTTTCAGTATTCACGGATTGTGATTTTTTGTACCAAATTTCATTCGAATCGCTCCATTCCTTCGTGAGATATTGTCTTCAGAGACTCACTGAAACACACACACACACACACACACACACATACAGACATCACCTCAAAAATGTTTGATTCGTGATCAGGGATGCTTGAAACGTGCTCTCCCGTCGAAAACTCGAAATCGAATTTTCGACTCCGTCACAATACTTACTTTCCTTATACATTATGTATATAAGGAAAGTAATAATTCAATGAGAAACAATATAAGCTTAGTATAGGTTTCTAATTAATATTCGAGTTTTCGACGGGAGAGCACGTTTTAAGCATCCCTAATGACGAATCAAGCATTTTTGAAGTGATGTCTGTGTGTGTGTGTGTGAAAGTATGTGTGTGTGTGTGTGTGTGTGTGTGTGAAAGTATGTGAGTGTGTCAGTGAGTCTGTGGAGACGATACTGACGAACTAATAGACCAATTCGAACAAAATTTGGTACAAAATTCACAATCTATAAACACTGGAAGCCTATTGTTTTTATATGCAATCGAATGTTCAGAACCCCCCCTAAATTTTCGAGTGAAATTTTGAAAAAATATTCAAAAAATCAAAACCGCTAATAAAGTTACGCAAATAGACATTTCTTATGTAATTTTTCATTAGAAAACGATTGACATAAATTTTTAAATGCTAACATGAACCATTCTCGAGATATTGCACATATTTCAAAAAAATTATCAAAAAGTCATATAAAATGAAAAAAAATATTTTCTATTGAGAAACATATTCACTTTTCATATGTAATACCATGCGAAAAATTTGGTGACATCATTCTCGTGGATCTAGCTCGTTCCATTCATGAAAAAGATACTTTGAGTAATGGTTTTGTATTTAAACGCCAATAGTCATTTATCCTCTGTAAGAATAATTTATTTCTCTGTTCATAACGCTTGGCGAGATTTTGGCGACGAATTAAGCGAAATGTTGCCAACTTGGCGATATTTTTAAATGTTGCCAAATTAACGAAAATCTCGCCAAATGGATAAAAATGACGCTAAATCAATGACGATTCGATGATGACGACATGGAAAATGACGACTTATTGGCGAAAATTCAATATCTTGGAAAGAATATAAATAATTACTATAAAAATAATCTGTTTTTTTTTTACTGTAAAAGTTGTAAATTCATTGCGTTATATAAGGAAAGTCATGTGCTGCCCACATCAGATTTTTTATTTTTATTCACGTTGTTTTAAATATATCTTATTAATATCCTATTAAATCCTGTTGATATGCTCCCCCCCCCACTCCAAGCCCGCAAGCTCATAAGCTACTTGGTTTTGTTTTTAGGACGACTAATATCAAAGTTTTAATTTGTTTATTTGATTCTATTGTTCGACCATTATTGGAATAAGGTTATTTAATTTGGGATCCTTATTACAGTGATTCTGTACATGTAATTGAAAATATTCAGAATAAGTTTGTGAGGTCATTTTTTTTAAGATCAATGGTTTTTGCTCCGACAACATTTCTTCTGTATATCTCAGGGACTTGTTTGGTATTCATAAAAATATTGTCAGAGCATGTTGTGTAATGACGTTTTTTAGGAATTTATTCAATAATCAGATTGATTGTTGTGCGCTTTGAAATACGATCGAATTTTATGCTCGCAAGCATAGTTTAAGGTGTCATACGTTATTCCACATTCCAGCTAATGTTAATCGTAATTTTCAAAGAAACTTTTCTGTTTTTAAATTTTATGCGTCATTTAATTTATGTTCTAATAGTATTGATTGCTTTGCTAGATCTGAATATTATTTTAAAAATGTATAATTGCAGATTTTACTTTGATGTATGATTCGCTGTACAGTAATCGTTGTAATTGAACTTGTTTCGTTATGTGTCACAGTAATAAATAAATAAATAAATAAATATGTATAAATATGTATATTTTATATACCTATGCATGTAAATGGGAAACCTCAATTTAAAACGACAATTTTTAGCCTAGAAAGTCACGTTTTTTAATGAAAAAAATTTGATGTGGGCCGCTCATAACTTTCCTTATATAATGCAATGAATTTACTACTTGTACAGTAAAAAATAAATAGATTATTTTTAGAGTAGTTATTTATATTCTTTCCAAGATATTGAATTTTCCGTCAATGAGTCGTCATTTTCCATGTCGTCATCATCGAATCGTCATTGATTTAGAGTCGTTTTATTCATTTGGCGAGTTTTTCGTTATTTCGGCAACATTTAAGAAAGTCGCCAAGTTGGCGAAATTCCACAAATTCGTCGTCAAAATCTCGCCAAGGGTTATGGACGAAGAAATAATTTATTCTTACAGCAGATGCATATGACTTTTGATATGACTTTTTGATAATTTTTTGAAAAATATGCAATATCTCGAGAACGGTTCATGTTAGCGTTCTAAAATTTATGTCAATCGTTTTCATAAGAAATGACATAAGAAATGCCCATTTGCATAACTTTAATAGCGGTTTTGATTTTTTGACGATTTTTTCAAAATTTCACTCGAAAATTTAGGGGGGAGGGGTTCTGAACATTGGATTGCGTATAAAACAATAGGCTGCCAGTGTTTACGGATTGTGATATTTGTACCAAATTTCATTCGAATCGGTCCATTCGTTCGTCAGTTATCGTCTCCACAGGCTCACTGATACACACACATACTTTCACACACACACACATACTTCCACACACACACACACACACAGGCATCACTTCAAAAATATTTGATTTGTGATCAGGGATGCTTGAAACGTGCTCTCCCGCCGAAAACTCGAATTCGAATTTTCGACCCCGTCATAATACTTTCCTTATACATTATGTATATAAGGAAAATAATAATGATCTTGGTACGTGCACAAAGCATTCAAAAATTAATAATTAAATATATCTTGAATTATCTACAAAAAATCACCCTCCAAACAACCTGCACTATTTTATTTTATTAAACTCAAATAATAGATATTTTTGATAAAACACATGCTGTATACGGAAATTATGTCTGCCTTTTTGTCATTGGTCATAATTAAAATTTTTGGTGATTAGCTAAAAACTTTTAAGGGTATAAAATTGATTTTGGTAACATAAAATTGTTTCATTATTACTAGCAAAAAGCCCAGGTTTTAATGGACTTGCATATATAAAGTGTACGACTTGTGAAATATTTCAAATTAAAACTTAATTTAACAAATAATTATGGAATTAGAAGTATAAAATATTAATTTCCAGATTTGAGAATCCTAATACAAAAGAGTATATAAGATTTTAGAATTTGAATATTAAATTAAACATATACAGGAAAACAATGAAAATCAAAGTAACACAATTAATCGCAAAAATGTATTTAATATACAGGAATCACAATGCATGCAAGTGCACACTCTTTGATTAGCTGTTTAAAAGTTGTTTGCCTGTTATTTGTTGGAAGTGTAATGAACATGCTCAGTTTAAAAATGAGTGTTTTGCCTGTTACAGTTCATTTACTGTACAGTTACAGTTCGTTTTATTAATTAAAATTGTGATTCTGCGAATTTATGTGCAATTTTACGTATGTATGCAAAATTTCATCTTCCTGCCTATTGTAGTTTTTGAGTAAAAGGGATAACAAAATTCAGGCAAATGTGTGCTTCGCTTAATTTAGTTTTATGTAAAAGAAATCGCTTGATTTCAGACTATAAACAAGCGAAATATTATTTTTGTAATATTTTAAAATCAAGGAATATCAAAATGTTGTGTAACTTTTATTGTGGTAGTTAATTAAGTTAAATACTCTTCATTTAATATTTAGATTTTAAACAATAATATTTATCGAGTTCGTATAGTATAGTGCAGTATAGTAGCTTGGCTTTGGGATACGGCACAATCATCAAATTGAGGTGCCAGCAACTATCTTATTATTCTCTCTTATTTAGGAGAATTAATTTCATTTTTGTGTCACAACCAATATCTTTTAATGCTGTCGTCATTCTTGTGCGACTACATCCCTCCAACTCTAGTTACCATCTCTCTCGGCAATATTAATTTAATTTTATCTTGTTTCGGGGAAGCACACTTTCGCTGACTTTTACTGGCCTTGCTTTTTATGAAATTTTGAGGTGCGTCTTGATTGGACCCCGCTTTCCGACGGAGCGTCTACGAGTTTTGCTCGGAAGCACTGGTTAAGCCCAATGTCGCCATTGTGAGCTTTTCAGTTGATGATGTCATCGCTTTCTCGTGAATTTATGGGTCGTAAACTTCTCCGAGGAAAACCATTAACCCTGGTGCCATTTGTGTGAGTTTTTCTGTTGATCTTGTTTGGACTGTTGTATTACTTGAATTAAAATTTGCCTAATAGGTTTCATAGTGTTATTATTTCCTATGCCAGATTGCGTTAAATCGTCTATTCCAGTAATCTTCAAACTCTTTTGAACCGCGGGCTACATTTGAGTTAGTTCAAGACTCGTGGGACGAACTGACTCAAATGTTGGACTGAAAAGCTCAACTGATATAAATGAAACGACTTATCGGCAAATCGTTTGGCCTATTGGACTGTGGGAACTCCCGTAGTTATGCTGTCCGGCGTTGAGGCCAAACAGACTTGTATTGCGCTGCCTTCCAGCCGAGTTCTCAGTCCACCAGTTTGCATGAATTGCTCAACATCGTCTGTGTTTATATTATTTTTGTTCAAAATAATTTTGCGTGTTTTGAGTTTATTTCACTATTGCTGTCACGGTCACGTAGTCAAAATATTTTTTATTTGAATTCATTGAAGAATTTTGCAACCACCTTTCTTTTCTGAAAATAATAGGAATTATCACATGCGTTAAATGGAAGAGAGGGCCTTTTCCGTTTTTCTTCAAAAAGTAATGAAGTCTATTGATCCTCAGGCAACAACGTTGATTCCCTGGTTTTGGGTACACTCTCATTTCTTGAAGCAAATTAATATCCGTATAATTTCTCCTATCTAACCATGCTTTTATCCACACATTACGGCGTTTCCGTTTCTTCTGCAACACACATACGATTGCTGCGTAGGCAAGCAATTCTGCAATTGATGATATATTCCCCCAACACTGGCTTTAGGCATTCCACTCCCAAATAGATTCCACTGCGAAAGAGGATGAACTACAGTAACAATCTGTGCATATGTGGGGCACGGGGCAAAGAGGGATAACACAGTTTGGCCAGTCCGTTCTAACTGAAGTCTAAGCTGTACTTGTACGTGTATAGTGGGCCTTATCCATGCATGCAAATCTGGAGGCAAATTTTCACTCGAGAAACAAAAATGGCTGAAGCATGGTAAAGTGGTTACAAGGCTTAGTAGTGCAACTGGTACACTGATGGAGAATCTAGTCCCAAATCTGGAATTAGTTCATCTGCTCAGATATTTTTCATAAGTTGTATGTGTGAGATTTTAATTATTTTTATAACATGGGAGATAAGTATGACACGGTTTCCTGTAGAAATTTCTCCATAAAAGGCATCCCAACCTTAAAATTGTAAAGACATCGGACGTATCACATATTTTCAATTACGAGCAACGGCGTGTATATGTGCTAGTATGAAATAACATGCAATAGTAAGTTTTAAACACATTTAATGAACACATTTAATGATTTATACTAGTAGAAATGATTTATACTTCCAGAATGAAACGAAAAATGTAAGGGGCAATATATTTATGTTTTCAGTAATGAGAGGTTCAATTTAGTAAATAGATATATGAATATTACACGAATGCCATATTGCTATTTTTGAGTCCGTGAATTGATTATTACAAACAAATCGATTGCACTCTTAGTAGTGTTTTTAAAGAATTCTGGGACACACAACGCACCGAGGCAGAAGGTTCAACTGCTGGCTCATCGCGTTGTGAATGATTTTAACATAATTTTCAATTTTTGTCATAAGCAAAAAATGTGTTGACTCCTGCTAAATCAAGAATGTGGAAAACAAACGCCATCTGACATCGTTTGATGTTACGCGAACACGTATTCTCTCACCTTGTAGTCCAAATTGTCCACAGCTCCTTTGCATTCATTGTGGTCAAGTATTACTTGGGAACTGAAGTCATAATACCGATAAATTCAACCGATAAATTCAAGTTAACTGATACATTTAAGTTAACTGATACATATTTTAACTGAATTAATTCTGATTAACTGATATATATTTTAACCGATAAATTCAAGTTAACTGATACATTCAAGTTAACTAATACATATTTTAACTGAATTTATCGAATTCAAATAAAAATTATGTGTTGATAGCAATACCACTATCTTATTTTTCTTAGGCTCATAGAAAACCATCATAACATCTTTAAATTAATTGAAGTGTGACTCAACTCACTTTCTCATACCAGAATCCATTTTCAAGTAACTTTCGTTTTTTTCAAATTTTACAAGAAAATTTTTTAAAAATAGGTATTGTGATAAAAAATTACTTTTAGAATGTTTATTTATTTGATATTATTTAAGGTTTTGTTACTTTAATGATTTTTCAAAAATTTTTTCGAAAGTTCAGGGGAGGAGGGGGGGGGGGTTCTTCCGAGTATTCGATCGCATTTAAAATCAGTAGGGTTGCATTGTTTATTGGTTGTAATATTCGCGCCACATTTTTTTTCGAAACGCCCCAGTCGTTCGTGAGATATTGCTTCCAGACACACACACACACACACACACACACACACACACACACACACACACACACACACACACACCGCACGCACACACACACGAACACGCACACGCACACACACACACACGCACACACACACACACACACACACACACACACACACAACACACACACACACACACACACACACACACACACACACACACACACACAACACACACACACACACACACACACACACACACACACATCACGGACATCTGTCCAAAAGTGTTGTCAATGGATTTAGAAAGTCTTAAGACATGCTTGTGAGTCAAAATCTCAAATTTGAACATTTGTAAATAAACAATACTTTATACAATAGTGTGAAAAAATAACTTGTATTTTTCACAACTTATTTATGCAAATAATACTAACTTATATAAACAAATATGCTTTTTTTCTTCGCTGCAGAAAATTGTTAATAAATAAGCTAGCAAGTAAGCTAAAACAGAAGAAATCTAACTTTTCCTGCTCATGACAGCATTCATTGACAGCTGCATGACTATGCATGCTTGTTTATCGAAAAGTTTTGAACAGTGTTCACTAAAATTAATATACGTACAAATATTTCAAACATTTTAGAATAGATTATAATTTAATTGTACTCATTTCTTGTATTACCAGCGCTGCTGCTAACATTAGGAAAGGTGCGATTTTTATTTAAAAAAATCTGATGTGGGCAACACATGACTTTCCTTATATAATGTAATGGATTTACTACTTTTACAGTAAAAAAAAATTAGGTTTTTCTTATAGTAGATATTAATGTTCTTTCTAATTTATTGAATTTTCGACAATTAGTCGTCATTTTCATTGATGTAGCGTCATTTTTATCCATTTGGCGAGATTTTCGTTAATTTGGCAACATTTCAAAAAGTCGCCAAGTTGGCGACATTTCGCCCAATTCGTCGCCAAAATCTCGTCAAGCGTTATGGATGAAGAAATAAGTTATTCTTAGAGCAGATAAATGACAATTGGTGTTCAAATACAAAAATATTACTTAAAGTATCATTTTTCATGAATGGAACGAGCTAGATCCACGAGAATGATGTCACCCAATTTATCGCATGATATTACATATGAAAAGTGAACATGTTTCTCAATATAATCTTTTTTTTTAATTTTATATGACTTTTTGATAATTTTTTTGAAAAATGTACAATATCTCGAGAACGGTTCATGTTAGCGTTCTAAAATTTATATCAATCGTTTTCTAATGAAAAATTACATAAGAAATGTCTATTTGCGTAACTTTATTAGCGGTTTTGATTTTTTGACGATTTTTTCTAAATTTCATCCGAAAATTTAGGGGGGGGGGGTTCTGACCATTCGATTGCGTGTAAAAACAATAGGCTTCCAGGGTTTACGGATTGTGATTTTTGTACCAAATGTTGTTCGAATCGGTCCATTCGTCCGTCAGTTATCGTCTCCACAGACTCACTGACACACACACACACACACACACACACACACACACTTTCACACACACACACACACACACTTTCACACACACACACACATACTTTCACACACACACAGACATCACTTCAAAAATATTTGATTCGTGTCAAGGATGCTTGAAACGTGCTCTCCCGGCGAAAACTCGAATTCGAATTTTCGACCCCGTCACAATACTTTCCTTATACATTATGTATATAAGGAAAGTAATATATACACTTACAATCTATCAGTTAGAAAGGCTAATATTTGTACTACATGAAACCTTAATATAATTCTTCAAAAGTAGATAAATTCATCCCAAGAACACGTATTTTCAGTTACCTTATCAGCCTTATCTATTGATCCATATTCGCGAAAATGATTCTGATTTCTTCGAAAACATTCTTCCGAAAACGATTACGAAGCTGTAGTATTAGATTATTCAGTATTGTTGAATCTGAGACGTTAATTGTGAATTAAAGTATAACAATAATAAAATATATTCATTATTCCAATGAACACTCCTGCATAATCATAAATTCATTTTTGCATTTAAGTACACCTGGAAAAAATCTATCACAATAATTGTCAGCAGAGTGAACCTCTATTCAGGACCCGACTGGCGTTGTAAAGTTCTGGTAGTTTTTGGATTTTGTTTCATATGCGCCCCAAATACTTAGAGCAATGATCATCCTTTGGGCAAAGAAGTTGTATGCTTACAGTACGAAAGTTGAACAGCTTCTCCAGAAACTGGCTATTTGCAGGTGGCCCACTTCACATCTTGAAATTCTTACATTTGTAAAAGACGACAGGCTCTTTGGGTGCTCTGTGGTAAATATGAAAGACCAAATCCATGATTTAATATTATCCCAGACACTGTTCCAACAAGGAATAGCAAGCAAGTAGGCTCAAATCCACATTAACTTTACATTTGTTTCATGCACTTAAATTAACTTCTAGAGTATTTTGAAATATATTTCTGGAACCTACTTCAAAATTGGGAGTAATATGACCATACATTATGTACTTTTAGAAATCCAGAACATTGTGGTTACAAAATGCTGTAAAACTTCCAATATCTAGTTATGTAATGAATCATTATAAAATATCTGATCAATATTTTTTTATACATTTTTTATCAAATGACTTATTTTTAATATTTAAATCAATAAGTACTCATCAGTATTTTCATTTCTATGAATGACTAAAGAAAGAACAGCGATTATGAATGCATGTATTGGTAAAATGCAAGTCTAAGTGTCTCATGATGTCATCTTTCCAGAAAGATGTTAACATAATATTGAAATGCTTCATTTTGATTGGAATTAATTTTTATGAGAAACCAAAATCAAACGCAAAATCAAGAAAAGCAATTAATATTGCATTAGCAATAATTCTGGAAATTATAATAGATGTGTTTAGTGTATATTCCGTAATTGCATGTTTCAATTTTTTTCCTTCAACCAGCATAAGTACGCGATTGTTGGCTGTGAGTATTAATATTCTAATAATATGCCTTCGACTGTCATTTTCCTTAAAAAGACATCACATAACTCGACTCTTGGATAAAATCAAGAATTTTACAAGTTCTAATTCAAAATGTTATAAGCCTTTGAAGAAGTATATTTTACTGATTTGCTCCTTGAACATTTTGATCCCAACTGCAGCAAATGTAGCTTTCGTTCATATGTCCCTTAGAAATTATGATGAACAAACCGAAGAATATACCAGATACATTGCTGAAAAGATTGGGGAGAATAAGCTTTTAGCACAATATTTTATTACTTTTATTCAAACAATGTTTATATTGCATTTTTTTGTCGTTCCCAGCATGTGTATGATATTATTGAGCTATATCTATTTTATATACGCAACAATATTCAAAAACATATTGTTCGAAGTCAGACAAAGATTAAGAGTCAACTTTGAAGCTGAAAGTGTAAAAAAATGCATTCAAATTCTTGAGGACGTGCTTGAAATTTATGAAGAAATAGAAAATATTTTGTCACTCAAAACATTCTTTGCGCATCTGCTGTCGCTTATGAATTTTCTTAACTTGGCTAGCGTTCTCAGACACAGCGATGTACAGGGTAGCAAAGATGAATTTCTTATCTATTGTGTTCTTATTTTTGTCTGGAATTTGTTCTGGACTGGAGGTTTGATTTTAGCTGGTTCTAAACTGGCAGATACTTCAAGCTCAAGTCCTTATTTTTGTCGCAAGAATGTATTAAGCTTCTTAAGCTCGAAGAGGAGTCAGAAGGCTGCTCTTCACCTTTTAATGTTTCTGGACTGTTCAAAAATTGAAGTTTCGTTTTCAGCATGGGGAATGCTCAACCTTAACAGAGAACTTCTGCTTACCACGGTTGGTGCCATCGTCACGTATAGTCTGGTCATTGCCACTTCATAACTCCAATATTCTCAATAAAAGAACTCATACGGTCTGAATTAGTAAAAAACTGCTGGATATTTAAATCTACATATTAGGAAATGAAGTAACGTTTGCATACAATTTTGAATAGGATCTGGTAGAGCAATGGCACCCACGAATGCGGCGCTGTTGATCTCTGGTATTATATTACAGTAACTGTATAGATTTTTAAGCATTACTGTAAATAGGAATATTTAAGAGAGCTCTTAACTGCAATGTACTTCTTACGCAATCACGTACTTTCTTATTAAACCGTGGCTTCTCCTCTAATGAAATATCGCATGACTTATTTTAATGTTCTAGTACTTCGTATGGATAGATAGATTATTGTGAAATCCAGTAGCATGATGCCCAAACATTCAAAAACAGTTCTTCTCTTACTTCTTTTTAAAATTATACCATATCATTCTAATCTGATGACAGTATGAGAAAGGATATAAAACTCATTCTAATTTTTGATTTATTGTATTTAATTTACATGCATATTTTACTATAGAGATTGTATAAAAAGTTATTTTTTTTTAATTTCAACAAAAACATTGCACATTATTTACTATTTCATAACGTCCTACTTTATTTGAAACATTTTTGCAATTGGAACTATGTATTTACAAAGGTTCAAAAAACTCTTGTACTGTTCATTTTTTGTGAGATACCCAGGATATATATATATATATATATGTATATATATATATATATATATATATATATATATATATGTATATATATATATATGTATGTATATATATATATATATGCATGAATATATATATATGTATATATATATGCATGAATATATATATATGTATATATAAGTAATATTAACATCACCATAGAAGCAAAATCACGGCCATAATGCCGATAAGAGAAGGGATGAGCACCAGCCCAAATTCAATGATTAGTCAGAATCAAATTCGTCCTCAAGTCTGAGTATTTATATATATATATATATATATATTTGTATAATTATATTCGATGCCTGTGTGCAATATTAATTTTCCTATAACTTATTCTAAAAGGTTAAAAAATAGAATACATTGAACTCTAAGGGACTTAATTTTTCAAACATTTTTTAAGCAAAGTTAACATTAACAAATTGCTTCGAAAATTTTTGAAAATATTCGAATTATCACATAAAGTGTATACAATTTTTTTCAGCAAAATGTGTTGGATAGTTTTTAAAATAAAAATTGAAATACTAATTACATCCATGATATATGAAGAGATCCCGTGACTCATTGCCAAATAAAAGATGGCTTCAATTTTTTTTCGTTGTGCATAGCATATATATTTAAAGATCTTTTAAATTTATATTTAGTGTTACATCCGGCATAAAAACGCTTTGTTTTTGCGTATTATTTGTGTATCTAAATTCTGTGCCAACACAATTACAATATTTTTTATTTTAAACGATCGCTAAACTTTGAGGACAACGAAGCCTAATTTTAATGCATGCAGAATGTAAACAAATCCAGCGATTTGAAAGTGAGTTGTATAAGAATGGCTGAATTTATAACGAGCAAAATGAATTAGCTCTGGAGTCCGGAATACGAGTATAAGTGATATGAATGAAACAGTTGTTGAGTGAAATAGCTTCGAGAATCCCTTCAGCATTCTTAAACGTTACGTTATCACCGAGCATTTTCAACTACTGATACTATATGGTAACCACGTATGGAACGTTTATATTAATTTGGAAACGTTTTCCACATTGTGAAGAAACGAACAGGATTCTTTTGAAATACTATTTGTGGGTCCTGAAGGCGTGGTAGTTATTTCGACAGCAATGGCTGCGCGAGACCTTTTCTAGCTCCCATCATTATCTTTCAGCATATCTATTGTGCGTTCCACTGTGGCCGACTTTTAAAAATTTCGGGGTTTGCTCAAAAATTAAAATGTGTTTAAATTTTTTAATCATTCGGAAAAATGGTAGCTTATCATGAATTTAATGAAGCCCTACAAAGTCTGCAAAATTGATCGAGATGAAACATAAGCCCATGCAGAACTTATATCCCCATCAGGGGTGTCTCCAGACCGAAATCCAGGATGGGGGAGGGGGCAAATAGCCTAAAAAAACGCAATAACATAAATGAGAAAAGCATTTGCCCTCTTATTTGCTAGTCATTTTTGTTATTACTTATACAAAATGTATTTAATCGGCTCTCTTTTTGAACTCGTCTGAGTTCCATGTTAAATTAGGCAGCTATCTTCTTATGAACATGCAGAATAGCCACGCTATTTAGTCTTTGCTGCTTCATTGTAGATCTCAAGTAAGTCTTGAGTCGTCAGAGAGTAGAAAAGATCTTTCAGCTGTACAGGATGTAACCAAAACTGTTAATATTCGGTTTATTAATTTATAGAACTCTGGTATGAGCGAGTGGAGAGAAATGTTTTCTTTTCTATATTAAAAAATTCAACTATATCGGATATACTATTAATTTTTGCAGAATTCGCCTTAACTGTGTCCCAAAACATATCCCGGTGAAGCGACAAACTTTTGGCATCCAAATCCGAACCGTAAAAAGATACTATTTGTTCTTCACTTTTAATTTTATTGGGGACAAAGTTTTCAATCATGGAAAGATGATCTATCGTCTTTTTCTCAAATCTTGTTTTTAGGGAACTTATGACGTTGTCCACTAATTGAAAGTAAATTTGACGATATCTTTCTTTAGGTGACTGAAATTGATGAGGATCTCTTCCATCGTCAAATTTTCTTGCAATTTTTCTAATTCATGGAAGGACAGGATCTTCTAAATCCAATTCCACACCCTTTTTTATTACTTCTACCCATAAATCTTCAAAATTATTTTCTTCTTTTTGACACCTTTATTTTTTGACACCAATCTTTTGTCACCTTTATATGTTCATGGATGCATCTATCTTATATGCAATGAGAGCAGGATGCAAAATAAGCGGTATCGCATTGCAAATGGAGATAGAAAATTCGTGTTTTGCTATGTAAAAATAAATTTGAATCGCATTTTGCGACTTAATTTTATAAATCACAAAAAATTATTCATAACGGTAAAAAACAAAATAATCTTTCCACAAACATGCATAGCTCCTGTAATATTCATATCTTTTTTTAACACTTTACAACAAAGTTGAAAAGTGTTTATGACTTTGTTCATTCTGTCTGTCTGTCTGTCTGTCTGTCTGTCCGTTAGCACGATAACTGCCGTAAAAATGACTTAATCAAAATGAAATTTTAGTATGTTGTTCAGACGGTCTGTAGGACCTATGGGAATATAAATAAATAATATCACCCAATTAGTTTTGGATTGAACCCGGGTTGGAAAAATGAAATACACTGAGCCTTATGGGACCTAATTTTTCAAACATTTTTTAAGCGGATTTAAAATTCACAAATTGCTTCGAAAATTTCAGGTAATATTTAAATTGTTCCATAAAATATATAAAAAAAAATTCAGCGAAATATATTCAGTAGTTTTTTAAATAAAAATTAAAATAATAATTACACCTCTTACATGAAGCGATCACGTGACCATGATATGAAACGATCACGTGACCGACTTCAAAATATAATACGGCATCCATCTTGTCTCAAAATAGTCATTTTTAAAGTTCTTTTTAATTCATATTGAGTGTTGTATTCGTCGTAAAACCTCTTTATTTTCGCTTAAATTCTGTGCATCTACATACTGAAACAACGCAATGACAATATATTTGAGTTTAAATGAGCATCCAACTTTGATTATTTCTCTAACGAAGCCTATTTTTCACTTATGTGAAATGTAAACAGCAAAATATGTAGGATGAGTTGTATAGGAATTGCTGTATTTTTTTAATGGAAAAGAATTTAGCTCATGGAGTCTGCATAGCTGATATGAAAGAAATATTCATTGACTTTACCGAGAGAAGGACGATTTTTTGCGATGAAGTTTTAAGCATAGAGTTAAATTACTTATAGCTCCATGGTCTTAATTTTTAAATAAAATAAATTATTATAGTATTGTGATGAATGACATGAATGGGAAATTATTTATGAATGAAATGCTGCTTTTTTAGAGAGAGCCAGGCGTGTTATTTTTTCTATGACGTCATTTGAATGAATTTCAGTTGTTTTCGATGAAGTTTTTAAATTTCGATGAAGTTTATCGTGGTATTATGATAATTCTAAAATTGTTACCGAGTAATATATCGCATTTTAGAGATGTTTAAACCAGGCAATTTATATTTCAATGCCGTCATTTGAATGAAGTTCATTTTTTTCGATGATTGTTTAAGTTTTCAAATATAATAAATCAATGTAGTATTGTGAGAAGTTTTAAAATATTATCGAGGAATGTATTGCACATTTTAGATATGTTTAAATAAAATTGCATTGAAGTTGGAAAGTGTTTCATAATCAATGCTTTAAGCATGATTGATCTTTCTTGTTATATTTCAAACCCGGCATTTCGATATGTTTATAGGTACATTTTTTAAGAACTCGTGAAATAATAGTTGTGAATTGCTCGTCAAAATATCGAAACTGCTACAGAAATGAAATTTTGTTTAGCAGTATGCTAATGAAAAATATTCTGTTATTGTGCACCCTGAATAATGTGCCTGATTCAAATTTTGGGAATATCTTTTATAGACGAAGTTCTCTCAAGGGTTTAATTTTTAACAAATTAGAAGCCGGCTGCATGGTAGCACTTAATATATCAGTCCCCATAGAAATTCAGATTATTGTGGCATATAGCAAGTTTCTTGCTGCCATTGCAAGTATTAATTATTACATGTTGAAAACAAAATACAAGGAAAACCCCATTTTAATTAGAATATAAAAATCAAGGAAAATATATAAGAAAATAAATAGACCACTTATCACGCTTTACTTTTTTATTTGATAAAAATTTAATCAAGAGTAATTCCAAATACATATTCGTATATTGCAATCAAGATTGATTTGGTTTCCATAAGAATATTTTACCTTGACCTTAATACATAGACATGTAAATTTCTTTATTATAAACAACTATGTTACTTCTAATTTATGCAAAAAAAATCGAAGCAAACCATAAATAAAAATCAAAGAATGTAAGGTGAAATTGAATAAATTAAAACATCAGGATATTTGAGATGAATGTCTCATATTTTTAAAAAAATATCAATTCCATATGTCGAGTTTTTATGAAAATTATCGAAACAACCCTATAATATCAAAACATCTATAATTTAGTAATTTTTCAAGTCATATTTACTATTAACCATTAAGAAAACAGTCATTTCCTTATAGCTTAGACATGTCTATCAAAGACTCTATTGCACTTTTACGGTTCGAAATTAATGGGGAATTCCTCTGTTTTTTCATTCAAGTACATCACCATATTTCAATTTCAGTTATCAGGGAAATCCTCTGTAAAATAAATTAATACATTCACCTCAAATGCATGGGTAGACGAAAATATGGGTAAAGAATGGGTTTCAAATTTCAATTTAAGTTATGTGAAAAGGGGACTGGGTTTGGGTAAACAATTAGAAAATTACTTTATTGAAAATGATCCTTCATCAGTGCGATGTGCAAAGTTTAAAATACAATTACAAAATTGCTCCTTTTAGAGAAATTTTGGTATAGTTACAAATTAAAACTACATTTGAAAACGAAAATGAAGATATGCAAAGGGAAGAGGACATTAAACGAATTAAGCCACTAATATTTAACAGCTAGGATGAATATTAATAGGATTTTTGTTGGAAAAAAGTTATTAAGTTTATATTTCACGTTGTTTTTTTAATTTTCTTATAAAAACTTAATAAAAATAATTCGATAATAAACAAAATATGCACTCTTTTAGCGTGTACTTTTATACACGATTAATAAGAATTTGATATTTTTGTAAATAGTACTTGAATTTGATATAAAACAATCTTGAAATAATGTCAGATTATTGTGAAAAGGAAATCTGCGTTGTTATACATATTAAAATATAACATTTACTTGATTGATACTTCATTAAAAATTATATCCAGCATAACAACCAGAACAGCATTATAGTGTAAAGGAAGAATAAATGATGTAGGGGAAGCGAAGTGACGTGTGAGTTTTACGTCACAATGGCTCGCTCCCGGTGCCGCACATACTTACTTTGGACACCCCGTATCAATATATGCTGCCAGGTCGTATAAAGAGTTTTAGTATCAAACACTGCCTGTTGTTTAATTAATTTCGACGTCAAATTTTAATTCGTCTTTTTCAATATATAGTATGTGCTCACCTATTCATTATAGTTGTATGTCATTTATAATTTTTATGTTATTTAATTTTGATATTATTGAAAAACGTTCAACATTTTTTATGAGCTCAAATATTAAAAAAGAAACTCTAAGAAAGTTTTAACGTGCCAAATAAAAAGTAATTAAATCTTGATTATCTAATATTTGGAAAGATAGAATAATATAAAAGAAATGGTAAACAATGATAATATAGGTATCTTTTACTCATTTATGTTATGCCTTGAACTCACTAGAAATTATCGTTGATCTCTCGATCAACGATGTCACTCTGAGATCGTTGAGAAATGGAATTTTTCAGTTATCATTGATCTCTCGATAAACGATCTCACACTGAGATCGTTGAGAAATGCCATATCACCAGTCGATGCCACTGCGTGAACGAATTCATCGCTTTTTGGCATGGACGATTATGTTCTTTTTTCGACCACGTTATATATTTCACGTTCCCATCACAAAAGTCAGCCAGTAAGTGCTTTTTCTTGATAATAGGTTCTGGTCTATATTTTAGAGGTGGAGGGGGGAGGTAGGAGAGATGAACCTCTGGTCCCTTAAAGGGGATTACTCAGAATATTTGTGTGTTTATTGGCTCACCTCAAGTCTTGGCTGCTCCAGCCTATTTGCTGGAGGTCAGGCTGGGTTAGAATTTCGGCGATTTAATTTCGTTTGAATTTCGGCCTATTGCCTGTCATAAATTTTGCAATAAAAGTTATTTATGTTCAAAATACTGTAATGTCATCTCTCCTGACTGGCTGTCGCCATGGCCTTTCCACCTGTCAGTCCCTCCAAGTTTGAAAGTTCTAAACTTAAGTTCACGCCACATTTACCTGTAATATATTTTACCTGTAGTAATTTAATGAATGTTTTGAAGTTTTTTGATGAAGTGAGATCATTTAACTTCCAAAACAGCTATTTATTTTATTCTTGTTATATAACACATAAATGTATACTCTGTATGTTACAGAATTTTCGTGTCCAACAGTATTTTACAAAGGAAATGTAAGCGTGATTTATCGGTCATTCCACATATTTCTTACATATGAAGCACTTCTCCTCACACACATTCGATAAATAGCAGATTATCCTCATCTTTTTCTACTTATAAACATAAATTGTAATTTTTGTACAATAACACTGAAAGATGTCAGAAATATACAAAATATGTGAAAAAATAAAACATTGTAGCTACAGTTACGGACGGGGAATAAATATTATTAAGATAAATATAACAGAAAATCATTTCGACAAAAAAAAATTACCTCAAAATGTAGCCCAGTAGATGTATGGAATTAACCGCGTAAGAAATATTACAAATTTGCCTATTTAGCTACTTTTCGTCAAAAACTGTAGATAATTTTAACTTATATTAAAATTAATAAATACATAAGTATAGTTTGGTATTGAAAATTGGAAAGAATATATTAGTTCCTTTAGCATTTCCCTCATTTTTCTTTTGTTTGTTTGTGTGTGGAGGGGGCTTACATTTTGTGCATCTGTGTTGTACGCTACTCGATTTTGCACATCAGAAATATAAAATATACATTATAAATAATTTTAGAGCTTTTCATACATTGGAAGTTTAAGTAATTGTAATTTGATGATAAATAACTGCATGGGCAATAATAGCAGCTATTGATTTAAATAGAAATGCTCTGTCAAATGAAACTATATTACAAGATGTTATCTCTACAACGGCTCGGTCTAATATAATGTCAATTGTGTCCATCTTGTTAGGGTAAATTTCTTGGAACAGTCGCGCAGCTTTCAAATCGCTCAAAGCTCTTTTTACAGAAGCGATCTTCAGAAGCACTTCTGCAGAACCGAATGTCAAAACTGTCATCATGCCAATTAAGGGGGAAACTGTCAAAATAGACTCTACAATTGTCAGATACGGCCATGTCTTTGCTGTTAGAATATCTAAAACAGTCATAGATGAGTAACAGAAAACTTGCCATACAAAGAAAAACATGGGTGTCGCGAAAATATCGGCAAAACGTTCCATAGTTTGGATTACTTCAAGATAGTCTCTCAACAGAGTGCGTAAAGTACACTCAGAAAAGTGTGTATATTGATCATCAAACATCATTTTATAGTAATTTAAATATTGCATTAAGTTATAAGAAATCGCGAAGTGTAGAATTGATAAAAGGAATAGAATATATAAGTGCTGCATGTGAAATCCAAATCTTAAGGGATAGGCCTTTACATTACACTGCAAAGTATTATTTGTGATTGAAAAATTTGCACTGGAAGAATAATTTGCGCTTAAGGAATTGTTTTCGAATTCTTCTCTTTTGCAAATTGAAATGATTGGTATTACGAGCATCAGAGTAAAGCAACCAATCATAAATGTGTTTATTATTATTTTCAAGGAATTATTATGAGTTGAAGTTATATTTAAGAAGCGCGATAACTGCAAAAGTAAGGATTTGATGGACTTTTTTCTGAAATGCAGTAACCACCATATTGCACATGGAAGAATAAACATCAATGAATCCAGAAAAATTCCATAGTCGAACTTAAAATACATGGACTTGTACCAAAATTGATATATTATGTTTAAATGCAGTAAAAGCGGGAAACATATGTTCAAAAAAGTGTTTTTCAATTTGCTGAAACGATCTTCTCCAGAGGATTCAAGGAGATTTATGCCAGAGCAAGTTAGAACTTGAAACAAGCATCCGAAAGTTTCCATCCTAGAATTCGGAGTTCAAAAAAAGTTTTTCGTTTTCTAGTTGACTGATGAAATTACTTTATTGTAATTCATATTTAGATACTTTATGACTTGACATCCACAAAATAGCATCCAAAGTATTTTTTTCTGTTTCTGCGCCTAGAATTTTATTGGCATTACAGCAGTTAAGTTCAGGTGTTGAGGATATCGGTGGCTTTGCACAAACACGGATCAAAAGAAGATACTTTTCTCGGCCTTTGTTTTCTTCCTAGGTAAGTTCTGTAAAATAATTAAATATATAAATAAGTCATTCGTTTGATATATTAAACCAATGCCTTCGAGATACTGCCTTGTTGTTTTGCCAAATATTTGCAATTTTCAACCAAATTTTTACCCGTATTTTATAGGCTTTCGCTACCAGTTGCTGATAACATTATATTACAAATTATATGATGAAAGCTTTGCAATATTTTTTTATAAACATCAATAGCTATCAAAGCTTGAACAAATTATCTGAATTATATTTTATATTGATATAACATTTTTCCTTTTAGAAAAAGGAGTTAAAATGTATTTTTCAAATACACAAGTTTCCATAAAAGAATAAATTTGGATTTTATGTAAAAAAAGTACATTTATTAGCCTTTGATTCGAGTTTGCTGAAAATAAAACGACATATTGTAATTGCAAACTGAATAATTACTTCAAATTCATACATAACTCGAATTCCACACAGAATTCTCAAATGCAGAAGTGCGCTCCTAATGCAAATAGCATCATTCATTGATCAATTTCACGCTTTTTATGCCCTCATCAGCAAAGAATAGCTGATACCTACAATGACAGTAAAAATCTTGCTATTCTTAACAATTCTGTGAACTTTTGTAGAAACCGACAAATTTTGTCATACCACACATCTGACATCAAATGGCAGCTATGATGGCAGCTATGTGGATAACCTGGATTTATCAGTCCATATATGTTCGTAAAATTGGGAAATCCATTTTATCTTGCAGTTTGTATCAAATAATTTCATGACAGCTACGTAGTAGAACCGAATTTGTCGGTAACCATAGAGATTCGTAAAATTGTGAATCTAGTTCTACTCCGCACCTAGAATCAAATCATTTGATGCCAGCTAAGTGAATTTATCGGTCTTCATGGAGGTTTTATCAAAATTATGAATCCAATTTTATCTTCAGTTGTCATCAAATAATCTGATGACAACTGTATAGTAAGATTGAATATGTTGGTCTCTATGGAGGTTCGTAAAATTGTGAAACCAATCTTGTTTTGCAGTTGACCTCAAATCATTTGATACCAGCTACGTGGTAGGGATGAATTTATTGATCTCTATAGAGGTTCGCAAAATCGTGATACATACCACGTTTCCTTGCTGTTTTTGTTGGTGTTGGCCAGTTCCGGATTAACCATAAAGCAAAGAAAACAGCCGCTTTAGGGCCCCGAAGCTTTCGCGGCCCAGGGAGGGGCCCCGCCAGGGGCCTGTGTGCTTGGACAGAAAAAACCAAAAGTTTAATATAATAAACGATTGATATCGATAACAGCTTCTTCTTTGGACTTTTGCTTATTAAATGTTGTCCTTAATGTGAAGTCGTTATTTTCGTTAGTCAAGATTAGAACTTGCTGCGTAAGACAAAGTTTGATTGTGAGAGGGCAAGGTGAGGTATAGCAATATCGAATGTCCGCGCTGCCACTGCACCTAGACAAACAGCTGACTGTCGTTGATGCCTTCGCTTTCCTTTGTGTGTGGCATGGGGGAGGGGAAGGCGGGTAAGGGTGACTCATCACTGTTGTCTATCTGCGTAGTCGTAGTCTAGTTTCTATGTCTATTCGCTCACTCGCTGTGAAGTTAGTACCATGTACTGTGCCTATACCAAGTGTACGTAGCGAATTATCAGTTCTATTCGCGGTTGCGGTTATTTTGTAGTTTAGTTTTTGTGAACTCTGCATCGCCTTGCCAAATGCCAGGGAAGTGAGTGAAGTTATAGTGTTGTTTCGAATTCTTTCACAACTGACAACATACCCTTGCCGTTCAATCAGAACCAGAATGGAATATAAAACCAGGTAAGCAATGTGAGTTACCATAACGTTTAAACGTTAAAGTAACTGTAAATTACATAAATTAAAAATTACAGACAAAAGATGTCAGAGACAGAGGAGAAGAAGACGTCGGAGTCAGATGAGAAAAATATGTCAGAGCAAGAGGAAAAGAAGAAGGCAGAGCCAGAGGATAAGAAGAAGAAAAGATATCAGTGTGGTTCAGAAAAGCGTAAAAAACGGCAGGAAACAGTTTGAAAGCTGAAGCAAACAATAAGGAACAACTAAAGTCTATTGCAACTTAATTTTACACGGAAATCTACTACTAACGAATCTACATCCAAGAATAATGCAAATGAGGATATTGAAATTGAAATGGACGAAGTAACTCCCAGAGCTGAAGAACCACCCAACAATATTTCACTCGGGTTCAAGAAAAGGTTGTAACAGAGCCAGAATTTCAGTCAGAGAACCAAGTTAGAGATGCATTGGGACCTGAGTACGGAAACGACAGAGGGTTATGGAAAAATGTAAATAACGAAGTCCAGAACTTTTGGTGTTCACGAGATCTATCAGAATGTCCAAATCTGGATGAAGACTCTTCAGCCTCAACCAGGCAGTATGAAGGTCACGTCAGAGTTTTTACACGGTCCATGATATTTCGTAAACATGTAAGTGGGACACAAATAAAAAGAGAATAGCTTATGTACTTTCCTTCAAGTGGGAACGTGTACTGCTTTTCTTGTGTACTTTTTAGTGAACATGAAAGAGGAAACACAAGATTTGCAAATGGGTTTTCTGATTGGAGGAATGTTTCAAAGAATGAGAATGCATGAAAACAGTGAAGAGCACCGATCGTGTATGCAGACACTAATCAGCAGGCGGAGTCTTACGGTCGAATTGACATATCTTTGGAAGTTCAGTTCAATAAAGAACGGGAGTAGTGGATGCAAGTTTTACGACGAGTAGTATCAGTGGTTAACTTTCTCTCATCACGTGGATTTGAATTCCGAGGTGATACAGAATTCCTCAGTTTACAAAATAATGGCAACTACTTGAGGATTTTGGAGTTAATTGTGGAGTATGATCCTTTTTTGAGCTCTCATCTAGCCAAATGGTAATCAGAACAGAGGAAAACCTTCTTATTTATCTTCTACAATTTGTGAAGAAGTAATACAAGTAATGGGGGAAAAGGTTTCGAATGCTATTGCAGAAGAAATTAAAGAAGCCAAGTATTACTCTTTAAGCGCCGATTCAACACCGGACGTCTCTCATATAAATGTTGACTATAGTGATAAGAAATGTTATGTCCTCTGATGGTAAAGTGAATGAACGTTTTCTCAAGTTCATACCCATAAGTAGTCACACTGGAGAAGATCTGGCTACAACTGTTTTGACTTTCCTTAATGGGCTTGGCATCAATATTGAAAACATGAGAGGACAATCCTACGACAATGCAGCTAACATGTCATGTTATTACAATGGATTCACATATATCTAATACTAACAAACTTGCCATTTATATTACGTGTGCAGCACACTCGCTTAATTCAGTTGGAGTGAGTGCTGTTGAAAGTTGCGTTGGAGCGATATCTTTCTTTGGGTTTGTTCAGACACTATACAACTTTATGTCGGCCTCTACCCACCGTTGGGAAGTTCTGCTCAAATGCCTAAATGAAGATGAAGTTCAACATAGGGATCCCGAACGACCCAAACACCAAAATCTAGTTCTTAAAAGAGTAACCAGCACTAGATGGAGTGCAAAAGCTGATGCTACGAGAGCTTTATCTAAAGGTTACAACTGCTTCAAAATCGCTCTTCAGACCCTTGCTGATGACACTAATCAGAAACCTGAGGCAGTCCATGAGGCAATGTGTTCATTGACACAAATGCCAAAAAAAGAAATCTTCATCATGACTGAGTTTTGGGCAAACATTTTGGAGAGAATCAATGCAGTCAGCAAGTCCTTACAAAGTGAAACGGTTGAACTTCAAACTGCTGTTCGTCTTCTAAATCCATTGCTAGAGTTCTTAAAATCACAAAGAGACCAGTTTGATTACTATGAACAGAAAGCCAGCGTGCTACAAAACTCTGATGAGGGAAAACGAAAGCGAGCGAGAAAACAGCATTTTAACGATGGTGACGCCGAGAATGTTGTTCTGCAACTGAAAGTCGGAGAAAGATTTAAGCTTGAAACTTATCTACCAATTTTGGATAAGCTAAGTGCTGAGTTGTGTCATCGTCTGAAAGCATATGAAACAGTGAACTCAGTGTTTGGTGTTTTGTGTATCTTTCCAGCACTTACTGACGATCAAATAATAGAGGGTGCTTCAAAACGTCTTCAAGACTTCTTCAAAGCTGCATTTGGGAACAAAATGGTTCATTTTTAAATACTTCATGTCCCAGCTTGAAGATTTCAATGAAAAGCAAGTTATTTTAGCGTTACAGTCATAAAATGCAATTTTTGAAAACAAATTGCAATCTACTTTTCCCAATCATGTAACAACAGCACTGGAGATATATTTCGTCACTGATGATCACCAATGCTACTGGGGAAAGATCATTGTCAAAAATGAAGATTATTAAAAACAGTCATAGGTCTACAATGGTGAAATACAGACTTGTATCACTCGCTATTATGGCCAGTGAAAATGACGTTCCGCAAAAGTTAGAGTTTGAAGACGTTTTAAGTAGTTTTGTGTCAAAAACTCAGGAAAGTAAATTTGTAAGTAATACTCTACCACATTTCTGTTCTTGTGAAATTTGACGACTCGCATTTTTACAAGTGGACTGAACTGACTGAACATTGTTGTAAATATATTTTTATTTTTTTTCTCGTCGATATTTTAAGAATTACATTACCATTACCACCTGTGGGATTTGTAGTTTTTAAGGTTTACGTTGATGAGTAAGCAAGCAAAGTTTTGGGTCAAAATTTTTTCACGTTCTTATAGAAAGTAGTAAGCAAAGTATAGTTTTTTTCTATAAAATTTTTCTTCAGGCAAAAATGATAATTTACTTTATACAGGCCCAATGCAATTTTTACATGTATATACTTTTGTTTCATTTTCCGGTTTGTTTATTTCAGATAATTCAATATTAATTATGTTATGGCTTTGGTTTTTAATCTTCACTAACGACTTTGTAAATAGGCTATGGGCTACATAAAAAATAAAAGATATTAATTTTATATAAACGTGTTTAATCAATGAGTTGTGTGAGTGTTTTTCCCTTCAAACATATTTAGTATAAGAATCCTAATTTAGTACAAAATTAGTTATATTAAGTGTTTAAACCTTACCTTCAGGCAGGCTCACAAATATAAATACATCACACATACCCATTTTTGGTCTCTTGCGTGCACGCACATCAATCCGAGATTAGAAATGGGAAGGGAAACTAAAGGGTGAGAGGGGCTGGAAGGGGCTCTGTTGCTTATCTTGCTTCAGGGCCTCAAAGATTGTTAATCCGGCACTGGACTTGTCTATACTGATAAGACGTTTAAAAAGTCCAAAATCGATCCATGGATGCTATTATGTGCAATGGGTATGTGATACAAATATTACACCACAATTTTCCCGATTAATTATTCGCGAGTTATCGTATTTATTGTGGAAGTTAAAAATTCTGAAAATTGCGAGAAATACTTTTATATGATGTTACAAAATAAAAAAAATTATGATTGTAGGTGCATATTAAACGTCTAATCACCTGCACCATATTATAATCTTCGTTTCTTGCTTTTAAATAAATATTATATATATATATATATATATATATATATATATAGTTATATGAACATTATATACATATTTTTGCCGCGACAGAAATTCTCGTTTTCCCATCTTTTCTTAGCCATGTTTCATTTCTATTAAAATACTATTGAGGCAAAGTTACTAATTTAAAAGCCTATATTTATGCCAAATTTGATATTACTTAGTTGAATTATTTTTAAATAATACAATAAAATGCGAAACTACCATGCGCGTTTTCCGCATAACTGCGCACGATACCTGCAAAAATTCAAAGGGCTATAAAGACGTTGTTTCCTAAAACGTGTAGAAGTTTTCTTTGCAAAATTTAACTTCAGTTGGTTCAGTAGTTTCGAAGAAACACATATTAAAAAATTTGGCAGTGTATAATACTCATGGATAACATAAAAAAAAACATATTTACTGTTTCACAAGCGTACATTTGTATGAAATGTGTGTTTCGGTCAGTTGAGAAGTTTCAAAAATAATATTGCATTGTCGTAAAATTTGCGGTTTCGTTTTCGCATTTTGCTCACGACTGTTGGAAAAATACAAAACAAACAAACAAAAAAAAATAATAATTGTGATGTTGTTTTCATTTTCGTGTAACAGCTGAACGTTGTATGAAAGTGAAATTTAGTTTTGGAAAAAATGGGGCTACATCATTTTGGTTAAAGACCCACCGACCGACTGGCAACCAAAAAAAAAGTATTTATCGTAACGTTGTTTTCATTTTCATGTAGCAGCTGAATGTTGCATAAAAGTTAAATTTAGTTTGGCGAGGAAATGGGGTAGCATCGTTTTGGCGACAGACAGACAGACTGGCAAATAGATGTACTGCTGATAAATGGTTTATCTAAAACGTATAAGCTTCCAGTTTGCCTGAAAAGTGTTTTTCGATACAAAATATTACTTACCTTTGGTAAGAGAGGTAGAAGCATTAAAAGTTTTTTTATAATAATATATGTATTATGGTATGTAACAGCTTCATACAGTGAGTGAGGAGGGTTAGTTAGACAGTCAAGAATGTACTTTTCTTGCTTTACAAACTTCGGAAATGATTTTGAAATTTTTGAACATCAGAGTCATTTGAATTAGTTCGTTTATTCGACGCAATTGCATATCATAACTGAATTCGTGGGGTATGACAGAGACTTTCAAAATTCCAGTACATAATAGGTTTTTTTACTGTCAGTATAGTCAACTTTTATTGGTGTTGTTCAGCTAATAACAAAGCGGGACCACCAGTTGATAACACTTGAGGCATGGTTTTAAACTACGCAGTGCCTCCTATTGGAGAATTTCTTAACCAGGAATGTAGAAAAGTATTGAATAATATGTTAAAAACTAGCTTTAAGATCTGATTTCCAAACATTCTCGCAAAAACCTCATCCAAAACTGCAAAAATAACGATGTGACTACGACGATAATATGTGCTTTGTAAATATAAGCTTTTAGTATCTTGAAGGCATTGACAAAACATAATGTATTTGAACAATCAGTATCAATTTGATAAATTCAACAAGTAAATGAATAAAATCAACAAAATATATAACATATCTTTAAACTGTGGTTAACGTGGCATTTTCTTAGAGAAATACGACATCTCAAAATTATTTAATGCTCTAAGTTAACAAAATGAAGTTTTAAAACTATCATGAAAATATCAACATTATACATTATTAAAATGAGTACGATTATGTATGTTAATATATATAACCAGCGTGTGCCTCAGCTTATAAATAAAACTATTATAGATCCAAGTATAAAAATTTTGATACTCAGTAAGAAAAAACACAGTTATCATATGTATACCTCCAATTGCACTGTAAAAAATGAAAACTAAAATGTAAAAAAAAAATATGAGAAAAAACAAGTCTTTAAATGCCTTCCACTATACTCCTCAACTCAGGATCAAAACGAAAATAAATTATAATCACACATGAAATTGAAAAATATTGATGGTGTAGGCAGAGACAATTGAAAACAATCCTATATAAATATTTTAACATTATCCAAAATATTGATATCGTGCAAAATTATGAAAGGGAAATGTGTGTGAAGACAAATGAAAAAGTTTCGCCAATTTTGCACAATAATGATTGTAGATAATGATAAAACTTATATAGCATTGTTTTGAATTGAATCTGCCTACACCCTCACTTTTCTTCGACAATATTGCATAATATCAATTTTGGATAATGATAAAATTGATACAGTACTGTTTCGAATTCAATTTGACTACACCTTCATTTACTTTCGACAATTTTGCGTAGTCTCAATTTTGGTTAATAAGAGTGATATAGTATTGTTTTGAATTGAATCTGATTTCACCCTAATTTCTTTTCAATAATTTTGCATAATGTCAGTTTTGGATAATGATAATATTTATGTAGTATTGTTTTGAATTGAATCTATCTACACCTATATTTCCCTTAGACAATGCCGCATGATATCAATTGTGGATAATGATAAAAATTATATAGTATTGCTTTGAATTGAATCTGCTTACACCATTTCCATTCCACAATTTTACAATATCAATTTTGGAAAATGATAACATTGATATAGAATTGTTTCGAATTGAATCTGATTTCACCTTCATTTCCTTTCGCCAATTTTGCATAATGTTAATTTTGGATAATAAGATTGATATAGTATTGTATTGAATTGAATCTGATTTCATCCTCATTTTCATTCGACAATTTTACATAATGTCAATTTTGGATAATGATAAGATTGATATGGTGCTGTTTTTAATTGAATCTGCCTGCCTCCTCATTTTGCTTCGACAATTTTGCATAATATTAATTTTGGATAATAAGATTGATATAGTATTGTTTTGAATGGAATCTGGCTTCACCCTCATTTCCCCTTGACAATTTGGCATAATGTCAATTTTGGATAGTGCTAAGGTTTATGTAGTGCTGTTTTGAATTGAATCTGCCTACACCTTCATTTTCCTTCGATAATTTTGCATAATATCAATTTTGGATAATGATAACATTGATATAGCATTGTTTCGAATTGAATCTGACTTCACCTTCATTTTCTTTCGCCAATTTTGCAGAATGTTAATTTTGGATTATAAGATTGATATAGTATTTTATTGAATTGAATCTGATTTCATCCTCATTTCCTTTCGACAATTTTACATAATGTCAATTTTGGATAATGATAAGATTGATATAGTACTATTTTTAATTGAATCTGCCTACCTCCTCATTTTGCTTCGACAATATTGCATAATATTAATTTTGGATAATAAGATTGATATAGTATTGTTTTGAATGGAATCTGATTTCACTCTCATTTTCTTTTGACAATTTTGCATAATATCAATTTTGGATAATGATAAAAATTATATATTACTGTTTTTAATTGAATCTGCTTAAACCCTCATTTCTTACGTAAGTCATGACTTACGTAAATGACGTATCTGTATATCGTACTCACTTGAACATTTCATAGATGAAAGTGTCCCGTGCCTAGTTTGCTCAGTACAAGGTCTGGGAATCGAGAATAGCCCGTTAAAAATAACAATATAACGAAGTAACATAATGAGGTGAACATTTTATAGATGAAAATGTTACGCTAGATGAAATTGTCTGCTAAGTTTCAGATCTCTACATGCCCTGGGAGCCGAGAACGAACCAGAAAGTATTTTGAAAGAAGTAACAGAGTCCACATGAATTTAATAAGCGGCGTGTGGGTGTGGGTGTGGTGGTGGTGGTGGAGGGGGGATGTACGTTATGTTCACTTTAATTACTGAAATTATAATATTTATCATCACCATAGAGTAATTTTTGAATAATTTGTCTGGTTATTTCAAAAACGTAAATGATATGATGACCATGTAAGTAGAAGAATAAAATTGAACATTGTTTATAGTTTATGAACAGATATGAACAGATATGATTAGTTTCATGCTATGTTAGTAGCCAATTTTTGTGGAATATGTATCAATGTAAACAAATTCTTAAAATAAAAATCTTTTAAGAAATCGGTAGTGGCTCCAAACCGATGGAGCCAAAATGGTTTTGAATGAAACGCATTTTGTAAAATAAATCTTCAGTAAAATTCATTTAGTTTATTCGATTTCTTTCAGACTCATAGTTTCGTTTACAGGCTTTTAAAGCGCTAGAAATTACTCGATAACTGCTTATAATTAGCCAGCACCATTAGTTTTTGGCTCCTTTAGGTTAGTTCATTATACTCTGACTATAGACTTTACATCAAAGACTCTGATCATGGACTTCACATCAAAGACTCTGATCATGGACTTCACATCATTGGAGGTATATAAATTAAACTTATACATTATATATGAGAGTTTAGATGCAAGTTAATCTATAAACTTACCTGGCGGTACACAAACACGTACGTCATTATGTACTTGCATATGTACTTCAATACGTACTTGAATGCGTATATTTCCATCTATTCTTCTCAAACCTCATCAATCATTAAATATTTTTAGAATCCCCAAGTTTATTTAACTTCCTAAATTTTTTTAAAGCAATGCAAAATATTTTTTGTTTGTGCATTAATATTTCCCCAAGGAGAAAGAAAACACATTGAGTTAAAGGAATCGTGGCATTATAAATATTAAAGCTCTCCCACTCATTGACAAACTCAGGTTGGAATACTAAAACATTGAAATTATAACCACTACACTATGGAAACAAAGAGTTCGATCCAAAATCCAATTATATATACTTGATGGGACTGTTAAAGAGCTACAAATCCCGGCTTATTGTTTATAGCGACCACTTTTAGTTGAGATATAATCATTACAAACATAAGAAATGGAAAATTGTCAATCTTCGTCAACTTGACAGGAGGATTATTAGAAAAGTGTAAGAGCTTTTATTTTTAAAAAATATTGACTTATAAACTAGATATTTTAATACATAATTTTGTTGCTTTCTACTTATATCTATTTTTTTAGTTTCGAGGATATTTCGATTGGTGACATCTAAGCTTGTAAAGTAAAAGTAAGCCAAATGTAAAAAAATAACAAGAAAGATCAATCATGCATAAGCATTGATTATGAAACACTTTCCAACTGAAATGTAATTTCATTTAAAAATTTCTAAAATGTGATACATTCAGAGGTGATATCTTTTACATTCTCACAGTATTACAGTAATTTATTATACTTAAAAATTTAAAATTGTATCGAAATATAAATCATCTGATTCTTTATGCAAAATCAATGATTATTTCATTCATATAACTTGTATTCCAGACTCCAGAGCTAAATAATTTAGTGTGAAAAAAATTCAGCAATTCTTATGTAATTCATCTTACAATCGCTTGAGTTATTTGCATTCTGCATATGTTAAAATTAGGCTTCGTTGAAGAAATAATAAAAGTTTAGGGATCATTTAAAATCACAACTATTGTAATTGCATGAGCACAGAATTTAGATACACAGATAATACACAGATGCACAGATAATATATGTGTGTATGTGTATGTACTCAAAGTATTGGAATCGTGTCGAAGATCGGAACTCGAATTTTCAAAGGATCAACACGTTTTGGGACTTCTAGAACACGAAAAAACTATTTTTAGGAAGACGTCTGTGTGTGTAAGGGTGTATCTGTGCATGTTTCTGTGTGTCTGTGTGGATATTACATCCACTCTAATTGAAAAACTAATGGACCGAATTTCATACAATTTGGTAGGTATGTTTTTTGTGGGAAATCCTGATGTTCATTAGATTATAGTACGATTCGTAATAAAAGAATCTGCCTTCTTTGCGAAATGGCCGCAGAAATTGCCTTTATCCACTCTAGCTAAAAACTAATGGAACAAATTTAACAAAATTTGGTGTATAATATTTCAATAACCTACAAGTGATTTATATACCAAATTTAACAAAATTTTGTATGTAAATCATTTATAGGTAATTCTAGTACGATTCGGGAAAAAGGAACGGGCTATTTTTGCGAAATGGCCCGCAAAAATCGTTATATAGAAAAATAAAAGACTACGTGTGCTCAATTATATCAATTAAATTCCTATTTTATACGTGATTTTTGACAACAAAAAGAATAAGACTAACCCCATTACTCTAGGACTAGCCGTTCTTGAGATATTCTAGTTTTTTTTGCGTTTCCGCTACGCCACCTTTGACAATAAGTCCAGCTATCAAATGAGAACCAAATTTAAGTTTAACGTGTAAATTCAATGTCATTTAAAATACTTATGGTTGTTATTTTGTGCAGATAAACTCAAATTATTATTGAAGAAATAAAGAGAACGAATATGAGTCTGCAGGGAAAGACATCTGCTGTCCACATCAGAATTTCTAACAATATTGCAACAATGATTTACAGAAGTGAACGGGGATTATTTTCAGGCCATTTAAAAAAAATGTATGATCTATATTTAAAGATTCATCAAATTTTTGTCGAATAAAATGTTCAACAAATTTAAGCTGTGTACCAAATTTTAACTCTCTAGGACGTAGGAAAGTGCATTAAAAATGCCATCAAATAAGTATATAATGAAGAGTATAAAATTAAAAAAAAAATGAAAAATTGTTATCTACCAAATTTATTTTAAAATGTGAAGCCTCTCTCATATGCAAAATGATTAAACACTTGGAAAGATATTTATTATATAATATATCTCTCTTTTCTTTCTGGAGGATATCCCAAAGTCAGAATTTAATTGAATGTGTTTTTTTCCATATATTAAATAATTTTTAATTAAAAAACTACTTAACATATTTTACTGAATTTTTTTTTATATATTCTATGGGATAATGTGACTATTTTCTAAAAATTTCGAAGCAATTCGTGAATTTTACGTTTACTTAAAAAATGTTTGAAAAATTAGGTCCCATAGGGTTTAATGTATTTCATTTTTTCAACCAAGGCTCAATAAAAAACTAATTGGGTGATATTATATATTTATATTCCCATAGGTCCCACAGACCGTCGAGAAACATAATAAAATTTCATTTTGATAAAGTCATTTTTACGGCAGTTATCGTGCTAACGGACAGACAGACAGACAGACAAACAGACAGACAGAATGAACACAGTCATAAACACTTTTCAACTTTGTTGTAAAGTGTTAAAAACTTCCACGGAATGATACATCTTAATGTTCCCAGAAAAACAGTTTTAAATATTAGAATATTGAAATTAATTTATATATACATGAATTCTACCATATTTGCAACAAAACAAGAAAAATATGAACATTTTTATCTATTAGGTTCAGAGATATGTGTTCAAAGTTTTTACCTCTTTTGTAATGTTACCTCTTTTGTAATGTTACCTCTTGTCCGCCACAAATACAACAAGCTTAGATGTTACCACTAAAATCCTTAAAAACGTAAAAAAGAAAAAAAAATCTGAAGTGGGCAGCACATGACTATATAATGCAATGTATTTACTACGTTTACTGTAAAAACAAAATAGGTTATTCTTATAGTAGAATTTTTCGTCAAATAGTCGTTATTTTGATTGATTTAGCGTCCTTTTTATCCATTCAACGAGATTATCTTTGATTTGGTAACATTTAAAAAAGTCGCCAAGTTGGCGACAATCCGCCAAATTCGTTGCCAAAACCTCGCCAAGCGTTATGAATGCAGAAATAATTTATTCTTATAGCAGATAAATGACTATTGGAGCTCAAATACAAATGTATTACTCAAAGTATCTTTTTTCATGAATGGAACGAGCTAGGATCCACGAGAATGATGTTACCAAATTTATCACATTATATTGTTGTTATTGTTGTTGTTGTTGCTTATCCTCTTTAACAGATCTGACATAAGTCAGATCAACTCCAGTAGGTTGTTGACCGCCATAAAATCAATAACTAAAAGGGGGGCAGATGTCAAGTCCTCCTTGGAAAGTCCGACGCAACTCAATTGTGCTCCTGAGAGGCTGGATGGTCACAGCATTTATTACAAGTGGGATGGATTTTTCCACCGCGTTCAAAAGAAAGACACTTAAGGTGGCCACTTTTAAGTCTAGCAAGTGCAGTCTGGGAGCCACGATCACATTTAATTTCCAGAAGAGCGCCAGGGGATGTTCCGGTGTACCATTGGTGCGCAGGTGGAGTACGCCAAATTAAATTTAATTTAGATCTTGCATTTGAGTAGAGTTCTTGATAAGTAAGCGAAGACCCAGTGGCCGTTTCGTCCTCACTGCCCTCTTTGGCCAATCTATCCGCAACCTCATTACCACTAATGTTTACATGTGATGGAATCCATTGGAGATGGATATTGTGGTTTTGAGAAATCTTCTTTAGCTTGAGCAGAATAGATATACTGGTTTCATCGCCTGCAGAGGACCAACCACTAAGATGTTGAAGTGCACTGCGGCTGTCCGACAATATCCAAAGTTCACCAAAATTATAATCAAGAGATATGATGGCGTCAAGCCCTATATTGATCGCAATTAACTCGCTCCTGAAGACAGAACAAGTGTCCGGGTTACGTTGTTTTAGTGAAGTCTCAAGATAAGGGGTTCTAATATAGATACCGCTGCCTGTACGGTTTTCTGTACGACTACCATCAGTATAGACCTGCACTGCATCTTTAGGAATGCAACAAATAACTTCTAGGGTCATATGGAGGAGGGAATGAGCAGCTTTAGTTGGACCGTGGTGAAGTCTGGAGCACCCTGGACAAGTCCATGGGTTGAAGTCTGTCTTTGCTCCTGATGCCTGCAGGCCTTAGCTAAGCATAATGGAACGGCCTTCTCCCTTGGGTGACCCTACCAGGAGATTACTCTCCCGACGTGCTTGGCCCGGTCCGCCCAGGTACACCCCCTCGGCGGCACAGAGCACACTTTGAGGCAAATGAAAATACATATTACATATGAAATTACATTACATATGAAATTGATATTACATATGAAAAGTGAACATGTTTCTCAATAGGAAATATTTTTTTTTATTTTATATAATTTTTTTGATATTTTTTTTGAAAAATGTGTAATATCTCGAGAACATTTCATGCTAGTTTTCTAAAATTTATGTTAATTTTTTTCTAATGAAAAATTACACAAGAAATGTCTATTTCCGTAACTTTATTAGAGGGTTTGATTTTTTGATGATTTTTTCAAAATTTCACTCGAAAATTTAGGAGGGGGGGGGGAGGGTTCTGAACATTCGACTGTGTATAAAATTAATAGGCTTCCAGTGTTCACGGATTGTAATTTTTGTACCAAATTTCTTTCGAATCTGCCCATTCGTTCGTCGGTTATCGTCTCCACAGACTCTCTCACACACATACTTTCACATACACACACACACACACACACACAGACATCACTTCAAAAATGTTCGATTCGTGATCAGGGATGCTTGAAACGTGCTCTTCCGTCGAAAACTCTAATTCAAATTTTCGACCCCGTCACAGTATTTTCCTTATACATTATTGTATATAAGGAAAGTAAAAAACATCACTATTAAAATTAGAAAGGTATGTCTAAAAAGTTGCTGTGATATCTAATTGCCAAGCTTTTACATTTTTAGTTCTGGTATTTACTTAATATTTCGTTACAATTAATTTTTCATATATGTGAGCAAATTGTGTAACATGTTAATTATACATTTTCTACTTATGAATACATTGTAACGTGTTTCTGAACTGGAAAATTATTACATCATTATTACTAACCAATTATTAACACTATCCAAAGTTGATATCATGCTAAATTATCAAGGAGACATAAGGGTGTAAGCAGATGAAAAAGATTTGCACAATAAAGGAGAGACAAATGTAAAGAAAAAAAAAACCTCGCTCGGAGATACCTTTTTAAGTTTCCCAAAAAACGTTTTAAATATTGAAATTATATTATATATTCATAAATGTAACCATATTTGCTACAAAACAAGAAAAAATATGAACATTTTTATGTATTGGGTTCAGAGATATGTGCTCAAAGTGTTTACCTCTTTTGTAATGTTACCTTTTTTGTCTGCCACAGATATTCCAAGCATTGATGTTACCACTAAAATCCTTAAAAAAAGTAAAAAAAGAGAAAAAAGTCAAGCTTAAAAAAGAAAAAAACATCACTACTGAAATTAGAAAGTTGTGTCTAAAAAATGCTGTGATATCTAATTGCCAAGCTTTAACTTTTTTTAATTCTGGTATTTAATTAACATTTCGTAGTAATGAATTTTTCATATATATGAGGAAATTGCGTAACATGCTAATTATAACTTTTCCCCTTATGAATAAATACATTGTGACGTGTTTCTGAACAGGAAAATTATTACATTTTATACACCCAGCGCTTGGAGGCCATGTTTAAAATAAATTTATTATGTCTGTTCTATAAAATATTGTGTATAATTTGATTGCATCCATTATTTTTGGAAATCCATTTGGTTGGAAGTTTAAATTCTGGTATTCAACTGATTAGCATGATTTGATTGTCGCTGAATTGAAATGTTTTTGACTTGATGACTTTATGTATATATCAATATAAGCTTGAATGTGTACGTATATATGCTATTGTGAGGCTGAGGACACAATGTTTCAAGACATATGAAAATTTCAAATGACATTTAGGAGACTATATGCAATCTCGGACAAGAAATATTATACTATATGCAATCCCAATCTTGAATTTTTAACATGATCAAATATTCGAAAGTTTCCCTCCAATTTTAGAACGCTTATTTAATCATAAAAACTGTAGTGTGGCTCAACTCAACGAATTTCTACAACGAAGCCTAATTTTCACTTATAGAGATTGCAAACATATCAAACTGTAAGATGAGCTGTATAAGAATTCCTGAATTTCTTTAACGCAAAATTATTTAGCGCTGGAGTCTGCAATACAGTTGATATGAATGAAACATTCATTGATTTTACATACAGAACAGACGATTTTATAGCAGACTTTTTCAGTGAAGTTTTAAGTACAGCGTTAAATTAGTTTTACCTCCATGGTTTTAAGTTTTTAAGTAAAATAAATTATAGTAGTATTGTGATGAATGAAAGGATTAGAATAAATGTTGATGAATGAAATTTTTACTGCTTTTTCATAAAGAGCCCGGCAATTTATATTTTAATGACGTCATTTGAATAAAGTGCATTTTTTTCGATGAAGTTTTCAAATATAATAAATTATTGCAGTATTGTGAAAATTTTAAAAATATTACCGCTGAATGTATCGCATTTTAGAGACGTTTTAAAATTGCATTGTAGTTGAAAAGTGTTTTATAATCAATGCTTTATGCATGATTGATCTTTCTTGTTTCCTTATGAATAAATACATTGTAATGTGTTTCTGAACAGGAAATTATTACATTTTTTACATACAGCGCTTGGGGGCCACTTTTCATGTTTAAAATGAATTTATTATGTCTGTCTTATAAAATGTTGTGTATAATTTAATTGAATCCATTATTTGTGGAAGTCCATTTGGGTGAAAGTTCAAATTCTGGTTTTAGACTGATTAGCATGATTTGATTGTCAGTGAATTGAAATATTTTTGACTTGATGACTTTATGTATATATCAATATAAGCTTGAATATGCACTTATATATACTATTGTGAGGTTGAGGACACAGTATTTCAAGACAAATGAAAGTTTCAAATGACATTCAGGAGATTATAACTATATGCAATTTCAGACAAGAAATATTATACTATACGCAATCCCAATCTTGAATTTTTAACATGATCAAGTATTCGAACGTTTCCCTCCAATTTTAGAACGCTTATTTAATCATAAAAACTGTAGTGTGGCTCAACTCGACTTTCTCATACTAGAATTCATTTTTTTTTCTTCAAATTTTACAATAAAAATTTGAAAACTCGTCACAATAGGTTTTGTGGTTCCAAATGATTACAACTGTAGCGTGTTACCCATCACTTTAAATGGCTTGAAATTTTTTTATTTTGATTGATACCATACTGATTGTACCCACTGTTTTCGTGAAAATTTTTTGTATGAGAAAGTAAAAATAAAGAGAGTTAAAATTGATATCTTAATAATAATTTTTATAAATACTTTTTATATGGAAAGCGAATAGCACACATTTTTGGGTTCTGGTATAAACCCACAGTCCTATTAAACCGAATATACAGTGAGCAGGGATTGACCATTAGGTTTCTGATTTTACTTGGAGTGGGAATTCAATAGCATCATTGCAAGGCGTCCTTCAGAGTCTCACATTTTCTTTACTGAGTAATCAAAAATAAAATGTAATCATACTTTTTAATTTGAAAACGAATAGCGTTCATTTTTAACACTTTGCTTACAACATAGCTGAAAAGTGTTTATGACTCTGTCCGCTCATTCTGTCTGTCCGTTCTCACGATAGCTGCCGTGAAAATGACTTAATCAAAATGAAATTTCTGTATGTTGTTGAGACGGTTTGTGGGGCATATGAGAATGTAAATGAATAATATCACCCATTTAGTTTTGGGTTGATCCCGGATTGAAAAAATTTGTCGTTGAATGGACGGATCCCTGGATGAATTTGAATACAAGTAATTTTGGATTGGTGGAAAGGAGATGATGTGAGCCCTTCGTAAATTTCTATTGGTCGGGCTCTGGATCCACCTGGAATGCTTATAAGTGGTGTGAATGGTAATTCTGGGCTCTCTCCCTGGAAAAACATCTTCGAGCTCACGTACAGCTCGGGACTCAATCCCTCAGGTTGGGTTACCGTAGTTGTGGGTTCGGGAGAGCAGCCACTGCCGCTACCGTCGCCACTGTTTGACCGGACCTTTGCTGGTGCCTAGCCCTCGTCGATCGTCGACCGCCGTATGAACGTTGAAGAGATGCCTCACATTTCTGATCGTGTACCGGGACCAGAAGAAGCAAATATCCAAGGATCCAAGGCTTTTTCTTTTCGGGGCACCTGTGAGAAAACTCACGTATCCCCACATCGGAAATATAAGTTCTTAGAATAGTTTTGTAATTGAAATTTGATGTGAAGCATTCCTTTTCTGGGCGGATGCTTGAAAAGATTGACAGTCATGATGGCTTAGACTGTGATCAAAAATACCTTGGAAGATGGACCACCAATGTTGAGAGGTAGACAAACTAAATTTGAAAAGGAGAGTAAACAAAGAGAAAACAGGTTCTCTGAAAGAAGATGGGATCCAAGTGAATGTCGCGGGAATCATCGTAGTCAGTTTCAATTCAGTAGTCACGAGGTCAAAGGGTGAGACGATAAATGTAAACAACATTATCGTCTCAAGGTCAAAAACCTTGAGTTACATAGTAGTTGGCAGTGCAGGCAAGTCAGGCAGCCGAACTCTTTTAGTTCTGGACTCGTAAGTTCTTCTTGGGTCAGAGATGATGTGCCTGGGTCTGCGTTTTCTGCTAGCAGGCTCCGCAGGTCATCAGTTGAGATTTTCCAACTGACGAGAGGTGTGTTTAGAACCTGGGTAGAGAAAATTTCTGAGAAAGTTAGACTTTCTCGGCCAGCCGTGTCTGGCGGGAACCCGTTGCGACTTTTTATGCCCTCGGAATTCCCGTTATGACATATGTATGTAATTTGCTGGGTGAAGTTGATCCGGTGCTATTGTAGGGAACTTTTATCTCAGTTGGAAATGGAACTACCGAGCCTCGTCTGACTATTTATTGAGGTACGGAGACAACATATTTAATTCTATATTTAATTAAGATAAACCCTATAAAATAATTGTCGGCAAATGGTATTAAAAAATATTAAGTTACCAAGAATACAATACATGAAGCTTTTTCCGTATAATGGTAATTTTCATGAACTTGATTGAAATCTAAACTGAATGAAAATTGATAAAATGTCCATACTGGTAATACAATACATTTGCTGTACAGTAGAAAGAGCCTTTATATTACTAGGATATTTCCATTAACTTACAAATGGGAAGCCATAACCTGGGATGCAGGGGCGGTTATTCAGGGGCGCCGCGGGGCTGCGCGGACACCCTTGATCAAGCACTTCAAATTCCTTTAGTTATATAGGTTAATTACAATTTTTAAGGAAATTATCTGAAATTTCTTTCAACTAAAAGTCGAATTATTGGGAAATAAATGATAAAATTGTCACTAGATGGCAGCACTAAAGTTTTGATTTTAAAAAAAATCTCTTATCCCCTCTTCATACTATATTAAATTATAGGGAAAAATACTGCATTATAGGGAAAGACGAGGGATTTTAATAAGATCCGCGTCCCGTTAGCGACTCTCTGATGATAGAAAGAATGGTATGTGAATACAACGGCAATAGAAATTTCAGCTAAAAAAACAGACATTGCAATATTCCAATCTGATCTGAGCCGCGGCTTATATCGCGGCTCTCTTCTGAAGAAGCCAAGAAGACTCGAATACCGTGAACGACTGACTCGAATTGGCTGAGTTTCGCTAATTTGGCCTCGAATTTTTCTTGATAAATGAGTGTTCTCGCTCTCGCTTCTTTTTAAAATAATAAATTTGGATGTTTAAATAAATATTTGAAAATAAATTACTGTATTTATCTAATTCTGATTTATTTTATTGATCCTATTGACCCCTAGCTTTTTCAGTTTTGGTTCATGAAGAAATAGTTTAGTAGTATTAGATATAGAAAATAGAAATTCAAAAAAGTTTCGATATATATTTTGTGCTTTTTACTTCATTGAATAAGTGGGGTTATTGATGGTATTTTGGGGGTTCCGTTCTTCGTTTTTGGTAGAAAAATGCATTGTTTGGAGCACTCAGTTTAATTTCGCTGCGTAAGCGCCCGGACGGGGGGGGGGGGGCATTTCTGATGTAGGGTGGTTCTGTCTGTCCTTCGGAAAGGGGATTATTTCTGATTTGGGGTAGTTCCATGCTTTGTTTGTGATGAATTTCAATGCGTTTGACTTCTTAATTGTTTAAAAGTCACGAGAATTGTATTTGTGGCATGCCCGTAGATATTTTTAGTGACACTTTCAGAAATGTGTTGTCTGAGGGAGTGGGTCTCTTGATTTACTCAGCTGTCTTACTTTTTCAGCTATTTAACATTAAAGATTGAAAAAAAATATAAATATTTGTTAAAGAAGTTAAAAATTAATTTTCAACCTGATACTCGATTCTTTGATCTGACGTTGTTTTCCTTAAAATCTCCCCCCCCCCTCTTCACCGGCGACTATTTAATCCCCCTGGTTTTGCTTCTAATTTCATTGAAGTCCAATATTGATCCGATACTCCCTAGGCGTAAATTTCACTTGAGGTAGTCCTAAAATTTCTCATCTCGTTTCCTAATTAAGCGATTTTGAATCTACTGGCAGCTATAGTCTCTGCACTATCTATACGCGTATCGTCTGGACATGCATATTGTTTTATTCAAACCCCCCTGAGCGTCACTTTTAGTTTAACTAGCCCGCACGGTTTTACTTCTCGGTTCCTAAATTGAGCGATTTTGAATCTTCTGGTAGCTACAGTCTTTGTACCATTTGAATATACATATCTTTCATATCAATTCCCTGGGCGCAATTTTTACTTTGAGTAGTCCTCCTCTAATTTCACATCTCGGCTCCTAATTGAGCCATTTTGATTCCGTTGGTGGCTATAGTCCCGGCACCATTTGTACATGTGAACTGGATATACATATTTATTGTGTCAGCTCCCTGGGCGCAACTTTCAGTTCGGTTAGGCCCCCCCCCCGCCAAATTTCTTATTTCACCTTCTAATTGAGCGATTTAGATTTTGCTGGTGGCAATCACTTAGATATACAACCTTATTATGTCAACCCTCTGGGCGTAACTTTTACTTTAAGTAGCCTCAATTTCATATTTCGGTTTTACAAAAATGCATCGCCTTGGTTCCTGAAATATCCGTGCACGATATTTCAAGACCGTACGATGTTTACATTTTCCGCTACAGACCTTATACACACACGTCGACACACAAACATCGTCTGTTATTATATAATATGAAACAACCGTGGTGGAAGAGGGGAGACCCTCCTCTTTTTTATATTTACATTTTTATCTATCTTAGTGACACTTGCTCCGATTTTGATGCAATTTTCACACTGTATTTTCTACTCTACAATGGACCCACTCGATCTGCTCACTCTAAACTTTGATCCACTTTTGTTGAACCCGTGCAGCGAGCTAACTGCTTATTGCTATAGAAACCGATTGCTATATATAGTGATTACTAGCAGGCAGAAGTCGCTCATATCATTTTAAAGACGAATAGAGAAAACCATAATGCATAAGAACTTTCTGTAAATTCCAAATTCATTCTTAAACTTGTATGAAAATAGTTATTCCGTTTCTACTTATAAACGGCCGTAGATTTAGTTGATTTTCGCTCTCTAATTATGTTACTGTTTGGGTTACAAGGATGATCAGGTACAAAACTATTAGCCATATTGTGTACCTGAGAGAAATTGTGTGCATTTTGTGTGTACAAACAATTGCGCTAATCATAAAAAAATACTGCACATGCATACGACTGAGAGTATTTAATTTTTACAAATTTGATATAAATTTATTTAGAAATACATTCAAATAATTTCCATGGTTACAATAGGCTCTTATTCATTTTAAGGAAACTTGCAAATGCATATCAGCGCAAGTAAAATAATAATTTGGTATACAGTTATTTCGAGGTAACGCCGGAACTAATTTATCAGTGCCGGACAAACGACGAACTCGAAGTCTAAAAGACGTAGTTGTCACAAACTGAGGAGGGATACTATAATATACATAAATACATATTATAGTATGCCTCTATACTTAAATATCCCCATCTATACATAAATACATATATGAGCGCCTCCCTCTACACCTCGCTCACGAGCCGCCACTGCTGGGATGTCACCTAAATAGCATGATAACAGGGGATTTATTTCAAAGAGAGTATATGTACCTTGCAAGTCACAGATCTGCTCAGTAGCGTCGCAAGTAACAAAATTGGGATGGGGAGATGTAACAAAATATCTTGTTTCCCATTCCCCAATATCCTATGAAAAGCCTATTGCCTCGGTATTGCAAAATTAAAAAAGACTAAAATAGAAGCTTTGAATTTTTTTTGTTTTAAGTTCTAAAAGTATAGTCAATACGATATTTTTCTCATATCTTTTCGCTAAATATTTTAATTTAGTATTTAAGCCTGTCAAAGACAGGGAATTTATCACACTTAAAATCATATTGCAACTTTTTAATAAGTTGAACCTTTAACAAAATGCGATACTTAGAAAAAAAATAATCGTCTTTATCGAAAATTGACTCTGTTACGTTCTATCCTTTGATGATACCATACGCCTGTGTGATGTCCTGGTTCCGTTATGTTCTCAGGGCCGCCGACAGGGGAAGCAAAAATGCGCATTGCATAGAGGCCATAGAGGCTGGGAGACCGGGCCGCATAAACAGTTCATAAAAAATGCTGATAATTTGTAAAATAATGGGCAGCAGAGGCCAGCGCGTTTGCTGTATAGGAGACCGAACATTTTTTTCGGCGACACTGTATGTTCTGTCGATATTATAAGTGCGTACAAAGTTTCAATCTTATTAGTTACTGGTGTCATGTATTACGTCTAAGTAGTAGGCGTCACAAAAAAAACCGCTAACCGCTAAGCAAGCCCCAGCGTGTAGGAGCCGAAGCCCCCCCCCCCACACACACACACTCGTGAATCTAATGCTGGGGGTTGGTGAGTGTTAGCGAGCAAGTTGAAGAGTGCCCTAGTAATTAAAATAAAAGTTATTTGGTAGCAAATTATTTGGATTGACACTGTGTGGCCTGAACTGTAAGTGATTATGAACGGTATGGAATGCAAACGTGCCAGTGACGCCTTAAAAAAAATACACATACACTCATTGAATATTTTAGATTTGAATACGAAACTTTTATACTTACACAATTCACGAGTTTGAAAATGGATTGGTTGACAAAAATGTCAAACAGGTTTAGTAGTGAATTTAGGAAGAAAATTAGCATCTATCTCTTGAATAAATATATTTGGTGTTCCACAGGAGGAAATCGCTAGCTTCAGCTATTGTACTCAGCAGAGTAATAAGCCTGAAACAACTCCTCCCGAAAAGAGTTGTTAGGAAAAGCGTTCTTTAATATGCAAACTCGTGAAGAGGTTTGTCACGTGAGAAATTCATTACCAGGTGTTTAATAAGCAATGGAAATCAATATTTTATGAGTAGGAGGTGACGTGCTCTTCAAAAGTCTTCAAACACTGACACATCTATACGTACATTTTGTTTAATTTGGTAATGGATTCGGATATTATATAGACAGTGCTGTATGTTTAGTGTAGTGGGTGCACAGCGAGCAACGACAGTAACTGTTTTCACGACCTTTTACTATTCTTACGTTGTAAAATGCGTTTTATTATTACAAGAATGTCTCCCCCCTTTAAAAAAGAATGCAGAATATTTCTGTCAGGTAAAATAAACATTTTCTGGAGAAATGAAAGCTTCGCTGAAGATTCTTTTTGTTTTCGCAGAATCACGGATAGTCTACCCAACATCAAATAAGCAAAACTAAAATTTGAAATGGTCAGCATACGACTTTTGCTACATAATGCAATTGCTTTTACTTTATTCACAGCAGACTAGTGATGTAATTGAAGCGCCGCGAGGTATGAGAGGAGCTACCTTGACATTGACTCAAATGTGTTTCTATTGCTGACGAGATTTCTGAAAGACTATTCGACCGATTTTCACGAAATTACGAAATTTGGAACATGTACAAAAATTGATTAGTTACAGATCATGACGAAGCCCGAATTTTTAAATTCGATCTGTGGACTCTGAAAATTGAAGTCAAGTGTCATCATGTTAAATCTAGTTATGACTATAGAGCTAATTATTTTTGAAACTTTCACGTACAGTGTCTAGATTAAACCATTTTTGCCGTATGTGAAATATAGGTTACAGTTAATTAAAATTAATGTAAGTACTTACTAATAAAATTAGAAAACAAAATTGAAAGTATTGAAATTTATTTAAATATTTTTAAATTCATTGAAAAGTATGTAAACGAATTTAGATACTTTTAATACTTATAAGATCACGTAACATGTGGTAGAAGTTATTATTACTTTCTTTATATACATAATGTATAAGGAAAGTATATATATATATATTGTGACGAGGTCGAAAATTCGAATTAGAGTTTTCAACGGGAGAGCACGTTTCAAGCATCCCTGATCACGAATCAAACATTTTTGAGGTGATGTCTGTGTGTGTGAAAGTGTGTGTGTGTGTGTGTTAGTGAGTCTGTGGAGACAATAACTGACGAATGAATGGACAGATTCGCACGAAATTTGGTACAAAAATTACAATCCATAAACACTGCTAGCCTATTGTTTTTATACGCAATCGAATGTTCAGAACCCCCCCTAACTTTTCGAGTGAAATTTTGAAAACATCGCCAAAAAATCAAAACCGCTAATTAAGTTACGGAAATAGACATTTCTTATGTAATTTTTCATTAAAAAACGATTGACATAAATTTTAGAACGCTAACATAAACAGTTCTCTAGATATTGCACATTTTGGAAAAAATTATCAAAAAGTCATATAAAATAAAAAAAAATATTTCCTATTGAGAAACATGCTCACTTTTCATATGCAATACTATGCGACAAATTGGGGAACATCATTCTCGTGGATCTAGTTCGTTCCATTCAAGAAAAAAGATACTTTGAGTAATACTTTTGTAATTGATCGCCAATAGTCATTTATCTGCTGTAAGAATAACTTATCTCTTCGTCCATAATGCTTGGCGAGATTTTGGCGACGATTTTTGTGGAATGGCGTCAACTTGGCGACTTTTTGAAATGTTGCCAATTTAACGAAAATCTCGCCAAATGGATAAAAATAACGCTAAATCAATGAAAATGACTACTAATTGTCGAAAATTCAATATCTTGGAAAGAATATAAGTATCTACTATAAGAAAGACCTATTTTTTTACTGTAAAAGTAGTAAATTCATTACATTATATAAGGCAACTCTGGCAAAGTATTGTTTGCCAGAGTTGAAAAAGTGGCTCTATTTTGAACTCTGGCAAAGTATAAAATTAAATGTTTATCGCTAGTTGCCGTTCTAGAAAGGAAATTAAATGTTAAATATTTATCGTCTGCTGAGCATTTTATTACAGACATGATACTTCATGTCAGCTTATTCAGATACTCTCTACAAATCTGTTATTTTTTAGGTGTTATATGCCTTTATTATTTTAGATTTAATGTGCGTAATTTTTTATTTCCGCCTGCAGGTACTCTGCAACTGGTCTCATTACTGGTCTTTTACCGTATAAAAATTCAAATTTCGTAATTTTTACAGAAATGCTTTTGTTGACTTAAACGACTCTTATGAGTGTGTTACATCATTTACAATAAAGATCTCAAAAAGACCGCAGAAGGTCTTAATCGAGCCTTGACAATAATACCCTTCTAAATAAAATACTATTCGATAAAAAGCTTTGCTTCATTCTCGACATTATGTCAGCAAATGCAATCGAAACATAATACTTTGAATACGGAATTTCAATATTTATACGGTCCCTTAAAGGTTGCCTGAAACGGGACATTTTTGTGCGCGGAAAAGCGGCTTAAGTTATAAAGTTTAATGCTTCATAACTGGGTGAATTTTGGTCGTAAATAGATGATTTTTTTTTATTAACACTTTACAACAAAGTTGAAAAGTGTTCATGAATTTGTTCATTCTGTCTGTCTGTCTGTCTGTCCGTTAGCACGATAACTGCCGTAAAAATGACTTAATCAAAATGAAATTTTAGTATGTTGTTCAGACTGTCTGTAGGACCTATGGGAATATAAATGAATAATAGCACCCAATTAGTTTTGGATTGAACCCGGGTTGAAAAAATGAAATATATTGAACCGTATGGGACCTAATTTTTCAAACATTTTTTAAGCGGATTTAAAATTCACAAATTGCTTCGAAAATTTTAGGTAATATTTAAATTATTCCATAAAATATATAAAAAAATTTCAGGAAAATATATTCAGTAGTTTTTTAAATAAAAATTAAAATATTAATTACACCTCTTATATGAAGCGATCACGTGACCATGATATGAAAAGATCACATGACCCACTTCAAAATAAAATATGGCATCCATTTTGTCTCAAAATCGTGATTTTTAAAGTTCTTTTTAATTCATATTGGGTGTTGTATTCATCCTAAAACCGCTTTATTTTTGCCTAAATTCTGTGCATCTACATACTAAAACAAAGCAATGACAATATATTTGAGTTTAAATGATCATCCAAATTTGATTATTTCTGCAACGAAGCCTATTTTTCACTTATGTAAAATGTAAACAACAAAAGATGTAGGATGAGTTGTATAAGAATTGCTGTATTTTTTTAACGCAAAAGTATTTTGCTCATGGAGTCTGCATAGCTGATATGAATGAAATATTCATTGATTTTGTAGAGAGAAGGACGATTTTTTTCGATGAAGTTTTAAGCATAGAGTTTAATTGCTTGTAGCTCCATGGTCTTAAGTTTTAAATAAAATAAATTATTTTAGTACTGTGATGAATGAAATGAATGGGAAAATGTTATGAATGAAATGCTGCTTTTATAGAGAGAGCCAGGCGTGTTATTTTTTCTATGACGTCATTTGAATGAATGTCAATTGTTTTCGATGAAGTTTTCAAATATAATAAATTATTGTAGTATTATGATGATTTTAAAAATAGTACCGAGGAATGTATCGCATTTTAGAGATTTTTAAACCTGGCAATTTATATTTCAATGCCGCCGTCATTTGAATGAAGTTCATATTTTTTCGATGAAGATTTAAGTTTTCAAATATAATAAATTAATGTAGTATTGTGATAAGTTTTAAAATATTACTTAGGAATGTATTGCATTTTAGAGATGTTTGAATAAAATTGCATTGAAGTTGGAAAGTGTTTCATAATCAATGCTTTAAGCATGACTGATCTTTCTTGTATTGCATAAAAATGTATGAGGATGATTTTCCTACATATAACTGGTAGGACCGGGGGACCGTTGTTGTTGTTGTTGTTGTTGAGACCCAGCCCGTCCGACCTACCAGAAAGGTGTAAGGTAACTGTATGGACGGCCGGGAAGTGCCACCCAATTTAGACCGGAACCCAGTGGGGGAGGCATCCATAGGAACCGTACCCTCCTTCCCCTACCACCAAACTCTCGGAAGGACTTACGGACCCACATGTTTAACGTGATCGTACTCCGCATGAACACGGCCGCATTTGTGGCAGCGTGCAAATCTAGCGCGCAAACCACGGGGATACCGCACCCGAGATGGCCAACAGCACGCGGCGTTCCGAGGTGGTCACCCACCAAGTACTAACCGCGCCCGATGCTGCTTGACTTCGGTGATCTAACGAGAACCGGTGTTTTCAGCACGGTACGGCCGTCGGCCTGGACCGGGGGACCGTGTAAAAATTTATTCTTTGTATTTCGTTTAGAAATACATTTATTAATTTAAACTGTTTCTAAGATAATAGATTTTAAAATTTAAAACATTTTTGCAATTGGAAGTATATCTCTGTGACTAACGGTTGAGGAAATAGCTATTGGGCACCGATAGCACTGGACACCCTGTACATAAACAAAGATAAGAATTTTATTTTCTAATGTGTTCTATCTGATAGCTCTTTTGTTGAACTATGATATTATATCTTTATTTCCAAGATGAAAGAGCTTTTCTTAAATTATCAAGGTTTATTTTGTTCTACTCCTCCACCACAAACTTCCAGAGTCCATCTAATGTTTTGGGATGCCGCTTATAAAGAGCTTGTCTTAAAATTCCAAATGCATAGTAATCCATAGAAGACAGGTCGGGGGACTTGGATGGGATGCATTTAAATGGAATAGTTTCAATTCCGATTTCATTTCTCATTTTTTCAAAAAATATAGCAGTAGATTTAGAGGTATAGCTGGTAGCCTTATCTTGATGGAACTTAACACAGTGAAGATTGTTTGGGTAGAGTGATGGAATGTCTTTTTTGAAAACAGGTTTTCAAAATCAGGTTTTCATATTTCTGATAGTAATCCGAGTTAATTTTGACATTTTTTTCTATTTTAAGTTTTCCTTTATAAGAGAATCCAACAATAATCATAGAACTTTTAGCGAAACTTTCCTTGTTTTCTCTGAACCGACCTTTGCTGGGTATGCATTTTTTACCTTTTCCCAGTCAAATGTAAGCTTGATGTTTCTTTCTCTTTTTATTAATTATGTTACTTAATTTACGTGTAGAAATATTAAAACCATGCTTTTCACATCTTTTTTTAATAATCGAATAAGAGTATTATAAGTTAATAAGAGTATTTCTCTTCGGAAAGCCAAAAATATAGCCTTCGATCCATTGTTTATTTTCTAGCGATGTTTTAAAGCAAAGAATAATTTTACTGATGTAGATGACAACTAAACCCTACTCCGACTTGATGCCAGTCAGATTTTTACTTTCCTTATGTACATAATGTATAAGGAAAGTATTGTGACGGGGTCAAAAATTCGAATTCGGGTTTTCGACGGGAGAGCACGTTTCAAGCATCTCTGATCACGAATCAAACATTTTTGAAGTGATGTCTGTGTGTGTGTGTGTGAAAGTATGTGTGTGTGTCAGTGAGTCTTGGAGACGATAACTGACGAACAAAAGGACCGATTCGAACGAAATTTGGTACAAAAATCACAATCCGTAAACACTGGAAGCCTATTGCTTTCATACGCAATCGAATGTTCAGAACCCCCCTAAATTTTCGAGTGAAATTTTGAAAAAATCGTCAAAAAATCAAAACCTCTAATAAAGTTACGCAAATAGACATTTCTTATGTAATTTTTCATTAGAAAACGATTGATATAAATTTTAGAAAGCTAACATGAAGCGTTCTTGAGATATTGTACATTTTTCAAAAAAATTATCAAAAAGTTATATAAAATAAAAAAAAATATTTCCTATTGAGAAACATGTTCACTTTTCATATGTAATACCATGCGATAGACTGTATGACATCATTCTCGAGGATCTAGCTCGTTCCATTCTTGAAAACAGATACTTTGAGTAATACTTTTGTATTTGAACGTCAATGGTCATTTATCTGCTGTAAGATTAACTTATTTCATCATACATAACGCTTGGCGAGATTTTGGTGGAATTTGGTGGAATGTCGCCAACTTGACGACTTTTTTAAATTTTGCTAAATTAACGAAAAACTCGCCAAATGGATAAAAATGACGCTAAATCAATGATGACTCATTGATGATGACGACATGGGAAATGACGACTCATTGACGAAGATTCAATATCTTGGAAAGAATATAAATAACAACTGTAAAAATAATCTATTTTTTTACTGTAAAAGTAGTAAATTCATTGCATTATATAAGGAAAGTCATGTGTTGCCCACATCAGATTTTTTAACTCGTTGTCCTTCGGCAAGAGTGTTCAGAAAGCTTAGTATAAAATAGCACATCATCATTTTCATCAAAGTCATGTGCTGCCCACATCAGAGTTTTTTTATTACTATTTAAATTAGAGAAAGTCAAAATCGTTACAAAAATGTGTGAACACCCTCTGTAATTACATCAAAAGTGTAGTAGGGTCTATTCAGACTTAGAGAGAAGAAAATAATTTTGAGGATTTATGAGAAGAAGTAATAAAAAAGGCGTAGAATTGGATTTAGAAGATCCTGTCCTTCCACGGATTAGAAAAATTGCCAGAAAATTTGACGAGAGAAGTGATCCTCATCAATTTCAGTCACCTAAAGAAAGATATCCTCAAATTTGCTTTCAATTAGTGGACAACGTCATAAGTTCCCTAAAAACAAGATTTGAGAAAAAGACGATAGATCATCTTTCCATGATTGAAAAGTTTGCCCTCAATAAAATTAAAAGTGAAGAACAAATAGTATCATTTTACGGTTCGGATTTTGATGGCAAAAGGTTGTCGCTTCACCGAGATATGTTTTGAGACACAGTTTAGGCGAGTTCCGCAGAAATTAACAGTATATCCGATATAGTTGAATTTTTTAATATAGAATAGAAAACATTTCTCTCCACTAGCTCATACCAGAGTTCTGTTAATTAATAAACCGAATATTAACAGTTCTGGTTACATCCTGTACAGCTGAAAGATCTTTTCTACTCTCTGACGACTCAAGACTTACTTGAGATCTACAATGAAGCAGCAGAGACTAAATAGCGTGGCTATTCTGCATGTTCATAGGGAGATAGCTGCCAAATTGAACATGGAACTCAGACGAGTTCATAAAGATAGCCGATTAAATACATTTTGTATAAGTAATAACAGAAATTTCTAGCAAATAAGAGTGCAAATACTTTTCTCATTTATGTTATTACGTTTTTAGGCCATTTTCCCCCTCCCCATCCTGGATTTCGGTCTGGAGACGCCCCTGATGGGGATATAAGTTTTGCATGGGCTTATGTTTCATATCGATCAATTTTGCAGACTTTGTAGGACCTCATTAAATTCATGATAAGGTACCATTTTCCCGAATGATTAAAAATTTTAAAGACATTTTAATTTTTGAGAACCCCCGAAATTTTTGAAAGTCGGCGCCTGTGATCCTAAGTTCTAGAACATTTCCATTGGGTCAGTTTTGAGACTATGAACTTGGTTGAGCAATTTGAATCATCTATAAAGTAACAATAATTTCTATAAATTGCTGTGCTATATGGATCGGTCGAATATCAATATATAAGGAAAATAGTACTTTTATTAACTATATTAAAAAGAAAGCAGCAAGTATATCAGAAACAAGAAAGATCAATCATGCTTAAAGCATTGATTATGAAACACTTTCCAACTTCAATGCAATTTTATTTAAACATGTCTAAAATGCAATACATTCCTCGGTAATATTTTAAAACTTATCACAATACTACATTAATTTATTATATCTGAAACCTTAAACCTTCATCGAAAAAAATTAACTTCATTCAAATGACGGCATTAAAATATAAATTGCCTGGTTTAAACATCTCTAAAATGTGATACATTCCTCGGTAATAATTTTAGAATTATCATAATACTACGATAATTTATTATATTTGAAAACTTCATCGAAAACAACTGAAATCCATTCAAATGACGTCATAGAAAAAATAACACGCCTGGCTCTCTCTATAAAAGCAACATTTCATTCATAAATAATTCCCCCATTCATGTCATTCATCACAATACTATAATAATTTATATTATTTTAAAATTAAGACCATGGAGCTACAAGTAAGTAAAACTCTATGCGTAAAACTTCATCGAAAATTATCGTCCTTCTCTTTCTAAAATCAATGAATATTTCATTCATATCAGCCATGCAGACTCCATGGACTAAATGATTTTGTGTTAAAGAATTACAGCGATTCTAATACAACTCATTCTACATATTTTGCTGTTTACATTTTATATAGGTGAAAAATAGGCTTAATAGTAGAAATAATCAAATTTGTATGAGCATTTAAACTGAAATATATTGTCATTGCGTTGTTAAAGTATGTAGATGCACAGAATTTAGGCCAAAATAAAGTAGTTTTAGGATGGATACAACACTCAATATGAATTAGAAAGAACTTTAAAAATCACGATTTTGAGACAAGATGGATGCCATATATCATTTTGAAGTGGGTCATGTGATCGTTTCATATCATGGACACGTGATCGCTTCATATAAGAGGTGTTATTATTATTTTAATTTTTATTTAAAAAACTACTGAATATATTTCGCTGAATTTTTTTTTATATATTTTATGGAACAATTTAAATATTGCCTAAAATTTTCGAAGCAATTTGTGAATTTTAAATCCGCTTAAAAAATGCTTGAAAAATTAGGTCCCATAGGGCTCAATGTATTCCATTTTTTCAACCCGGGTTCAATCCAAAACTAATTGTGTGATATTATTCATTTATATTCCCATAGGTCCTATAGACCGTCTGAACAACATACTAAAATTTCATTTTGATTAAGTCATTTTTACGGCAGTTATCGTGCTAACGGACAGACAGACAGACAGACAGACAGACAGACAGACAGAATGAACAAAGTCATAAACACTTTTCAACTTTGTTGTAAAGTGTTAATAAAATGCAACAAAATAAATGGGAAATAGACGGACATGAAGCATGGGTCCGTAATTGCTTACTGTGAACTCGGTTACGTTTGACAGACGATGCCAAATCATTCCGACCTTCATGCTAGCTTTCACGATTTGACGACTTATAAGTGACCATGCATTGACATAACCAAATAGGACTGTGAAAGTTGTTTGTTTCACTGAGCCCAAATGACAGAGAGGATGGATGCTACAGGTGGTAAATCGCTCATCTGTGGTGGAGTGGTTAGCTGTTCTTGGATTGCGTAAATTGCCGTTGTGAGCTTTTCCATCTTCGACACTTGTTTTAAAATTACTTTGTTAATAAACTGTGGAGTACATCAAAAATTCCCCTGAGATTGCAAAAATAAATGTTTATCTTTTTTATTGGGAAATGCAAAGCTGTTCAGACCTAGAAACTGTTTAGACCGAGAAACATGAGCTTTACTAGAATTGCAACCACATGTATTTTATCCTTCGTTAGATTTCCGCGTGTTACAAGTAGCCGAAGCTTTCTTAGTCTACAGGTGCTTTGAATTCTGGCTTTTAGATAGGTGCCGTCAGTGTTAATTTCTGGACATTTTGACCGCGGAAGGGGCGAATGCAACCTTGGAGGAGGCCATTACATGTATTTTACATGTAAAGTAATTATTACTATGTATCTATAGTGATTATTATTATACATATAAAATAAGTATTACATGTATAGTATTACATGAAGGAGGTATTACTTACACTGTATAATATTTGCAAGCATGCTACAGAAAGTTTTAGGAGAATCAGCTATATAAAAATACAAAAGTAACGCTTCGGTAGACGATAATTAGCTGAATATTTTAGAAACGAAGCTAGAATTTTCATGAACGCCTGTAATTGTGACTTTCCTTATCAGTTTACCGAAACTATCAACAAACTAGCTGAATAAAATGGGAAAAGGTTGCAGAATATTTTACAGTGTATGGAGGAGGGGCATTACATGTATAGTAATTCCAAGGATAATAAAATATCTCGGGTGTTGGGGTAGCGAATGGTTGTTTCCGGGGAGGGCTTCGTTGCCATGTTAAAATAGCGCACTCAATAAGGAGCTTTGAGTTTAGCTCGTAGAATCGGAGTGATTCAAGGTCATCTTTAAACTGTAGGTCCAAATCAAATTAGCCGTTGAATGTATAAAACGAACAGTAAAACGACAAAATAATCTAATGCAATTTAATGTAGGCACTTCAGTAGAATTCATCAACTGAAGCATGAATTTTGTATTCCATAGGAAATAATCATAAAAATAAATACACAGGGTGTACACAAAGTCACGATCTATTTTTGTGAAATAATTCCTTTTCCATTTTTAACACTTTACAACAAAGTTGAAAAGTGTTTATGACTTTGTTCATTCTGTCTGTCTGTCTGTCTGTCTGTCTGTCTGTCTGTCTGTCTGTCTGTCTGTCCGTTAGCACGATAACTGCCGTAAAAATGACTTAATCAAAATGAAATTTTAGTATGTTGTTCAGACGGTCTATAGGACCTATGGGAATATAAATGAATAATATCACACAATTAGTTTTGGATTGAACCCGGGTTGAAAAAATGGAATACATTGAGCCCTATGGGACCTAATTTTTCAAGCATTTTTTAAGCGGATTTAAAATTCACAAATTGCTTCGAAAATTTTAGGCAATATTTAAATTGTTCCATAAAATATATAAAAAAAAATTCAGCGAAATATATTCAGTAGTTTTTTAAATAAAAATTAAAATAATAATAACACCTCTTATATGAAGCGATCACGTGTCCATGATATGAAACGATCACATGACCCACTTCAAAATGATATATGGCATCCATCTTGTCTCAAAATCGTGATTTTTAAAGTTCTTTCTAATTCATATTGAGTGTTGTATCCATCCTAAAACTACTTTATTTTGGCCTAAATTCTGTGCATCTACATACTTTAACAACGCAATGACAATATATTTCAGTTTAAATGCTCATACAAATTTGATTATTTCTACTATTAAGCCTATTTTTCACCTATATAAAATGTAAACAGCAAAATATGTAGAATGAGTTGTATTAGAATCGCTGTAATTCTTTAACACAAAATCATTTAGTCCATGGAGTCTGCATGGCTGATATGAATGAAATATTCATTGATTTTAGAAAGAGAAGGACGATAATTTTCGATGAAGTTTTACGCATAGAGTTTTACTTACTTGTAGCTCCATGGTCTTAATTTTAAAATAATATAAATTATTATAGTATTGTGATGAATGACATGAATGGGGGAATTATTTATGAATGAAATGTTGCTTTTATAGAGAGAGCCAGGCGTGTTATTTTTTCTATGACGTCATTTGAATGGATTTCAGTTGTTTTCGATGAAGTTTTCAAATATAATAAATTATCGTAGTATTATGATAATTCTAAAATTATTACCGAGGAATGTATCACATTTTAGAGATGTTTAAACCAGGCAATTTATATTTTAATGCCGTCATTTGAATGAAGTTAATTTTTTTCGATGAAGGTTTAAGGTTTCAGATATAATAAATTAATGTAGTATTGTGATAAGTTTTAAAATATTACCGAGGAATGTATTGCATTTTAGACATGTTTAAATGACATGTTTAGACATGTTTAAATGACATGTTTTTTAGACATGTTTAAATGACATTTTAGACATGTTTTAAGCATGATTGATCTTTCTTGTTATTCTTTTTCCTTGACGATCCAATATGGTCCCGTGCTACTATGCCAAAATTGTCCAATATTAACAGAATAGATATTTTCCAAATAGATGGATTGGATACCTAACCAACAAATCTTGGCCAGCAAGATTGCCAGTTTTAATCCCTTTATATTTCTTTGTACGGGACTTCATAAAATCGAGCGTCTATCAGACGAATGTTATGAGCTTTAAAAGTCTACTTACACATATAAAAACTTCTGTATATACTACCACCATAAACCTACGATGCTAAAAGATGTGTTAAGAAATCTGAACTGTGCAGTGATACTGATGGGTGTCTCGTGGAATCAGTCTTGACTATCTAATAAATGTTACCATTTCAGCATTTTATTTAATAAAAGTTACCATTTTATCATTTTATTTGATAAATGTTACTACTTTACCCATTTATTTAATAAATTTATTTTACAACTTTATCATTTTATTTAATAAATGTCATCAGTTTATCATATTATGATTGAATTTCGTGCAATTTTCAGGTGCTCCCTAAAATAGATCTTTACTTTATGTGCTCCTTGTATTTGTAAAAGTGGAAGTAGAATGGATAGATTTTGGTCTAATTGATGACTTGGTAGGTTTTAGGCAAATTGTACTAGATTTAAATTTTAATAAAACAAATTTGAGAGGATTCATAAAACGGGAAATAAATAAAGAAAAATTAGAGAATAATATTCTAAGTACAAAATGCAGGAAAATCATGAAATCCATCATGCAAATTATATTCAAAAAGTAAGATGGCTGGTTCTACATGGATTAAAGAGACAGGAAGGACATAGCACAAGTAATAATTAAGAAAAAGGTGAGGATTCACCGTGTTACAAGTTCGGAAACACAGAGTATCATCAGAGAAAACATTAGACATGAGTTTTTTTTTAAAAAATGGTCATTACATGTACAGTTTTGACCACTATTCTATGACAAATATTTCAGTGTATTATATAACAAACCTTCTTCAGAGTGGTAAATACTGCAATTTATTTGACTCAATTTGAACAACAACAACAGAAAAAAAAAAACCCACCAGAACGAGGGATCGAAACTAGTTCTATTGAATTAAGTACAGACGTACTATCGATCTAAATACTCCTCTCATGTAAACTTTAATTAGCTTACATTTTCATCTTTGCAACGAGACCTGAGGATCATTCCCAATTCTCTTCTAAAGCTATCACACTATACATAACCTTGGACACTAATTTCAGAGTATAAATTGTAATTTGAGCTCAAAACAACACTTCGACGGAGCCAGGGTTCTAATTTGGGCCTCATTATTGTGTTCACATACAGGGTGTCCAGAAAGTTCCGGAACTGCTTAATATCTCGAGAAATACACTACGGATCAAAAAATAAAAAAACACGTATTCAATATTTTTAGAAAAGCTATCCTCGTATTCAAGTATGTTTTAATGCACTTGACATGTATACTAATTAGTACTTTTGTATTTTATGCTCTGTTCCCTTTATGTTTGCGTGGTTACTCTAAGTGGATTTCATCTGCAGTTGCCGCGTAAATTGAATAAATAAATAAATAAAACATCATGAACATTTGACAGAAAAGATCCTGAAATGCATCGATTAAATGCTTGTTGTTGTTGAAACCCAGACCGTCCGACCTACCAGAAAGGTGTAAGGTAACTGATTGGACGGTCGGGAAGTTCCACCCAATTTAGACCGTAACCCAGTGGGGGAGGCATCCACAGGGACCGTACCCTTCTTCCCCTACCCCCAACCTCTCGGAAGGACTTTCGGACCCACATGTTTAACGTGATCGTACTCCGCATGAACACGGCGGCAGTTTTGGCAGTGGCTGGAATCGAACCCGGGCCTACCGAGTGCAACTCCAACGCGCTAACCAATGGACTACCGCGCCCCAGATTAAATGCTTGTGTCATTTTTGCCAATTTTTGACGACAACTAGAATAAGATCAACCCCATTGCTTTAAGATGAATAATTATCCATATATTAAAGTGTTTTGAAGTTTTAAAGAGCTGGCCACGTTTTAAAATAAGTTGAAGTTGCCAAATGAAAAATATGCCGTATTGAATCTGAAAAGTAAGAAAAAAGTTGAAAGAGAAAAATGGATATAAAAGTTGACATAATTTCAAATAAGTATGTGCGCTATTGTGTGCAATTAATCTCAATTTATTGGATTGTGAAAGAAAATATGAATATGAGTCTGTTGGAAATGTCAGGCGCTCTCCACATCAGATTTTCTTCTTAGCCAAAGTAGAGCGGATCCCGGATTAAGTGGGGCGATTCCATTTAGAAAACGTAATAATTTATGAGAAAAGAGGATTGTTATCAAGAGATTTCCAGAGGACGAAAACAATAAAATTCTTCTTATATCAGGCTTTTCTTGAGCTACAAGGCCCACCTATGGCCAACCTGTTCACTTTCTCGTCTTTTGATTTACAGGCGCTGGTATGATTTCTGAATCCGAGAATAGATCAGAGCAAAGTAGGATTTTAATCTACTTTAACCTTTAAGTCCTGGTCAAAGTAGCTCTGGTATGAATGCAAAGAAGCCACCCAAACTACCCAATCCAATCAAGTGCTTTAATTACTGACGGAATAAAATTGCCTTGTAAAGTTCTTTATATAATAGGAAAAACTTTCCAATTCCTACCGAGTGTTCCATGAGTATAGACATATTTAGTCATGTGGTCAAAAGATATGCGCTAAAAATACCATTTTCATACTGATGACATAATTGAAGGATTATTGGAGTATAAATGATGGCACTAAGATATCTTAAGTTAACAACAGTGTTGAATTTCGTTTGGACAGTTATACACCCAAAATGTATGATAATCTTCAAGGCCTAAGATGTCCTAATACATTATCCAAGCAAAACCTCAAAGAAATAAAGGAGGGGTCATGATGAGGCCTCTGAAATCTCAGTCCCGTAAAAAGAGAAATAAAAAGTCGAGAGTCAGAGTCCAGATAAAACCAACTCCGACCCAATATTTTAGTCCCGATAAAAATAAAATAATTTCGATACTTTTTGCTGATACTATATGGTAAATCTTCCTTTCTGGTAGGTCGGAAGGTCTGGGTCTCAATAACAACAACATGGTAAATCCTAGGGCATGGTAGCCCAGTGGTTAACGCGCGGGAATTGCACTCGGTAGGTCTGGGTTCGATTCCCTCCGCTGCCAAAACTGCCACCGTATTCATGCGGAATACGATCACGTTAAACATGTGGGTCCGTAAGTCCTTCCCAGAGGTTGGTGGTAGGGGAAGGAGGGTACTGTCCCTGTGGATGCCTCCCCCACTGGGTTCCGGTCTAAATTGGGTGGCTCTTCCCGGCCGTCCAAACAGTTACCTTACACCTTTCTGGTAGGTCGAACGGTTTGGGTCTCAGCAACAACAACATAGTAAATCCTATATGTACGTAAATGAAATTTATTTAACGAGAATAAAAATTATTTATTTGATTATTGAGCTTCATGCCTGTATTGTATATTTTTAGCGGTATGAAAAGGTAAGTGGAGATTTAATATCACATCGAGCATCTGTATCCTTTGATTCCCATAAGACAGCTGTGTGTATATTTTTGCATCGCCGGAAAACACCGATTGAGTGAAATAACTTGACTTTTTAGAATTCTATTTTTTCCACAAATTTAGAATCCATAGATAGATATTATGCAAACGAAAGGATTTCCCCTTTTAAGCATAATTCCACTAAAACACGTCACATACCATTTATCCATGGCCTTAGTATTCATTCGTCCTAATCAACAATCACTCGAGCGAGCACGCATCCAGCCAAAAATATGAAATATTGTCACCGTCGTAGTTAGGATAATAAAGTGTAATGAAGTGAAGCCTTGCAATTCATCGGTAATATTCGCGAACATAAATGACACAACTATTTGAAGATCATTATCGCAACTGTCTCAAGGTCTATTTCTGGTGTATATAAATGCAGGAAAGATTTGAGGGAACGAATACATTCCAAGTGCTGTTTTTGAGAAGATCGAAAACTATAGTCATGACTACTTTATTTCTGTTCATCGCAGTGGCTTATATAAGCGTAATGCACGCTGGTGCGGCTGAAGATACCCATCTGGTTACGATGACGAAGCCAGAATTGATGGAAATTATTGATTGCGTTTCAAAATGTACGTATTTATTTTTCTTAAGAAAAATTTTATATTTAAACTTTATATTTTTATTGCAATACATTGATTTTAATATGGAGTTCGCAGGGGGAGACGCTGAGTCTGGACGCTAAGTCTGGACGCTAATGTCATAACAATGGGAGCGGGTTTCGGCTTAGTATACACGAGCGACGTGCATCATGTTCGCAGTCGCGTCCTAAACGCCAAGTTGACGCCGCATTTCAGCAATACATTGATTTGAATGATGCAGTGTATACGGGACTCTAAGTCTGGCGTCAAGTTGGCGTCAGTGGCGTATCAAAGAGGAAGGACGCGAGTTTTTCTAGGACGCCAACTTGACGCTAAACCTACCATCCCGTGTGAACTATATCATTCAAATATATATATTGCTGGAACACGGCGTCAACTCTGTGTCACAGGATGCAACTGCAAAAATGACGTAAGTGGCTGGTGTTGAAGACCCAGACCGTCCGACTCATCCTGAGGACTTGAGTAACTATTTGGGAATGCAACAACTACTTGGGCAACTATTGCCGGGAATTAAGTCGCTGGTGTGCACTGGCTCTCAGATTTCGGACAAAACAGTTTTTTCGTATATAAAAATATCAGTAGAACTCCAAAATAATCCAAGTCAGGGATTTTCCTAACACAAATTTAGTATTGCAGAAGCGGAATTTATTAGCATCATGTAAATCGCGGAGGAAGGAGGAAGGGTGTTTCTCAGTTAAAAATTTTTGAAGCGTTCAAAGTTCAAAATATGACTATTTTGATAATTTTTATAAAATATCTTAAATTTTGAGATGTGGGGGGGGATACCTTAGATATCCTCCTTAGATAACTTGTTCATGAAATCTAAGTTTTAATGCAGAATTGCCCTACTGGCGGCCTTGAACCAGAATATCGCCTAGATAACACATTTAACCTTTTGCTTACGGGTGGGACAGCATCAATCTCAAACTAAGAACCTTTAAAAAAGACAGGTATTTAATATACCCTATCCCAAACAGTTCGATCCCCCTTTTCAGGCATTGGCGTCCATGGACGCTAATGCCTGCAATGTCTTTTTGAGAGATTCTTCGTTTGGGATTAACGATGTCTCACCCGTAACAAACGGTTAAAGTTAATTAAATTACTAAAATGTATTTAAAATATGAACAAATATTAATACTTAATGAAACACGCTATTTTAATAAATCGTGATGTATAAATATTACTGAAAAAAAATCGTTGTTGTTTCTACAAACTGATAACAGTAGTGTATGATAGGAGAAATACGTTACTCAGGGTTAAGTATATAAATTACACTTAACATCTAGGTATCTTAACATTAAACCTAAACACAAAACTCTTAATGTTGTTGCTGTAGTCTGTATCAAATCCATATTGAAATGCCTCTTCCTGAATTCTAGAAATGGTTCGATTTCTTGAAATTAAGTCCACATTTTTGACCTTGTTTGCAAATTTTCACTATGTTGCAGATGCCGGTTTATTATTTTCCCCTTTTATTTTGTAGCTCTTAACATGTAAGTATCTTACAAACATTAAATCTAAACACGAAACACCTAATGTTGTTGGTGTAGCTTGTGTCAAATCCACATTAAAATGTCTGTTCACGAATTCTAGAAATATTTCGACATTTAGAAATTATTTCCACATTTTTTACCTTGTTTACCAAATTTTTGCTATGTCACAGATGCCCGTTCATTACTTTTATTTTGAAGATCAGTCAGTAATGAATCGTTTGAGTGGTCAAACACACGTGTAACTTCTCTGGTCATTGAGTTACGACTGCTGGAATGGCGCGAAACGTGGTAATTTTATCCTATCTCTCTTTCGACCACATTCTTCTCCCACTCTGCATAATACGCGTATTTTCTCGACCTAACACTTGGTACCACTACCGTACCATTCCGACTATTACACGCAGAGTTACAATCTATTAACATCTTATACTTTTCTGTCACAAGAAACATCTTATACTTTTCTGTCCCCCATATCAGGGGAGGACAAAGTCGTATTCCACGGCAAAATTTTTCAAGGGCAGAAAAATATTTTGGATTGGAAATTTTACTCTGTATTTTACAGAAGTTGAAAACCGTTGTATAAAGCATAAAAAATTATAATGAGAAACATGCTGCATGTGTGTTTATCTCACTGCTTTATTTCTTTTTGGGGATAAACCATTTATTTATGTACTCGAAACGCATTGTGCACTTACAAGAAAAGTATTTAAACCCGAACTCTTTAATTAAAGAAAAACCTTTAACGGCCATTAGAATAAGCAAATCTAATTATGAAAATAATATATACCCTAAATTCCAACGGCAATTGAAAAAAAAATCAATACATTGAAAAAAAATTCAATAAAAAGTCGTTTTCTTACACTGCACAAATTTCAGTGTCGTACTTCCCAAATTCATTACGTACTGCAGAATTTTGCACACTATTGCACGTTACAATACCCCTCATCCAAACTAATCAAATTTCAGAGCTGTAAGCACTGGTGATAGACAGCTTTCTTGTAACATCATTTATGAGACAAGGAAATTTCCTGCTCCTTGCAGGATTGCTGTGCAATTTTTATGCTGCATTTTATTATTATTTTAAGTGTTTTACATTCTATATGAGTATTTACATGTTTTCTGAATAGCATTATTGCATATTTGTTCTAAATACAAAGCATTTTATTTGTTCCAGCAAAAAATCCTGTGTTATGCGAGAAGTTCCGAAAATGTGAAATGATGATGCCACAACAAGTAAGCATAACTTCAAAAATTTATTTTTTCAGTATAAGAAATATTATTATTTAGTATTCACAATTTTGAGATAAAAGAATATGATATAGAAAATTTGTGAAATTGCAATTTATTCTGTATTTTATTTGTAAGCTTCCATTTTATTACTTTAGGTCACTGTCGCCTACCAGAAATGCCAAAAAGAGTGCATGGGAAGAGAAATGAAAAGGTGCACTGCCAGTGAACCTCTTTTCCCTTCCCCCGAGATTCCATCACAGGTAAAGCGCCAATTATTTATTTGACCAGTAATTATTTCCCGGCGAGAATTGGCGCGACTTTTATCTCGAATTTTAGGGACATTCTAAAATTTCGCGAATACCAAATTTATTATATGATTGGGTCTTTTAGACGCCGAAGATTTGTTTGTTTTCAACCAAATTCATATGTTCGAAGATGCAGACCCACTAAAATGTGAATTTCGTTCATGTAAGATGACTATTAAAGAATTTCGTGTCAGTGAAGGTTTAATAGATTTCTGGAATACGAAATAAGTTCGCTTTCCTAACTGCATAAATTCGCCATTAGTGGACTAGCCATCATCAGGACGATAAAAAAGGTTTGATACTTGTGGAACATTTAAAATGCCAAATTCTCAAAGGAACACGGTTAAAAAATGCATGTTAGCTGTAGATACATTTTTCGGCTAACTAATAAGAAAAGCCACAATTACAGGCGTTCATAAAAATTCCAGCTTCATTTCTTAAATATTCAGCTAATAATCGTCTGCCGAAGCGTTGTTTTTGTATTTTTATATAAATGTTATCACAACTATCAGGAACCTTACTCCCCATCACTGACAGCTGATTCTCCTGAAACTTTCAGTAACATGCTTGCAAATGTTTTACAGTGTACGCAGTTTGACCAAGTTTAGCATTTAAATATAATTGTCAGAAACAAAATCAATTAACAGGAGTGTTTCTCAACCTGAATTTCTCATACCAAAATAATTTTTTTTTCAAATTTTGCAAAAAAAATTGAAAATTTGTATCTTGGGTCCAAATGATTAAAACTATAGCGTGTGGACTTTAAAGGGTTTGAAAATTTTTTTCAATTGATACCATACTTGACAATGTACTCCAACCTCTGGGAGTAACTCCCCCCCCCCCCCAAGAAGGCTAATGGCGCCACGAACAAAAACATTTGTCTTACGGTGATTTTTAACAACAATGATTAAAACTATTAAGTATCGTTATCATTGAATCACAAATAAACCTTGATTATGTTAAAACCTTGATTATATAAAAAACCATGATTATGTTAAGTTTTGCCCTATGCTGCCATGTTAAAAAAATATAAAATTTTGAATCAATGTCCAAGTTTTCGCTCGATTTTAAAGAAAATCTATCTCGTTCTAGATTTCTCTTCTATAAAGCCGGACATGAAATCGGCCACATACATCAGACAGACTGACGGACATCATTCCAAAAATAGTTCAAATGTGTTCAGGAAGTCATAAAACACATATTGGTATCAAAATCTCGAATTCAAAAATTTTAGTGAAAACGATATTTTCTCTATATATTACATAGAAAGTAAAAATGAAATGACTTGCCTAAAATACTCAAGTAAAAATAAATATTTGTGCAAAAATCTTTTTAAAAACGCTGTTCTACGAGCATTTCTGTCCTATTTAGGAATGGTATATAATAAATAACACTTACGTAAGAATCTAGTTCAGAGTCTGTTAAAAATTATCTCCGTCAGTGACAATGTTATATTAGACTTCCAAAAAATATATTACTGCTTACTTTGACAAGTATTGCATGCGTCACCATGTCACCCGATAAAGTAGCCCATCAAATATGACAGGTATATGTTGTCTTGCATTAAAGTTTCGTGCGCTCTTAATGTCGATTCGAACTCATTTTACAATGCTCTTCAAATGTACAATTTGTATTTTGATGGGAATGAGATCTACGCTTGGGGTTTCTGTCACGGAACTCAGAGTGTTATAAAAAATCTGATGTAGGCAGCACATGACTTTCCTTATATAATGCAATGAATTTACTACTTTTACAGTGAAAAAAATGTTATTCTTATAGTAGATACTTATATTCTTTCCAAGATATTGAATTTTCATCAATGAGTCGTTATTTTCATTGATTAAGCGGCATTTTTATCCATTTGGCGAGTTTTTTGTTAATTTAGCAACATTTAAAAAAGTCGCCAAGTTGGCGACATTCCACCAAATTTGGCGCCAAAATCTCGCCAAGCGTTATGGACGGAAAATTAAGTTATTCTTACAGCAGATAAATGACTATTGGCGTTCAATTACAAAAGTGTTACTCAAAGTATCTTTTTTCATGAATGGAACGAGCTAGATCCACGAGAATGATATCACCAAATTTATCGCATGGTATTACATATGAAAAGTGAACATGTTTCTCAATAAGAATTTTTTTTTTATTTTATATGATTTTTTAATAATTTTTTTGAAAAATGTGCAATATATCGAGAACGGTTTGCGTTAGCGTTCTAAAATTTATGTCAATCGTTTTCTAATGAAAATTTACGTAAGAAATGTCTATTTGCGTAACTTTATTAGAGGTTTTGATTTTTTGACGATTTTTCAAAATTTCACTCGAAAATTTAGGAGGGTTCTGAACATTCGATTGCTTATAAAAACAATAGGTTTCCAGTGTTTACGAATTGTAATTTTTGTACCAAATTTCGTTTGAATCGGTCCATTCATTCGTCAGTTATCGTCTCCACAGTCTCTCACACACACACACACACACACACACACACAGACACACATACACACACAGAAATCACTTTAAAAATGTTCGATTCGTGATCAGGGATGCTTGAAACTTGCTCTCCCGTCGAAAACTCGCATTCGAATTTTCGACCCCGTCACAATACTTTCCTTATACATTGTTGTATATAAGGAAAGTAAAAATGTAAGCACCACCTAACCTAATGTATAGAATTGAAAATACCCGTTTTTTGCTTTGTCGGAAATATGGTCCAGATTAAGAATATATAAAACAAATTTCAGTATTTTAATATTTTGAACATTTTCTTTCGAACAAACGTGTAAAAAATATCTGTCCGAGCGAGTTTTTTTTTTTTTTTTTTTCGTTTTTCTTATTTTCACTCGAAATATCTTCGAAACTATAATAGACAGATATAAATAGTATGTGACAAAAATATGCATTAAAAATTTAGTTTCTAAATCTATATTTATTTAAACAAAAAATTTTAGTTTGCCAGTAATCGTCTTGTCAATTTGAAGAAGATCGAAAATTTTTCATTTCTCAAGTTTATATAACGCTTATATCTTAAAAACTAAAACGTCTAGCTCAAAACAATAAGCAAGAATTGTCAACTCTTTAAAAATCCTATAAATGTATGTAATTGGATTCTAGATCGAGATCCTAGTTTTCGAAGTATAGTGGTTAAAATTTCGATATTTTATTATTTTAATCTGAATTTCCAGTGGGTGGGAAAGCTGTAATACTTAATGTCATGATTGTTGCTCATTCTGTTTACTTACTTCTTTGTGAAATTGAGGTGCTTAAGCACGATATATTTTACTCTGTTTGAAAAAAATTTGGAAGTTAATTTAACTTGCGGATTCTAAAGATGTTTAATGATTAATGAGGTTTGAACAGAATAGTTGAAAACATACGTATTCAAGTACGTATTTATGTGCTATTTTTTATGCACTATTTTTTATGGACTATTTTTTATGGACTATTTTTTAACAGTAATTTTCAAAAGGAGGCACGCCACATATTATGGCTCCGAGATCAGTCCTGTGTATAATTATCAAAGTGCCTCGATTAATATTTGACTGGATAAATTAATTTAAAATTCAAAACTTGATATTTTCAAGTGAAGTTTTATGGTCTGAGTATCCAGATGAAATCGGGGCGAAAACAAAAAGTGAGCGAGCTATAAACAATTCGGGAATTATTTGTAGAGCTCTGCAAGCCTGTGCTTAAGAACCACCGATATAGATAGACGTAACATATGGGCGAAATAGCCCAGTGATAATAGCATGGGGATTGCACTCGGAAGACTTGAGTTCGATTCCGGGCTCAGCCCAAAATATACCCGCGTTTACGTGGAGTAAAGGCACGCCAAGTCTGTGGGTCCGAAAGTTTTTCAGAGAGGTTGATGGCAGGGGAAGGAGGGTGGGATCTCTGTCGATGTCACTGGGTTCCGGTCTAAATTGGGTGATACTTTTCTGGCTGTCCAAACAGATAATTTACTCCTTTGTGAAGGTTCTCGTTAGATCACCGAAGTCAAGCAGCATCGGGCACGGTTAGTACTTGGGTGGGTGACCAGCTGGCAACACCGCGTGCTGTTGGCACATTTTGGGCGCGGTAGCCCGGTGGTTTGCGCGCTGGATTTGCACGCTGAAAACAACTGCCGCCGTGTTCATGCAGAGTACGATCACGTTAAACATGTGGGTCCGTAAGTCCTTCCGAGAGGTTGGTGGTAGGGGAAGGAGGGTACGGTCCCTGTGGATGCCTCCCCCACTGGGTTCCGGTCTAAATTGGGTGGCACTTTCCGGCCGTCCAAATGGTTACCTTACACCTTTCTGGTAGGTCGGACGGTCTGGATCGAAAGAGAGAAATACATAACGAATATATCCAGGGACAGTTCGTACCGTTGTTCTCGTGAGTGTGAGGAGCTTTATATAATAATAAAAATCTGATGTGAACAGTTCATGACATTCTCTACACAATTCTATGACTTCACTTCTCAGTAAACTAATGATGTACAAGATCCACCGTACAATCTTTTGAGGATTGAATAATTCCATATAAATTGAAATTGGACGCTTATGGCAGCTTGAGTCCAAATAGGTTGACTTATTCATACTCACGTGAAAATTCAGTGCAACTGACATTTAATAAATATCCCGCAAAATAAGTATCTTTTGACACATTTTTGGGGCGTCAAATTACAAACTAATAGATAAAGTAACTTATGGATGGAACTGACTAGATTCACAAGAAGGATGTTAAATGATTTGTTGCATAATATTGCATATTGAAAGGGAACAAACATATTGGATAATAATTACTACTTTTTCAATTTTATATAATTTTTGTGAAAAACTTATTTGAAAAACAGGTAATATCTGAATGGTAGTGTTCTAAAATGATTCGTTTCAAATTAAAAATTACGTATGAAATGATAATTTATTTATCATTCTTGAAGGTCCTGATTTTATAATAATTTTTTTAAATGCATTCGAAAATTGAGGGATATTTCGGACACTCGATTGCGTTTAAAGTCAATAGGGTTCCATAAATTGGATTAAATTTTAAATTTAAATTGTAAAATCTTTTATCATGTAATCTTTTATCATGTCTTTCCTTATATACATAATGTATAAGGAAAGTATTGTGACGGGGTCGAAAATTCGAATTCGAGTTTTTGACGGGAGAGCACGTTTCAAGCATCCCTGATCACGAATCAAACATTTTTGAAGTGATGTCTGTGTGTGTGTGTGTGTGTGTCAGTGAATCTGTCGAGACGATAGCTGACGAACGAATGAACCGATTCGAACGAAATTTCGCACAAAAATCACAATCCGTAAACACTGGAAGCCTATTGTTTTTATACGCAATCGAATGTTTAGAACCCCCTAAATTTTCGAGTGAAATTTTGAAAAAATCGTCAAAAAATTAAAATCGCTAATAAAGTTACGCAAATAGACATTTCTTATGTAATTTTTCATTAGAAAACGATTGACATAAATTTTAGAATGCCAACATGAACCGTTCTCGAGATATTGCATATTTTTCTAAAAAATTATCAAAAAGTCATATAAAATAAAAAAAAAATTTTCCTATTGGGAAACATGTTCACTTTTCATATGTAATACCATGCGATAAATTGGGTAACATCATTCTCGTGGATCTAGCTCGTTCTATTCATGAAAAAGATACTTTGAGTAATACTTTTGTATTTGAACGCCAATAGTCATTTATCTGCTGTAAGAATAACTTATTTCTTAGTGCATAACGCTTGGCGAGATTTTGGCGACGAATTTGGTGGAATGTCGCCAATTTGGCGACTTTTTGAAATGTTGCCAAATTAACGAAAATCTCGCCAAATGGATAAAAATGACGCCAAATCAATGAAAATTACGACTAATTGTCGAAAATTCAATATCTTGGAAAGAATATTAGTATCTACTATAAGAAAAACCTATTTTTTTACTGTAAAAATAGTAAATTCATTACATTATATAAGGAAAGTCATGTGTTGCCCACATCAGATTTTTTTTTATTTATTTCCATTTTGAGGTTTAGTTTCTTGAATGCATTCTTCTGAATCATAATAAGCAATATATTTGTTTCTGGACACAAAAGTTTTGCTGCAACTATGCGCGTCAACAACATACATCAAAGTAATATTTTAATAAATTCATAAAAATCATACAATTTTTAAAAATGTTATTATCACCTTAGAAAAAATTATCATTCATATATGCTTCAGGAATTCTCTTATTAGCTGTAAAATGTTTCAGGATTACTGATGTATAGAAGAAGTAAAGAATATAATGTGAAGCATGGCAATTCACTCTGCTTATGGCACCACTTTAAGACTCCTAAATACCTCTTAAAGAAATCTTCAACGTTGTTGCTATTGCTAACGATTAACACAGTTTATACCTCTAAAAGGAGATCTTTAAGTGTTTTGATACACACACAGTACTCACTAGAGTTTAAAAGAACTGTATAAAGTGTAAACTGTCGGAATCATTCTTACCCTGCAGCAATCAGGATCGATGGCCGCATTTTACGTTACTTAGCGCCCATCAGTACTCAGTAGTAAAAGCAATGAAACTTGTTAAGTGCCACAATTTAAAATTCCTCGATAATAACTACCTATACGTGATTTATACTTACCCTGTAATACGTATCACATATAAAGAGAAATTATTGCGTTGAGGCCTAGAAATCTGAATATTGGCTTTTGATGGGCTATTTCGTTTTCAGCATCACTGAATTCATTTTTTTCACTGCTGCCTGTGTGTTTGTCTACGGGAGCGATATTTCTTGAGCAAATTTATATGCTTGAATGAAATTTGGCATGATGATTTTAATCGGTGAATGACAGAGGACAATTGATTTTCGGGGTGTATGTACTAAGAGAAGGCTCGCTATGTTTTGAATATTAAAAAAAAAACATTTTATAAGCATAATTACATATAAAATGTTGTGAAATGGCACCGTTTTTAAGATGCTAGCATGCGCTGTTCACTAGAAATTTCATGCTTTTTGAAATATAAAATGCAAATCTCATAAGAAGTAGAATAAGCTTGACTATATTGTTAATCGAGTGAATGCTTAATAAATTATCTTATATCTCAAGGAACGGACAAAATTATTTCGATATTAGTGGAACGATAATGAAATATTAGTATTTTTTTTTTACATGGTGTCCTATATCTCTCGAACAAATGGTGCAAATCGAATAAGATTTGGTACGATTTTTTCAATCAATATATATAAATTTCAAACGATTAATGATATAGGGGATTCAAACAAAGAAAACTACTTTTAAAAATTATTAATGAAATTTAAACTTTTTTTTTCAGATTTTTGATTGCATTGTAAAGAATACTAACAAGGTAAGTTGACAAAATGTTTTATATTTTTATTTGCACGTATCATTTATTTTTTATTATTATTATGCACTTTGCATTGACATCCTAAGTAATATTTCTTATGAAAACAACGAACAATAATGATAGGAGTACACTACTAACATTCAGAAAGGTTTATTCCTTGCTGAGTTTCATATTTATTACCTTCACTCGTCATTCCCCCGTCATATCGACAATTCGATGTAATTCCATACTTTTATGAAACTCATTTTTGTATGATATTTTTCTCTTTGCTACAAGTTTAAAGGGGGGGGGGGTGTCTATCCTTCCTAGAGTGCTTCTCTAAACCCTGTCCTTCAGTCCTTAAATCATATTTATTACATGAATTAATTGCAATATTCGGTTGTAATCCATAGTGTTTATAAGTAAAAGCAAAACACGTAGTTTCTTAAAGTACACCCTTTTATTATTTGTATGTAATTTAAATGCATGAAGAATGTAATTTTTAAACTGCATGCAACGGAAATATATGAAAGACAGCAACGTACCAAATACGGAATTTTTAGCTGCTCCGGTTCTCGAGTTATTCCCCATAAACAGAACATTCCGACGGTTCGAGGACTAGTTATGTGGTTAGCAGTAGCGTAGAGTGAGATTTTTGACTGGGGAGGCTGAACATTTGATAAAAAAAAATTTGGTATTAAAATTGAAATTTATATTGGAATTCGCATTTTCTTAAGTTTTATTTCAATAAGTTTTATTTATTGGTGAATAAAATAAAATAATTTTGCATAATGGATGAAATGCACGAGATTTTAAAATGTTACCTATGTAAGAGAAATACATTCAAGATATAACATCTTAAATATTTTCTTATTTCTAAATTAGATGAACTTTCACAATTATTTTATTAAATATGAAATCATGGTCGCCCATAGGGAAGGTTAAGGGGGGGGGGGGTCACACTTCCCCTTTGACATTCAATATAACAAAGGCGAGCATCAAGCTAGTCGATGTTGTACATCATATGCTTGAGTTTGCCTCCCTCCCCCTAGAAGAAGTTTTACAGGCGCCTATGTATGAAGTAGAAATAATTAAAATATTATTAGCAAAAATTTAATGGGTTGAGCTGACTTTCAACTTCTTTGTGATTTGCTGCTGGCAGAAACGTCAAAGATGGCCGAGGATTGAATTCCAGTAATGTCTTATTGTTGATTTTTATAAACAAAGCTTTTTGAAGTCATGACTGTTATGAACGAGCAGTTAACGTCTTATTATTGATTTTTATAAACAGTTAAACAAAGTAATTACGAAAACTAATTTAAATTATGTGCAAAACAGGCACATGTAATGTAATGTGCAAATCGGGTTTAAAATTTTGATTTAAACATTATTTAATAAAAGCTCTCCGGAGTTGGCGAGCAGTGACGGAGACCCTAGTTATTTAAACATTAGAGTTTGTGACCGTATTCTCAATGAAAATGTATCAAAATTAGTTTTAAGAATAAATTGATACCGACTGTTGTATTTTGTAACATAATTTTACATGAGAAAAGGCATAAGATTATTACGAGGATGACAGATTTAACGTTTTAAGCTCGTGTAAAAGACTGAAAATGTTGGCGAAATATGTATCATGGATGCACTAGTATTTAAGTAAAATTAATTATGCTTTTGGTGTCTAGAACCAGTCACTCTTTGAAGCAGTCGGTTGTGCGAATAGGTTAAATTTTACAATTAAAATCCGAATAGTACTTTTACATTTTATCTTCGTCAGTGCCTGATTGAATAACTTTCTTTTTTTTCTACAGCTAACTCCAGAAGAAGATAAGAAGATGGTAGAGTTTGAAGTAAGTTCAGAGTTTGAAATACGTACCAATTTTGAGTGATTTTTTCTTCTAATGCTGTACCATTTAAATTTTTTTAAATAAAGGAATTAATGTTTCCGTATAAACCATTTAAACCTGTTAATAATCTACAGGGTAATCGAAAAGATTATAAAATGATATAATGGGCCGATAAATTGATTTAGAATTCTAAAATGATTTAATGATAACTATAATAATAATATAAATAATTTTTAATAAATGTTAATTGCCTATATACATTTAAAATATTCAAATGTTAGCATGCAATTATTAAAATAAAATAGAAATATTGCTCTAAATATTCTTTCACTGTAAAAAAAAGTGCCATATTTCTCAATTTATAAAAAGTGATCTGTATTTATTATCTGACGTATTTTTAAATAGCAGATGATATTTCTGATATATATTTGAAGGTATATGAGTGCCACCTAATTGAAAAAAAATTAACCTATTTTGATTTTTCGGCACATTATATGTTTTTAAAATATTTGATGTTCGCCACTTTTCATCCCACTGTAGTTGTCTTTGGTTCTTGCCACATGAAAAAGTCAGCCATATGGCAATACATTATCATTTAAATTGTTAGATATGAAATTTTAAATTATATTTTTATATTTTAATTTGCCCTTTAATCCATAAATATTTATATTCCCAAAGCAATATATGAAGAAAAATAAGTAAATAAGTTTATGTGCATATTAAGGAATCGGCAGAGCTTTCTACCCCAGATCTGATGGATCAATCGGTTGAACACTGATCTTAAGATTGAGAGGTCGAGGATTCTAATCTTTTTTCGATAATAATTTCATTATGGTACTTGAGATGTGTTTGACTCTGATTTCTGAAATAGCTATTGGTTAATATAGGAACTAGACCGCCTACAATGTCGTCAACAAATGCGAAGCGAGCTGTAAAATCGTACATATATTTATTTCGAATTTTCTTGTATTAAATTTAACCTATACCATTAAAACTCGCCAATCCATGTGCTTCAGCGATTTAAAATGTCAATTATCAGTCCAGAATCTCTCGATTTGTTTTAAAAGTGAGCTAGTGATTCGAGAATGTCTCCGACGTATTCAAAAATTAGAAATATTTCAAATATTCTTAAATGTTTCTAAACAATTTTCCCCTAAAAGTAACCGATAAAAGTCTATACAAATCGCCCCAGTATCTGTATCCGAGAGTTTTAAAGGGTCACTGATCTAAAACCACGTGTTTCTTTTAAGTAATTGCTCACGTTTTACCAAGTGATCCAAGGATGTGGTCAAAACATTCGAAATTCACAAAATTAAATACATTTTTATATATTCGAAAAATAACATTAAAAACAGTTGACATATTACCTAAACACTATCTACTTTGTTAGTTTATAACATAGAATCCCGTTTTTATTAACGAAAGTTAAATGTGTGAAAAGTTACAGGTTGTCGTAGAAAACTAAAAAAGTCAATAGATTTTTTTATACCGATAAGCGGGCTTGTTTTTTGTTTATTTACTTAAAAATGATTGCAAAAAATGCATTGCAAGAAAAGGGGACCGCCAATTGCAGGAGGCACCGCAGCCAGTGAGTTCTAATTCTTGACGTTCTGAAGATGACTTGTTTAAAGGTGTTAACTTGTTTGTAAAGGTTCGGAATTTATTTTCACTGTACAGTAAAACTAGGCAAAATAACCACAATCGTATAATAACCACATAAGTATAATAAGCACCTGAATAAACTGATGATCACTTTTTATAAGAACTGATTTTCATATCTTGCTAATAGTCGAATTTCCTCCAAACCTGACCATGTGCGAATTGTCTAGCCTACTGTCAAATTTTAGAGACATCATATGTATTGTGACCGGTTCTGAATTCAAAAGCAAAACGTATTAATTTTTAAGATTTTGGTAATGATATCCTAGTTTTTAACATCTCAAGGGATTCAGAAAGTTTGAAAGGGACGTTATAAATGAGATTTTTAATAATGAAGTTGAAATTCATTCTCTTCTTACGGATGAAATCGCATATTCGGGGGGGGGGGGAGGTTAACAACGTTGATCGTTTTTCAGAGGAATGAATGCTGTAAATGAGCAAATCGAAATCAAATCGAATGCTTGAAAAACTATTCAGTTTTGTGGAATTCATTAAGAATAATTGAAAAACTGATGAAAGTTGTGATTATAAAATAAAAAATAAAAAAAGGTGTAATTTGTTTGGCAAAATGACAGTACTAGGGCAGTTAAATGCTAAGTAAGCAGCACTCTCTCTCTCTCTCTCTCTTTCTCTTTCTCTCTCTCATTCTCTCTCTCTCATTATCTCTCCCTTTCTTGCTCTCTCTGTGTGTTGTTGTTGTTGTTGAGACCCAGACCGTCCGATCTACCAGAAAGGTATACGGTAACTAGCTCTCTCTGTATGTGTATGTGTGTGTCTGTCAGTCTGTTTGACACGTTTGGTTAAAATTTTGGCGTAAATGTCTTTAACTTGGCGGCTTCTAGAAAGGTGCCCCTAAGTTGAAAAAAAATATTGCTTAAACTAGATTCCACTATTGCATGTATTTACAACCTTTATTCATACTTGTCGGACTATTTCGTATATTGATACAAGTTTTATCTCTTATAGAACTGCAGTCGAGCTTTGTATAAAGAAAACTGCAAAGTTCCTAAATAGCCAACTGAAACAGCTAGCAGAGCCTGAATTGCTTATCAAAGATTTATTGTTATTTGTATGTGCTTTTCACTACACTATGAGCACTGTTTAAATTGCAATTATCCACAAACTTTATAAATGTATTATATTTATGTATGCCAATTATTTAGAGCATTCTTGTAAGATTTCTGCTGGTGAAACAATAAAGATGTTTAAATGTTTTTGAAGTATGATTTTAATGACAGTGAAAATAAAGAATTAGAGATGAATAAAGGATATTAACTATTTATGTAGTTGCATCACCATATTTTAGTTCATTTTTAATAATTTCTAAGCTCTCATTTTTTTCAATGCAGTCTCCCATTATATGCCATTAATTATGAGCTTCGTGTTTCGTGTTTCCTATGTCGGTTCAATTTACAAACAATCCAGCAGAGTGTATGTTACACACACACACACACACATATATATATATATTTATATATGCAGAGTGTAAAAGTGCTAGCTATGTACAATAAGTAAAAATTTTTAGCGCTTAAAAAGTCCAATAAGTGTAAATTAATAAGCTATATTAAATCAAGCTCTTCCTTTTTCAAAGAACATGAACTGCTCGAGCGAGTTCTTTTTTTTTTTAATTTTTCAAATTTTCATTTGAAATATCTTAGAAACTATAAAAGATAGGTAGATATAAATAGTAAGCGACAAAATTATGTACGGGGAAATATAGTTCTTAATGATACATTTATTTAAAAGAAAATTCTTATAAATTTTAGAGAAATCGTCTTGTCAAGTTGAAGAAGTATGAAACTTTTACGTTTTTCAAGTTTGTAATGCTTATATCTTAGAAACTAAAAGTGATTGCTATAGGCAATAAACCAGGGTTTGATGATTTGTGAAAGCCCTACAAATATATATAATCAGATTTCGGATCGAGTTCCTTTTGTTTGAATATTAAAAATGTTGAGTTTTATTTTACTCAACTTTTTTACTCAACTCATTATTAAGTTGAGTTTTTATAAAGTTATTCTCGCCAAAGTATTTCGGCTCCATCGGACTGGAGCTACCGCCGATTTTTTTTTCAATTAAATGTCACAGGTAAATTCTAATTAAAACACAAATAATCTTTTATGAACGTCCTTTGTACCTCATTTAAGCATACCTGAAAGCGAATAGAACGTGCTGAAAGTGATATCTATTTATGTGTGTCTATGCATGTTAGTGTACATGTGTATCTATGTATGTTAGTATGTGTGTGTCAGTGAGTCTGTGAAAGCAATGTTTTGCGGACGAATGAAGTAATTCGAAAAAGTTTAGTACGTTTACTACATTCAGTTAGTACTCTATGAATTTAAAAGCAATCGAACGTTCGGAAGACCCCAAATTCGAATAAATGTGAAAATAAATCATTAAAATATCAGTGAATTTAATATTGCTGAATACATATTCATTTCTTACTTAATTTTCCCCTAAAAGACGAATGACACCTACTTTAGAACGCTAACACGAACCGTTCTCATGATATAGCACATTTCCAGATAAAAGTTTCATAAAATTAAAATAAGTAGCAAGTATCCTTAAATAGGTTAACGTTGATGACAAATTTGGCAATATATCATTATAACAGACAAACTTTTTGATAACGTTGCAAAATAAGGTAAAATGTCGCCGAATTGGCAAAAATGACGCCGAAATTTATGAAAATTCAATATTTTCTAGTGATTAAAATAATTTAATATGTGGAATCGATTGATTAGCGGATGGTAGCAATATTTCTAATTGTCATGTTAGATTTTCGCGAATTGTAAGTTAATTGGGTACTTTGAAATAGTTTCATACATGGTCATCCAGAAAAGCGCTCAATGTTAATGTACAAGTCAACGTTAAAGACATCGTGACATGGATTTTGTACATCATTAGTTTGCTGTGAAAGCAAGGAAGTCATTGCATAACGTAGGGAAAATCACGTGCTGCCCACATGGTATTTATTCTTATGTATTACATGCCGTTGACCTTCTCATTAAAAAGTTATATTTTGAAAATTTTACCTTTGCAATAACAAAGTAAAAGATACGATAGTTGGTCTGGTACTTATGGATGATTGGTCACTCCGGAACTGTATTAAAGAAAAATTATTACATCCGATAAATAGAACTTTAATTCTGCCTCATAAAAGACCTTTTCTAAATAAATCCTATGCGACGAACATGCACCAAGATAATATTTTTTCTGAATGAGATTTGAACACATTTGAAAGAAATCGTTAAAGTAAAATCTTCACAGTTTATATCAGTGGCCACAAATGCCCCATGGCATTTTATAAAGCGTTTAGAATAATTAAAGTATCTTAATACAAACACAGAAATGTTCCTATATGTCATAAAAAGTATAAAAAAAAAGGTTTTGTTTTCCATAAAAGAAGATTCTTGTAGATTTCCAAATACTATTATATTAAATTTCGGTATCGATAGAGTATCAAATTAATCAAAGAATAAAATTAACTATATTGCAGGATGTTTATTAAGATAATATTTTTTCTGAATGAGATTTGAACACATTTGAAAGAAATCGTTAAAGTAAAATCTTCACAGTTTATATCAGTGGCCACAAATGCCCCATGGCATTTTATAAAGCGTTTAGAATAATTAAAGTATCTTAATACAAACACAGAAATGTTCCTATATGTCATAAAAAGTATAAAAAAAAAGGTTTTGTTTTCCATAAAAGACGATTCTTGTAGATTTCCAAATACTATTATATTAAATTTCGGTATCGATAGAGTATCAAATTAATCAAAGAATAAAATTAACTATATTGCAGGATGTTTATTAAGATAATATTTTTTCTGAATGAGATTTGAACACATTTGAAAGAAATCGTTAAAGTAAAATCTTCACAGTTTATATCAGTGGCCACAAATGCCCCATGGCATTTTATAAAGCGTTTAGAATAATTAAAGTATCTTAATACAAACACAGAAATGTTCCTATATGTCATAAAAAGTATAAAAAAAAAGGTTTTGTTTTCCATAAAAGAAGATTCTTGTAGATTTCCAAATACTATTATATTAAATTTCGGTATCGATAGAGTATCAAATTAATCAAAGAATAAAATTAACTATATTGCAGGATGTTTATTAAGATAATATTTTTTCTGAATGAGATTTGAACACATTTGAAAGAAATCGTTAAAGTAAAATCTTCACAGTTTATATCAGTGGCCACAAATGCCCCATGGCATTTTATAAAGCGTTTAGAATAATTAAAGTATCTTAATACAAACACAGAAATGTTCCTATATGTCATAAAAAGTATAAAAAAAAAGGTTTTGTTTTCCATAAAAGAAGATTCTTGTAGATTTCCAAATACTATTATATTAAATTTCGGTATCGATAGAGTATCAAATTAATCAAAGAATAAAATTAACTATATTGCAGGATGTTTATTAAGATAATATTTTTTCTGAATGAGATTTGAACACATTTGAAAGAAATCGTTAAAGTAAAATCTTCACAGTTTATATCAGTGGCCACAAATGCCCCATGGCATTTTATAAAGCGTTTAGAATAATTAAAGTATCTTAATACAAACACAGAAATGTTCCTATATGTCATAAAAAGTATAAAAAAAAAGGTTTTGTTTTCCATAAAAGAAGATTCTTGTAGATTTCCAAATACTATTATATTAAATTTCGGTATCGATAGAGTATCAAATTAATCAAAGAATAAAATTAACTATATTGCAGGATGTTTATTAAGATAATATTTTTTCTGAATGAGATTTGAACACATTTGAAAGAAATCGTTAAAGTAAAATCTTCACAGTTTATATCAGTGGCCACAAATGCCCCATGGCATTTTATAAAGCGTTTAGAATAATTAAAGTATCTTAATACAAACACAGAAATGTTCCTATATGTCATAAAAAGTATAAAAAAAAAGGTTTTGTTTTCCATAAAAGAAGATTCTTGTAGATTTCCAAATACTATTATATTAAATTTCGGTATCGATAGAGTATCAAATTAATCAAAGAATAAAATTAACTATATTGCAGGATGTTTATTAAGATAATATTTTTTCTGAATGAGATTTGAACACATTTGAAAGAAATCGTTAAAGTAAAATCTTCACAGTTTATATCAGTGGCCACAAATGCCCCATGGCATTTTATAAAGCGTTTAGAATAATTAAAGTATCTTAATACAAACACAGAAATGTTCCTATATGTCATAAAAAGTATAAAAAAAAAGGTTTTGTTTTCCATAAAAGAAGATTCTTGTAGATTTCCAAATACTATTATATTAAATTTCGGTATCGATAGAGTATCAAATTAATCAAAGAATAAAATTAACTATATTGCAGGATGTTTATTAAGATAATATTTTTTCTGAATGAGATTTGAACACATTTGAAAGAAATCGTTAAAGTAAAATCTTCACAGTTTATATCAGTGGCCACAAATGCCCCATGGCATTTTATAAAGCGTTTAGAATAATTAAAGTATCTTAATACAAACACAGAAATGTTCCTATATGTCATAAAAAGTATAAAAAAAAAGGTTTTGTTTTCCATAAAAGAAGATTCTTGTAGATTTCCAAATACTATTATATTAAATTTCGGTATCGATAGAGTATCAAATTAATCAAAGAATAAAATTAACTATATTGCAGGATGTTTATTAAGATAATATTTTTTCTGAATGAGATTTGAACACATTTGAAAGAAATCGTTAAAGTAAAATCTTCACAGTTTATATCAGTGGCCACAAATGCCCCATGGCATTTTATAAAGCGTTTAGAATAATTAAAGTATCTTAATACAAACACAGAAATGTTCCTATATGTCATAAAAAGTATAAAAAAAAAGGTTTTGTTTTCCATAAAAGAAGATTCTTGTAGATTTCCAAATACTATTATATTAAATTTCGGTATCGATAGAGTATCAAATTAATCAAAGAATAAAATTAACTATATTGCAGGATGTTTATTAAGATAATATTTTTTCTGAATGAGATTTGAACACATTTGAAAGAAATCGTTAAAGTAAAATCTTCACAGTTTATATCAGTGGCCACAAATGCCCCATGGCATTTTATAAAGCGTTTAGAATAATTAAAGTATCTTAATACAAACACAGAAATGTTCCTATATGTCATAAAAAGTATAAAAAAAAAGGTTTTGTTTTCCATAAAAGAAGATTCTTGTAGATTTCCAAATACTATTATATTAAATTTCGGTATCGATAGAGTATCAAATTAATCAAAGAATAAAATTAACTATATTGCAGGATGTTTATTAAGATAATATTTTTTCTGAATGAGATTTGAACACATTTGAAAGAAATCGTTAAAGTAAAATCTTCACAGTTTATATCAGTGGCCACAAATGCCCCATGGCATTTTATAAAGCGTTTAGAATAATTAAAGTATCTTAATACAAACACAGAAATGTTCCTATATGTCATAAAAAGTATAAAAAAAAAGATTTTGTTTTCCATAAAAGAAGATTCTTGTAGATTTCCAAATACTATTATATTAAATTTCGGTATCGATAGAGTATCAAATTAATCAGAGAATAAAATTAATTATATTGCAGGATGTTTATTAAAGTAAATGGAATTTCTCTTTTACATTCCCTGCAATGCATGATAATGTACAGGGAAAGTATTGGAATCGTGTCGAAAATCGCAACTCGAGTTTTTGACGGATCTATACGTTTTGAAACGTCTAGAAAACTATTTTTAGCGTGACGTCTGTGTGTGTGCCTGTCTGTGTATGTATCCACTCTAATTCAAAAACTAATTGGGATAATTTCATGAAATTTTATATTCATAAAAGTCACTTGTTGGTGACTCGAGTGCTGATTAGATTTTGGCACAATTCCATACAAAAGAACCCGAGTTTTTTTTTTTTTTTTTTTTTTGCGAAATGGCCTGCAATACTTTATGTATCCACTCTAACTGAAAAGCTAATTAACCAAAGTTCACAGAATGTAGTAGATAAGTCACTTGTGGATTACCCTAGTTCTGATTAGAATTTGGTATGACTCGGAAAAAAGGAACATGCTTTTTTTTGCGAAATGGCCCTCAAAAATCGTCAAAATCTAAAATGAAAGACTGCGTATGCTCAAATGCATCGAATAAATGCTTGTTTTATGTGTAATTTTGACGATACATGAATAAGACCAACCCCATTACTCTAGGACTACCCGTTCTCGAGATATTTTAGTTTTTTTTTTTTTTTTTTGCTGCGCCGGTTTTGAAAATAAGTCCAATTACCAAATGCAATCGAAAGCTGAATTAAAAGTGTAAATTCAGTGCAATTTCAATTAATTAAGCGTGTTATTTAGTGCAATTAAACTCAATTTAATGAATTATTAATGAAATAAAGAGAAAATGAATTTGAGGTGACAGGCAAAGTGATGTGCTGCTCACATCAGATTTTTTTAATTTACAGTGCTTCGATGAAAGATTGTGGTTCGCTTGATCAACCATAGTCGTTCAGTACATAAAACAAAATATTAGAGTAATAAATTGGTTTATTACTTAAAATGCAAGGCAAATTAAGGTAAATAAGCCGAAGTACGTTTCGGATATCAACTGTATTTCCCTTCATAGGTGCAAAAAGCAGTGTCAGCCAAACTGAACTAGTTAAACTGCATCACAATATAATGTCGCCACCTAGTGGCATGGAAGGGAAATAAACAATTGAAATAGGAAACAAACATTTTACGTTGTAAACAAGTTTATTATTGTTCGTGCGCAAAGTCATGTGCTTTACATAAATCTTAAGAGTGTTTATGCCGGTAGAAAAATTCTAGATCTTTATATGTAAAGATTCCTTGTAATGTTAGTAGACGCAATCAGAGAACTTTTTACATATTTTTATAAAATTAATCAAATTAATTCCATAAATGGTTACGGTAGCGTATTGATATGTAGCTATCACCATAATTGGGCGGAAACCGAGAAATCGGCTAGTTTTAGTTTGTTTTGTTATTCAGTATTGGAAAAATTCTAATGTTTTACAATTTACAAATACAGTGTAGCAACGGCTAAAGGCATTTGGTGCTTCAACGCCATGTTACAATAGAGGAGAATATAAAATAACTCTGAGTAATTACTCTAAGCTTTTTCTTTACCATTTATCCTACCGCTGATGCAAAGAATACATTAACAAGAGAGATTAATCAGGCTTAAAGCATTGATTATGAAATACTTTCCAACTTCAATGCAATTTTATTTAAACATATCTAAAATGCAATGCATTCCTCGGTAATATTTCAAAACTTATCACAATACTACATTAATTTATTATATTTGAAAATTTAAACCTTCATCGAAAAAAATTGAAAACTTAAACCTTCATCATAAAAAAATGAACTTCATTCAAATGATGGCATTGAAATATAAATTGCCTGGTTTAAACATCTCTAAAATGTGATACATTCCTAATTTTAGAATTATCATAATACTACGATAATTTATTATATTTGAAAACTTCATCGAAAACAACTGAAATTCATTCAAATGACGTCATAGAAAAAATAACACGCCTGGCTCTCTCTATAAAAGCGGCATTTCATTCATAAATAATTTCCCATTCATGTCATTCATCACAATACTATAATAATTTATTTTATTTAAAAATTAAGACGATGGAGCTACAAGTAATTAAACTCTATGCGTAAAATTTTATCGAAAAAAATCGTCCTGCTCTTTGTAAAATCAATGAATATTTCATTCATATCAGCTATGCAGACTCCATGAACTAAATGATTTTGTGTTAAAGAAATACAGCAATTCTCATACAACTCATTCTACATATTTTGCTGTTTACATTTTACATAGGTGAAAAATAGGCTTCGTTGTAGAAATAATCAAATTTGGATGAGCATTTAAACTCGAATATATTGTCATTGAGTTGTTTCAGTATGTAGATGCACAGAATTTAGGCAAAAATAAAGTGGTTTAAGGACGGATACAACACTCAATATGAATTAAAAAGATCTTTAAAAATCACGATTTTGAGACAATGTGGATGCCATATATCATTTTGAAGTAGGTCACCTGATCTTTTCATATCATGGTCATGTGATCGCTTCATATAAGAGGTGTTATTATTATTTTAATATTTATTTAAAAAACTACTGAATATATTTCGCTGAATTTTTTTTTATATATTTTATGGAACAATTTGAATATTACCTAAAATTTTCGAAGCAATTTGTGTATTTTAAATTTGCTTAAAAAATGTTTGAAAAATTAGGTCCTATATGGCTCAATGTATTTCATTTTTTCAACCCGGGTTCAATCCAAAACTAATTGGATGATATTATTCATTTATATTCCCATAGGTCCTACAGACCGTCTGAACAACATACTAAAATTTCATTTTGATTAAGTTATTTTTACGGCAGTTATCGTGCTAACGGACAGACAGACAGACAGAATGAATGAACAAAGTCATAAACACTTTTCAACTTTGTTGTAAAGTGTTAAAAATGACAACATCGCCAAAAAGAAATTGGTTACAACAGGTGAGACGGATTGGAGCCGTTGTCAAATATAAAAAAGAAAGATCAATCATGCATAAAGCATTGATTATGAAACACTTTTCAGCTGAAATGCAATTTTATTTAACCTTCTCTAAAAGGCAATACGTTCAGAGGTGACATTTAAAAAATCATCATAGTACGATAATTGGAAACTTAAAACTTCATCTAAAAAGGCAATGCTATAAAATCGCTTGCTTCTCTATCTAAGTGAAATCACTGAATATTCCATTCATATCACTTATATTACAGACTCCAGAGCTAAATAATTTCGCATTAAAAAATCAGCAATTCATATACAACTCATCTTACAATCGCTTGTTTTGTTCACATTTTGCATACGTTAAAATTAGGCTTCGGTGTAGAAATAATCAAAGTTTAGTGATTATTTAAAATAAAAAATACTGTAATTGCATAAGCACAGAATTTAGAAACACAGATAATCGTTGTAGAAAGATTCAAAGTTTAATGATGAAATATATTGTAATTGCGTAAGCTCAGAATTTATAAACACAGATAATATACAAAAATAAAGTGGTTTTAGGACGGATGCAACGTTAAATATAAATTGAAGAAAGATCAATCATGCATAAAGCATTATCCAACATATAAATTATTATAAAACATTATCCAACTGTAATTTTACTTAAGCACTTGCAGTATACCCGTTCTTCGTAAGGAAAATATAATATAAAGAAGCTTAGCAATCACAATTATGTGTAAATTCTTATAGTATTCTAAATAACTTCGTCATTCAAAATATTCTATTAAAGTATTTAATTTAATTATTCTAAAAAATGTATAAGAATCTATGGGATCGATATACAAAATTATCTTCACAGGCAGATCTGAAGAATAAAGCATGCTGGTCCCGTTCGTAAACAGATTTAGAAAAAATATTTTTTAATTCTCACAAAAAGACAGACATCATCTAGAAAATCGTACTTAATTATACAAAATATTGAATTTTCATCGATTCGGTGTCATTTTGATGAATTTAGCTTCATTTCATCAATTTGGCGACATTTTCGTCAATTTAGCGACATTTTAAAAAATCGCCAAATTTACCGCTAAGTGGGACTGTAGAACTGATAGTCCCATTTGGCGACAAATTGACGAAACATCATCACAATACTATTCCCTAACAAAACACAATTAATTTCATTTATTTAGCCCAATTTTATCAATTTCAAGATATGTTTATGAATTTACAAACATTTTTATCAATTTGGCGACCTTTTAAAAATTCGCTAAATGTATTATTAAGTAGGACGGTTGGGCTGACAGACAAATGCTACTGAAACATCATTTCAGTACTCTCTTCTACAAAACAAAATTAATTTCATCGATTTAGAGTCGTTTTCATCAATTTGGCGACATTTCCATCAATTTGGCAACGTATAAGAAAAGTTGCCAAATTGACGGTTAGCGATATTCCACCAAATTCGTAGATCTGAATTTGCAGATCTGAAGAATAAAACATCCTGATCTTGTTTTTATATACTAAATGAAAACACTAAAATTGTATTAGAAGATACATCCATACTCTTATTCTTTTTCAAAAATTGGCTAAATGAGTTTATTGGCTGAAAACAATATATAAGTTTGAAAACTCTTTTCCAAAATAAATTAAGCTGATGTACGCAGTCCGTAATTTATATAATTAAAAGAAAAATCAAACCGTTCATTTATAAGATATATTTTTCTATCCAATCATTTATTATTCAAATCGAAAAAATAATAATAAAAATTAACAAACACATTTGATTTAATTGCGTTACTGAGCAACATGATATAAGAAAAAATCTTCCTCATAAAATGCTAATAATTAAATAACCAATTTGATTTCTTAATACTTTACATTGTTGGGTAAGACCCTGTGAAAATAGTGTAGTTAATAAACTTAGCAGCTAATAAGCGCAATAAACTCCAACCAAACTCGGAGATATATATATTTTTTCAAATAAATAAATTGGCGGGAAAAGTATCGTCTGCATAATGCTATCTCTATGGAATGTTTAATTGCTTCCATTTCAATTCATGTTTCAAGCCTGCGATTTTCAAGAGTGATTAATAAGCGCAATAAACTCCACCGAAACTCAGATATAATTTTTTTCAAATACGTATACTGACAGAAAAAATATCGTCTGCATAATGCGATCTCCATATAATGTTTAATTGCTTCCATTTCAATTCATGTTTCAAACCTGCGATTTTCAAAAGCGATTAATAAGCGCAGTAAACTCCAAAGAAAATCAGAGATATAATTTTCTTCAAATATGTTGGCAAAAAAAATATCGTCTGCATAATGCTATCTCTATGGGAGGGAGGTTTAATTGTTCGTTTTTAATTTATATCTCGATAACTCTTGGTTTTAGAAATTCGAAACATGGACTAAATTTTAAATGGGGCTATTTCAAGGCTACCTACAAAATTTTATCAAATTCGGTTCAGCCGTTCTCCAGTGATGAGATAAACAGACAGACAGACAGATAGACAGACAGATTTTCAATTTTATTTATATAGCTTTCTAAAATACGATACATTCAGCGTCGATATTATTGTAATTATCACACAGAATTCCAATAATTTATTATACTTGGGAAATTAAAACCATGGAGGTAAAAGTACGTTCTAACTCCATGATTAAAACTTCAGTCAAACTTTAATCAAATGACGTCATCGAAATATAAATCGTCTGGCTCTCTATGTAAAAGCAGTGAGTATTTCATTCATACACTTTTATTCCAGACTCCAAAATTGTTGCATGAAAAGAATTCAGCAATTCATATACAACTCATTTTACAATCACTTGTTTACATTTTATATTCATTAAAGTTAGGCTTCGTTGTAGAAATAATCAAAGTTTGATGATCATTTAAACTCAAAAATATTGTAACTACGTTGGCGCAGAATATGGATGAACAGAAAAACGCAAAAATAAAGCGCTTTTAGGAAGGATGCAACATTAAATATAAATTAAAAAGAACTTTAAAAATTACGATTTTGACACAAGATGGATGCCATATTTTATTTTGAAGTGGGTCACGTGACTTCTTCATATTATATGGGTGTCATTATGATTTTAATTTTTATTTAAAAAACTATCGAACATATTTTGCTGAATTAATTTTTTCTCGAAGATCGATTAATTTTTTTTTTATATATTTTTATGGGATAGTTTGAATATTTTCTAAAATTGTCGAGGCAATTTGTGAATTTTAACTTCGCTTAAAAAATGTTTGAAAAATTACGTCCCATTGGGTTCAATGTATTGCATATTTTCAACCCGGGTTCAATCCAAACTAATTATGTAATATTATTCATTTATATTCCCGTAGGTTCCACAGACAGTTTGAACACCATACTGAAATTTCATTTTCATAAAGTAATTTTTCTGACAGTTATCGTGCGAACGGACAGACAGAATGACAGAATGACCAAAGACATAAACACTTTTCAACTATGTGTGTGTGTGTACTAATTCGCTTTTAGTGAAGGCGCGCCTACGCACCACGTCTACAAGGGTATCCCATGGCGAAGGGGAGGAGATTTGCAGCTTCACTTTTATAGAAGACCCCGAAGGGTGGAAGTCTGACTTGGCTTCGACATGACAATATCCATGTCCGTTGGCGGCATTCGAACCCGCAGTCCGGCAATCCAGCGATCAGCCGGAAACGCATGCCCCTGACCGCTCGACCACCTGATCGGCTTCAACTATGTTGCATAGTGTAATAAAGTTTAAATGACCAGGACTAAAAAGGGTTACATGTGATTTGATGGAGGGTTAAGATCCTTCAGCAGGGTATCCTAGACTTGAAAGTATATGTCCGGCCCCGTGGAAATTTGGCACAAACCATGTAAAAATTTCATAACTTTTTTTTCAAAGACCTTTTGCTTTTTAACACTTTACTACAAAGTTGAAAAGTGTTTATGACTTTGGTCATTCTGTCTGTCTGTCTGTCTGTCCGTCAGCACGATAACTACCGTAAAAATGACTTAATCAAAATTAAATTTTAGTATGTTGTTCAGACGGTCTGTAGGACCTATGGGAATATAAATGAATAATATCACCCAATTAGTTTTGGATTGCACCCGGGTTGGAAAAACGAAATACACTGAGCCCTATGGGACCTAATTTTTCAAACATTTTTTAAGCGGGTTTAAAATCCACAAATTGATTCGAAATTTTTAGGTAATATTCAAATTATTCCATAAAATATATAAAAAAAAATGCAGTGAAATATATTCAGTAGTTTTTTAAATAAAAATTAAAATAATAATAACACCTCTTATATGAAACGATCACGTGACCCACTTCAAAATGATATATGGCCTCCATCTTGACTCAAAATCGTGATTTTTAAAGTTCTTTTTAATTCATAAGTGTTGCATCCGTCCTAAAAACACTTTATTTTTGAAATTCTGTGCATCTACATACTGAAAAAACGCAATGACAATATATTTGAGTTTAAATGCTCATCCAAATTTGATTATTTCTACAACGAATCCTATTTTTCACCTATGTAAAATGTAAACAGCAAAATATGTAGAATGAGTTGTATTAGAATTGCTATATTTCTTTAACACAAAATCATTTAGTTCATGGAGTCTGCTTAGCTGATATGAATGAAATATTAATTGATTTTACAAAGAGCAGGACGATTTTTTTCGATGAAGCTTTACGCATAGAGTTTAATTACTTGTAGCTTCATGGTCTTAATTTTTAAATAAAATAAATTATTATAGTATTGTAATGAATGACATGAATGGGAAATTATTTATGAATGAAATGCTGCTTTTATAGAGAGAGCCAGACGTGTTATTTTTTCTACGACGTCATTTGAATGAATTTCAGTTGTTTTCGATGAAGTTTTCAAATATAATAAATTATCGTAGTATTATGATAATTCTAAAATTATTACCGAGAAATGTATCACATTTTAGAGATGTTTAAACCAGGCAATTTATATTTCAATGCCGTCATTTGAAGGAAGTTCATTTTTTTTCGATGAAGGTTTAAGTTTTCAAATATAATAAATTAATGTAGTATTGCGATAAGTTTTAAAATATTACCCAGGAATGTATTGCATTTTAGACATGTTTAAATAAAATTGCAGTGAAGTTGGAGAGTGTTTCATAATCAATGCTTCAAGCATGATTGATCTCTCTTGTTGTACTTGGTGGAGAGTTCTTTTACCAAGAAGTGGTGTTTCTGTGAGATATTAACCCACGTTATATTACAGAATATCGTGCAAATGGAAACCGTCATCACTCATAAAATTTTTGCCAATTGGAGAAACCAGAATTAACCACTTTACTTTAGATAGACAGAATTAATCACTTTACTTTGTACTTCAGATGGAATTCAGATATATTTTTGGTAAAAATTTATTCTATTGTTTAATGCACATTGTAATGAACTCATGTCTCAACCGCGATTTGAACCATAAGTCTGCGGCTGGTCAGACGATGTTCTATCCACTGAGCTACTACTTTATTGAGCATTAAAATTCGTTTTTTATGCGATGTATTTCAACGGAACTCGATTAATTGCTTATGTAACTTAATGTGCCTGTAAATATTATATTCGTTGAATCTATTTGTTAACAACATTAATATTAATTGGTGTTTACCTTTTTTTATAATTTACATGTTGGGAATATTTTTGTCATCCAACCAAATGGGTCAAGTGTTTTATTAGAATATTGAAAAGCCATAAATAAGAAAATAAAATTTATTATATTGTTTTCCTCTTATGTTTCGGAAACAATTGCTATGACAACAAATCAAATAGCTAGAAAAAAAATGAGAGGTTTTTAATAAACAATTTGTTAAATACTAGCTGCACCCGCGCAAAGCATCTACGCTCTGGTGTCTTGCTCAACATGTGTTGGTGACTTATTACCCATCTCGAGAGTGTGAGTCTCCATTAGACTTTGTTAAATATTAATATTCCATAGTATCAAGTTTTGTTTGTCACACAATTATTACGAGTCAGAAGAAAAGTTATAGTTTTTGAACTCCCAATATACCCAGGTTCATTATTATGCGATCCTATAATCAAGCATAACCCATACACTTATTTAAATTAAATTAACTTCAGATCAAATAATATATAATTTCATGGTTGAGCATAAGCCTGCAGAAAACAATAAGTATTTGAGATATAACTATGGCGGTAAAGGGGCTCTAACTACATGGATACTTTTAAGGAAGTTTTTAAATTATGGAGTAAGAGTTTCCCTTTCCCTTCCTATTTTAAACAGTGTAGTTAAAGCCTGACACGTTGTCATTCGCCAAACGACAATTAGGTCCTTTTTAGCTTAGCGTACTTAAGCGTGTTTTATATATTTATAGTACCAAACCCAAACTGGAATATTTTATCCTAATTTTTATTATACAAACAATATTATATTGACATTTTCATAGGAGAACAAGTTCTTCTACTGATTGCTGTGGTAAAAGCTAAAAAAATACTGAATAATATCAAATCATAATTCAATTGCACGTAAGCTCCAGTAAAAAAGCATTTTTAAACACGTCGTCTTAGCTAGACTTAAAATCTGGTCTGTTCCAAAGAGATTTTTAATACTTCAATCTAATCCTATGTTACATTTGTTAATAGAATTACGTTCTGCATATGTTATTGCTTTCCTTATATACATAATGTATAAGGAAAGTATTGTGACGGGGTCGAAAATTCGAATTCGAGTTTTCGACGGGAGAGCACGTTTCAAGCATCCCTGATCATGCATCAAACATTTTTGAAGTGATGTCATGCATCAAATATTTTTGAAGTGATGAACATGTGTGTGGTGTGTGCGTGTGTGTGGGGGGGTGAAAGTATGTGTGTGTGTGTGTAAAAGTGTGTGTGTGTGTGTGCGTGTGTGTAAAAGTGTGTGTGTGTGTAAAAGTGTGTGTGTGTGTGTGTGTGTGTGTGTGTGTCAGTCTGTGGAGACGATAACTGACGAACGAATGGACCGATTCGAAGGAAATTTGGTACAAAAATTACAATCCCTAAACACTGGAAGCCTATTGTTTTTATACGCATTCGAATGTTCAGAATCCCCCTAAATTTTCGAGTGAAATGCTGCAAAAATCGTCAAAAAATAAAAACCTCTAATAAAGTTACGCAAGTAGACATTTCTTATGTAATTTTTTATTAGAAAACGATTGGCATAAATTTTAGAATGCTAACACGAACCGTTCTCGCGATATTGCACATTTTTCAAAAAAAATTATCAAAAAGTCTTATAAAATAAAAAAAAATATTTCCTATTGAAAATCATGTTCACTTTTCATATGTAATACCATGCGATAAATTGCGTGACATCATTCTCGTGGATCCAGCTCACTCCATTCATGAAAAAAGATACTTTGAGTAATACTTTTGTATTTGAACGCCAATAGTCATTTATCTGTTGTAAGAATAACTTATTTTTTCCTTCCATAACACTTGGCGAGATTTTGGCAGCGAATTTTGTGGAATGTCGCTAACTTGGCGACTTTTTAAATGTTGCTAAATTAACGAAAAGCTCGCCAAATGGATAAAAATGACTCTAAATCAATGAAAATGACGACTCATTGACGAAAATTCAATATCTTGGAAATAATATAAATATCTGCTATAAAAATAATCTTTTTTTTTTACTGTAAAAGTAGTAAATTCATTGTATTATATAAGGAGGAAAGTCATGTGCTACCCACATTAGATTTTTTTACTTACGTTTTTCAGATGTCAATAGTGTATATAACATTCGGTAACTTAAGGAAAGGCAAAAGTCTTTTCTATGAAAACCATCTGACCGTCGTACGTAAAGTCGACAAATCTGCGTATAAATAAATAAAGCTCTACCACAATGTCATTGGCATTGACTCAATATCATGTAAATTGAAATGGGCTGCTTTTGGCAATAGTATTGCCCAAAACAAATGACATATTTTTGATGTTGATTATGATAAAATTTGACGTATGCAGTATGAAATGTGAAAGAATGAGATGGTCCAGTCACACGTCAAATATTTTTATTAACACTTTACAACATAATTGAAAAGCGTTTATGACTTTGTTCATTCTGTCTGTCTGTCTGTCCGTTCGCACGACAACTGCTGTGAAAATGATTTTATCAAAATGAAATTTTAGTGTGTTGTTCAGACGGTCTGTGTGACCTATGGGAATATAAATGAATAATATCACCCAATTAGTTTTGGATTGCACCCGTGTTGAAAAAATGTAATACATTGAACCCTATGGAACCTAATTTTTCAAACATTTTCTAAGCGAATTTAAAATTCACAAATAGCTTCGAAGATTTTAGGAAATATACAAATTATCCCATAAAATTCATTGATTTTACATAAAGAAGCAGACGATTTTATTACGTTTTTCGATGAAGATTTAAAAATGATTATACAATACTTTTACCCTCATGGTTTTAAGTTAAGTAAAATAAATTATTGTAGTATTGTGATAATTTCAAAAATATCGCCGCTGAATGTGTGGGAAAGAAATCTTAAGTTATACTTTTGAATATTAAATTCATTAAAGATAATTATTATTTTAATATTAAATTCATTAAGATGACCTGGCCATTAATTCTCATATAGTGGATTTAGTTATTTAATCGTACATTGCTCTTTGTGCCGCTATAAACCCTCCAATTAATAAAATGCTAAATTAATCACACCATTTAAACTTAAACAATAAAACATTTATTAACAATATTTATTTTCATTACTTATTGCAGCGGAGGGGACATGTGCGACCAGAATTATTAAAATTACTATCGTGTCTATGACCTGTGATGTTATTGAGCACATACCTTCCAATTCGTCTTGGGCTTTGATCATATCTCAAATGCTTGCATCAGTTCTCAGTACTGGCCATAACTCTTTGGTGTGTGGCTCCTCCTCGTACTCTGATTGCACTCACACATTGATATATCTCCATTATTTTGGAACCTCTACGGGACACTCTACAAGTCAGTTAGGTTTTTTATTCTTCTCCAGTTGTGCTCTTAAGTCACCCTCTTGATCGTTTCTACTGGTATGCTCTTAAGTCAAAATTCCATATCTGTCTACTTTTGGTCTGTTCTTAAGTCAAAATCGGGATAGTTGTCTGTTGGTATGCTCCTAAGTCAAAATTCAATAACTCTCTGCTCTCGTTCTCGGGTCCCAGGCTGTAGTTCCCTCGGTGGGTGGGTGGGGGTGGGGTAACTCCTCCTTTTCTTCCATTTGGCGCTTATTGGTTACTCCTTTACCCAATGGCACCATTCCACATTTCGTAAGGCCCAGCTCAGCCCCTCTGGTATGGCACCCCTAAATTTATGGTCGTCTGACCTTTAGGTTCACGGAGTGATAAACTTCGGTGCCAGCTTTGGGGGCTAAGCTGGGCCTTACGAAATGTGGAATGGTGCCATTGGGTAAAGGAGTAACCAATAAGCGCCAAAAGGAAGAAAAGGAGGAATTACCCCCCCCCCCACACACACACACACGGGCCAACGGCCGTACCGTGCTGAAAACACCGGTTCTCGTTAGATCGCCGAAGTGAAGCAGCATCGGGCGCGGTTAGTACTTGGTGGGTGACCACCTCGGAACGCCGCGTGCTGTTGGCCATCTCGGGTGCGGTATCCCCGTGGTTTGCGCGCTAGATTTGCACGCTGCCACAAATGCCGCCGTGTTCATGCGGAGTACGATCACGTTAAACATGTGGGTCCGTAAGTCCTTCCGAGAGGTTGGTGGTAGGGGAAGGAGGGTACGGTCCCTGTGGATGCCTCCCCCACTGGGTTCCGGTCTAAATTGGGTGGCACTTCCCGGCCGTCCATACAGTTACCTTACACCTTTCTGGTAGGTCGGACGGTCTGGGTCTCAACAACAACACACACACACACACCGAGGGAGCCACAGTCTGGGACCCGAGAACGAGAGCAGAAAGTTATTGAATTTTGACTTAGGAGCATACCAACAGACAACTATCACGATTTTGACTTAAGAGCAGACCAAAAGTAGACAGATATGGAATTTTGACTTAAGAGCATACCAGTTGAGACGATCAAGAGGTTGACTTAAGAGCACGACTAGAGAAGAATGAAAAACCTAACAGACTTGTAGAGGTTCCAAAATAATGGAGATATATCAATGTGTGAGTGCAATCAGAGTACGAGGAGGAGCCACACACCAAAGAGTTATGGTCAGTACTGAGAACTGATGCAAGCATTTGTGATATGATCAAAGCCCAAGACGAATTGGAAGGTATGTGCTCAATAACATCACAGATCATAGACACGACAGTAATTTTAATAATTCTGGTCGCATATGTCCCCTCCGCTGCAATAATTAATGAAAATAAATATTGTTAATAAATGTTTTATTGTTTAAGTTTAAATGGTGTGATCAATTTAGCATTTTATTAATAAAGTATTCCTTTATAGGACTCACACGAAAGGTAAAATAATTGGCGGGTTTATAGCGGCACAAATAGCAATGTACGATTAAATAACTAAATCCACTATATGAGAATTAACGGCCAGGTCATCTTAATGAATTTAATATTAAAATAATTATCTTTAATGAATTTAATATTTAAAAGTATAACTTAAGATTTCTTTCCCACATTTATTTTCTCTAATTATTTTGTGCGTTTCGGTTGTGCCAACAGGTAGAAAAGTAGTGCCCTCTTTTTCCGCATCCTATACAATATTTATTCTCTTGGGATATTTTATTTCTACTTTGGTTACAAGGGTTGTGCTCCCATTCTTCCCACACATGGTTGCGCATTCTGCACCCTATACAATATTTAATTACATTTTTCTGAATTTTCATACCTTTCATATTTTACTTGCTGAGGTTCAAATTTTGAATTTTGTAAATGCCTTTCCATTTGATTATCATTAAATTTTCTGCCATTATTTTCATTGCGATAAATTGCATTAATTTCTGAACGGTCACAATCCTTCTCCAAAATTTTCTCTAAGTGCTCTGCTTATTCTACTGCCTTGTCAAAATTCTGAATATTTAGTTTTTTAATTTCAAAAGCAAGATCTTGTCTAACAGACTCTATAAATTTTGTTAACATTAAATTGTTCTTAATTTCGCACATCTCATTATTTACGTAATATCCTAAAAATTAATTTGTCGCATTTGAAATATTTAATGCCAGCTCAGCTACCTTCATACCTGGCATCATTTTAATTTTATTTAAATTTGTTTGCTTTTGAAGCATAGCAAGAGATGTTTTAAATTGTTTCGTCAATATCTGTTTAATCTCTCCCATATTATTTGCAATCTGCAATTCTCTTTTTTTTTTTTGACAAAAACTCCAAAGCTTTCTCCTTTAACCTAGTTTTTAAAATTACAACTTTATTTTCTTCCGACCATTCGGCCATTTTTGCAATGTTTTCGAACTGCGCTAAAAAAATTCAATATCCTCGTCTTTCTTTCCATAAAATATAGGCAATAAATTAATTAATTCAAACTTCTCCATTTTTACTCTCTGATTTTGAATAATTTCTCTTTGTGTCCGGAGACTTTTGTCATCTTGAATTTCTACTGGTCCTTTGAGGCATTTAAAACAAAAATTATCCCGTCCAAAATCCTATTTAAAATTAACAGCATAAAATACGCTTCAAAATATACTGCACATAAAACACCTCAACATACAAACTAAATATTCTTAATAATAATCAATTTTTCAAAAACTATTTTCAATTATTTTAAATATATTCAAATTCTTTTCACTTCCTAAGTGATTGTGCATATTTAATTTTAACTATGCAAAAATCTAGTCAACACATGCTCCTCCATTAAATTTATCCATCTCTTTATTTAAATAATTTTCATCCACCTTAATATTATTTATTAAAATTTTCATTTAAATTGACCCACACAAAAGCGTCACGGAAACCAAGTGTGGCAACCGAAAAAGTTAAAAGCTTAAGTCCAGTAAAGGAATATTTAATTAATAAAATGCTAAATTGATCACACCATTTAAACTTAAACAATAAAACATTTATTAACAATATTTATTTTCATTAATTATTGCAGAGGAGGGGACATATGCGACCAGAATTATTAAAATTACTATCGTGTCTATGACCTGTGATGTTATTGAGTACATACCTTCCAATTCGTCTTGGGCTTTGATCATATCTCAAATGCTTGCATCAGTTCTCAGTACTGGCCATAACTCTTTGGTGTGTGGCTCCTCCTCGTACTCTGATTGAACTCACACATTGATATATCTCCATTATTTTGGAACCTCTACGGGACACTCTACAAGTCTGTTAGGTTTTTCATTCTTCTCTAGTCGTGCTCTTAAGTCAACCTCTTGATCGTCTCTACTGGTATGCTTTTAAGTCAAAATTCCATATCTGTCTACTTTTGGTCTGCTCTTAAGTCAAAATCGTGATAGTTGTCTGTTGGTATGCTCCTAAGTCAAAATTCAATAACTCTCTGCTCTCGTTCTCGGATCCCAGGCTGTGGTTCCCTCGGTGTGTGTGTGTGTGTGTGGGGGGGGGTGTAACTCCTCCTTTTCTTCCATTTGACGCTTATTGGTTACTTCTTTACCTAATGGCACCATTCCACATTTCGTAAGGCCCAGCTCAGCCCCTCTGGTATGTCACCCCTAAATTTATGGTCTTCTGACCTTTAGGTTCACAGAGTGATAAACTTCGGTGCCAGCCAGACTACACGCTTTGTTCGCCGTTTTGGCCACTATAAATTTCACATAAAAGTGTCTCATCAAATGTGAGATCTGTGTCTGATCTCACAGAATGAAAGGAATGGAAAAAAGTTTATAAATGAAATATTACCTGTGTTATATAGAAAGCCAGGCGATTTATATTTCGATGACATTATTCGAATAAAGCTCATTTATTTTTGCTGAAGTTTTCAAACATAATAAAATGTAGTATTATTATAATTTTAAAAATATCACCGCTGAATGCATCGCATTTTAGAGATATTTAAATAAAATTGCATTGTATTTGGAAAGTGTTTCATAATCAACGCTTTATGCATGATTGATCTTTTTTGTTTTCTCTATATACATACGTATCATGTATAGGGAAACGATTATGACTGGATAAAAAAAAATTCGAATTCGTGTTTTTGACGGCGAGTACGTTTCAAACATCCTTCAACTCGATTTGAATTTTTTTGAGGTGCTGTCTGCGTATATGTGCGTGTGTGTAATTATGCGTATTCAAATGTATGTATGTTAGTGTGTGTATATGTGTGTTACTGTGCGTATGCATGAAAGTGTGAGTGTTTGTGATAATGTGCATGTATGTTACTGTGTGTATGGAAGAAAGTGTGTGTGTGTATGTATGGTAGTGTGAGTATGTATAAAAGTGCGTGTATGTATGTTAGTATGTGCATGTATGAAAGTGTGTATGTGTATGTTTGTGTGCGCATGCATGAAAGTGCGTGTGTATATATGTTAGTGTGAGTATGTATAAAAGTGTGTGTATGTATGTTAGTATGTGTATGCATGAGAGTGTGTATATGTATGTTAGTGTGTGTATGTATGAAAGTGTGTGCATATATGTTAATGTGTGTATGTATGAATGTGTGTGAGCCTAACAGTCGATTATACGATATCTGACTAACGAATGGAGCGTTTTCAACGAAATTTGGTAGAATTGTTACAATCATAGAATACTGAAATCCGATTGATTTTAAAAATAATTGAATGTCGGAAGGCCCCCCCCCCCCCTTCCCATTTTTGAATGAATTAAAAAAATACTTTTGCTAATGATAAATCTATATAAATAAAAATGAAAATCTGTCTGTCTGTCTGTTTGTCCCATCATCACGGGAGAACGGCTGAACCGAATTTGATGAAATTTTGTGGGTAGCCCAGAAATAGCCCCACTTAAAATTATATCCGTGTTTTGAGTTTCTACGACCAGTGGTTCTCGAGATATTAGTAAAAAACGAAATTTTCGTTTGTCTCATCATCACGGAAAAACGGCTGAACCGAATTTAATGAAATTTGGTGAATAGCCTTGAAATATCCCCCCATAAATTTTGTCCAAGTTTCGAGTTTCTAAGACCTGGGGTTGTCGAGATATTAATGAAAAACGGAACTTTTTCCTAGGAGTTCTACTCCCTAACTCCGTGGTTTATCCAAACGAAAAGCTTGGAAATCGTTTGAAAGTGAATTAAAATTTAATCTCTGAGTTTGATGGGAGATTTTTTGCGTTAATTAGTCACTTTCTGAAAAAATGAATTGTTTGAAACATGATTTAAAGGGGAAATCTATCTCCATGGTTCATGGTTTATTTAAAACAAGCTTTTACGGAACAATGAGAAGTATAGAGAAATCAAAATCGTTATTTAATTTCGCAGTTTATGTTATAAGACATGACATATTTAACATGTTATAAGATTCTATTTTATATCATGTTACTCAGAAACGCAATTAAATTAAATCTGTCTGTTAATTTTAATAATTATTTTTTCGATTTGAATAATAAATAAATGGATATAAAAATATATTTTAGAAAAGAACGATTTGATTTTTCTTATAGCATTTTTGACTGGATAATATCAATTACGGTCTTCAGGTTTAAAAATTATTATTATTTATATTTTCGGGGATTATTGATTCAAGGATTATTGATATTTTCAAGTTATTATGCAATTATTTTATTATGACAAAAATTGTTTAAACTCATATATTGTATGTTGTACGAATCTTCTACAAATACACGTGTATATCTTTTAATCTACGAGAATATAAGTAGTACAGGTATATTGACATATGTTTTGATATATATTGGCATATATTGGAATCAAATACGACCTTCTGGTATAAAGAGTACGGATATTATTGATGTTTTCAATTTATTACGTCATCTCTTTTATTTTGGCAAATATTTTTGAGACGCATATTGTAATACGGGTAATCTTCTACTAACACATTGGCATATTTTCTGATCTGCGACAATATAATTAGTACGGGGTTGCATATATTCATTCAATTCCTATTTTTTCTTCTGTAAATTTGCTTACAAAAGGGGGCAGGATGTTTTATTCTTCAGATCTGATCGTGAAGATAATTTTGCATAGTGAGAACATATATTCTTAAACTTCTCTTTAGGAGCAATAAATTTAATATTTTAACAAAATTTGCACATGATTGCGAACTTTAAGTTTCTTTAAATTATACACTCCGTACGAATAACGGGTGTGCTGTTAGTGGTTAATAAATTTTAACATTTTAGGAGGATATATCATGTTGCTCGGCATCGCAATAAAATTAAATGTGTTTGTTAATGTTTTTATTATTTTTTTTCGATTTAAATAATAAATAAATGGATAAATGGATATAAAAGTATATCTTATGAATGGACGGTTTGATTTTTCTTTTAATTATATTAATTGCTGACTGCGTACATCAATTTCATTTATTTTGGCAAAGAGTTTTCAAGCTTATATCGTATTTAGCTACTAAACTCATATATTGTGTTTAGCCAATAAATTCATATAGCCGATTGTTGAAACAAAAAAAGAGTAGAGCGGGTATATCTTCTAATACAATTGTAGTGTTTTCATTTAGTATATTGAAACGGGATAAGAATGTTTCATTCAGATCTGCAAATTCAAAGCTACGAATTTGGAGGGATATCGCTAATTTGACAACTTTTCTTAAACTTTGCCAAATTGACGGAAATGTCGCCAAATTGATATAAACGACACACAAACAGCTGCCATAAACCTTCGGGTTGGTCGTGTGGCTTGGGTCTTCTACATATCAATGAAATTTTTTTTTGTTTTGTTAGAAGAGAGTACTGAAATGATGTTAGGTTTTGGTTATATCTGTCAGACCAACCATCCTACATAGTAATACATTTAGCGAATTTTTAAAATGTCACCAAATTGATAAAAATGTTTTCAAATCTATAAAAATATCTTGAAATTGATAAAATTGCGCTACATAAATGATATTAATTGTTTCTTGTTAGGGGATAGTATTGTGATGATATTTCGTCAATTTGTCGCAAAGTGGAACTGTCAGTTCTACAGTCCCACTTGGCGATAAATTTGGCGATTTTTTAAAATGTCGCTAATTTGACGAAACTGTCGCCAAATGTTCCATAGAAATATAACTATTTAGACGATATTTTTTCTACCAATTTATTTGAAGCAAATGATATCATGTCGCTTAGCAACGGATTTAAATCCAATGTGTTTATGCGACAGACGATTTTTATTAAATCCTTTCCGATTTGAATAATGAAGATATGTATATAAAATAAATTTCATTGCCATTTCATTTTGGACTGGATAATATCAATTATACTCTTCAGGTTTAAACATTATTGTTATTGATATTTTCCGGAATTATTGATTCAGGGATTATTGATATTTTTAAGTTATTACGCCATTGTTTTATTGCGGCAAAAATTGCTGACACACGCATATTGTACGTTGTACGAGTAATCTTCTAGGAATGCACGGGTATATCTTCTAACCTACGAGAATATAAGTAGTACAGGTATATTGGCATATATTTTGACATATATTGGCATATATATTGGAATCAAGTACAGTCTTCTGGTATGAAGATTAAGGGGATTAATTATATATTCAATTTATTACGTCGTCTGCTGTATTTTACCAAAAACCATTTGAGACTCATATTGCAATATGTGGGTAATCTTCTACTAATAATCGGACATTATAAGTAGTACGTGTATATCTTCCCATATAATTTTAGCACTTTAATTTTGACATATATTGGAATAAATGACTGTCTTCAGATTTAAAGATTACGGGTTTATTGGTATTTTCAATTTATACATGTAATCTACTAATACAGGTTATATTTTCTAATATTCGCGTATATAATTAGTACGGGTCCCATACAATTTTAACGCTTTTATTTTGCATATATTGATTCAATTCCATATTTTTTTTTTATATTTGCTTACATAAGGGGTCCAAGATATTTGCTTACAAGAGGGGTCCAACAGAGATTCTTAAACTTCTTTTTAGGAGCATTATATTAAATATTTTAACATAATATTTTGATTAAACATGTCATTTAGTATACTATAAGAATTTGGGCATGATTATGAATTTCAAGTTTCTTTATATTATATACTCCGTACGAACAACGGGTATGCTGCTAGTATATAATAAGTTCAGTCGTAATTTTTCATTAGAAAACAAATGACATAAATTTTAGCTAGAATGAGCCATCCTTGAGATATTGCACGATTTTTGAAAGAATCATTAAAAAAAGGGGAGCACGAATTCTATAAAATAACTAACCATTTCATACGTACATTTTATTGGAAAATGAATGACATAAAGTTCAAAACTCTGGCGTGAACTATTTTGGAGATATTGAATGTTTTTAAAATACATTTTTTTCTCAAAAATTACATGAAATTTTAAAAAGTAGCAAGTATTATCCGATATTTTCACTTTCTATGTAGAATATTATATAACAAATCAAGTAACATCATTCTCGTGAACCTAGTTCGTTCTATTCGTAAGAGAAGTTACTTTTTGTAATAGTTTCATATTTTCAATATCGAAAACATTGTGCTGTGAACCGTATAAACCATTATTTCGTTGTGAAAAGTTATTGCATTATGTAGGAAAAGTCATGTGCTGTCAAGATCATATTTTTTTTCGCATTAGCGATTAGGCGACTTCCTTATGCATTACATATTTTTCTCGTAATTTCTTTTATATTAAAAACCAACTCGACCATGTCCCAAAAGTTTCTGCGTTAATAATTGATTTTGTCATTTTTGTAAGCTGGGTACGGTTTAACAATTTCTTATTCACCGACTGTGAAACGTTTTGCATTAATTTTAAATCAATTACCGAACTGTTTGCTGCTCAAGGCCAGACCTCTGGTATATAAATATTAATTTACATATTGTAGTGACAGTGATTTTACTATCACCATAGAGAGAGTGTGAATCTGTTAAAATGATGAAGATATATTTATTTATTTTAATAATTCCATTGGTTGCTTCCACTTCTCCTAATCCTTATACAATGAACCCGCTATTAGTCAGCATGCAAAAATTTGAACTCATGAATGTGATTCAATGTCTTGTAAATAGTAAGTTTTCTTTTTCACAAACTTTTATTTAACTTGTTCCGGTGTTTGTTTGTTAATCTGATTTAAAATTACTTCGCACTCTTATAATCGCACTTATTAAGCATGTTCCGTTACATAGTAGCACGCAATTTGGTATGTTTGTCTTTTGTGGTATATTTTACTTTTAAAATCTTGTCGGGCTAGCCGGTCCTGAGCCCGTTATAGAAATGTATTATTTTTTGTGAATAACTCGAAAATTGGAGCAGCTAAAGAATTATAATTTAGTATGTCATTGCATATTGGGGTATATTTTAAACTTTCGGTTTTTGAACTTTGTTAGGTAAACCGGTCATGGGCCCATCATAGGAATGTACTCCTTTTTCTGTAAATAACTCGAAAATCGGAGCAGCTAGAAAATTATAATTTAGTATGTCATTGTATATTGGGATATATTTTAAATTTTCAGTTTTTGAACTTTGTCAGGCTAACCGGCCATGGGCCCGTCATAGAAATGCACTCCTTTTTCTGTAAATAACTTGAAAATCGGAGAAGCTAGAAAATTATAATTTAGAATGTCATTGTATATTGGGGTATATTTTAAACTTTCGGGTTTTGAACTTTGTCAGGTTAACCGGTCATGGGCCCATCATAGGAATGTACTCCCTTTTCTGTAAATAATTCGAAAGTCGGAGCAGCTAGAAAATTATAATTTAGTATGTCATTGTGTATTGGGGTATATTTTAAACTTTCGGTTTTTGAACTTTGTCAGGTTAACCGGTCATGGGCCCATCATAGGAATGTACTCTCTTTTCTGTAAATAATTCGAAAGTCGGAGCAGCTAAAAAATTATAATTTAGTATGTCATTGTGTATTGGGGTATATTTTAAACTTTCGGTTTTTGAACTTTGTCAGGTTAACCGGTCATGGGTCCATCATAGGAATGTACTTTTTTTTCTGTAAATAACTCGAAAATCGGAGCAGCTAGGAAATTATAATTTAGTATGTCATTGTATATTGGGGTATATTTTAAATTTTCAGTTTTTGAACTTTGTCAGGCTAAACGGCCATGGGCCCGTCATAGGAATGTACTCCTTTTTTTTGTAAATAACTCGAAAATCGGAGCAACTAGAAAATTAAAATTTAATATGTCATTGTATTTTGGGGTATATTTCAAATTTTTGGTTTCTGAATTTTATCATCTTGATCCCGCCATAGGAATGTACTCGTTTTTTGGAAATAACTCGAACACCGGAGCAGCTAGAATGTACAAATTTATTATGTCATTGTATTTTGTGGTATGTTTTACTTCTTTGAATTTTGAACACTATTCGGATAGACGGTTCTGAGCTCGTCATAGGAATGCACCCGTTTTGTGTGGAAAACTTAAGAATCTTTTGTGCATTTAACTTATCTACATTTAAAAAAATATATTTTTCATACATTTAAGTTACATACGAATGAGAAAAGGAGGTACTTTAAAAAACTATGATTTTTGATTTTACTCGTCTCCATTTAAAAAATGTTTACATTGAATTTAAAATGGCACGAAAAATCGATATTAATGCTTTATATCAATTTGGATTCTTATCAATTTATATTCCATTATCGAAACCCAAATAGTTAAGGTAAAAGTCACGATTTTTATTATGTACTTTCTAAGAACATAAATTTGAAAAAAAAAATTTTTTTTTAGTAACATTTTAGATTTTATATTTTGAGTTAATATTCATGATGATGATTTATCTTAAAAATGGTATAAGACATATGTTCAAAACTGTTTGAATTGAAAACTAAGCCTGCAATGCAAGGTAAATAAAAAGTTGCATATAAAAGAACAGAAGTACAAAAGTAGATAAAAGCGTATGGAAGCACAAGAATGGGTTAATGGATTCTGAGCTCGAAACTTACTTTGGAACGCCTCCTTTAGGCGGATTCTGTCAGTGCGAAAAGGGCTTTAATTTAATCCGTTATGAAGACTTTTTTGCCTAACAAGCTTTTCACAAAAACTGAAATTTCATTTATATATATATATATTTTTTTTTTTGCATTGTGCTTTTTTAAACTGTGATAAAACTGAACCACCTTGTATGTGTGTAGTTTTTATTTAAAACTCAATTTATTTACAGCCACAAATTACGATGTATGTGTGAAGTTTTCTGAGTGTGAACAACGGATGCCAAAGAAAGTAAGTCATAAAGTTATTTCACTACTTACATATGTTATGCAAAGGAAAAGTATCGTGAAAGGATAGAGGGAAACCAAAATTATATAGTAAAAAACAATGCTAATCTAATGAGGAATGTTCTCCAATTTTTCTTACAATTATAATGCACTATCATGATTTTCAAATCCCAGAAGACTGCTATCTGCAACTCACGAGTACCACAGATATCGCACTCGTCAACTTGGTAGTGCTCCCTCAGGTTGTGTGTCCGATTGTTTGACATGCGCATTCAATTTCAAAATATTGTTGATGAAAAGTTAGTTTTAAGTAGATAAATTGAACAAATTTTATCTAACTGATAACTTAAAAATATTCAAATACATCATTTTGATAATATATTCGGCTCGCATGGTTTTAATGTAAAAATTGAATGTATATTGTCACTCTGATTGATAGACATTCATTTATTTTACAACATTGGTTTTTATATACATTTTATATAATATTATATACATTATAAGAAACTCAAAACTCTGAGAACGAAAGGTAATTCATTCCCTCATCACTCATAAGCATAAGATCAATACGTTCCTTAAAAGAGTGAGGCACAGAGCAAAGCCCATTCGCTCTGAAAAGAGCGACATCTCCAGAGAGATACTTGCAATTGACGGTTATAGAAAATTATCCTCTTACGACAACTTGTGGGTTTATGTCCATGAAGAAAGGGTTTAATGCTCAAATCTTCATTCCGACAAGGCCCCATCTATGCGGTTAAGGTCACCATTCACGGTGTACTATCCAAAAACTACCTGCCAACCCTATTCGCCGACGGTTTTGGACACTGATTACAAAATCTGGTTTACTGCGCAACCTGAAGGAGATTAGTTTTGCAGCAGAAGGGGGAGACACACACACTAGTAGTATAAAAAGATAATATGCGCTCCGCCAGCAGGCGGAGCGCATTCCTATGTGATGACGTCATCGGCCGATGACATCATCTGATCTTATCGGGTGACGTCATCCGATAAGATAACCTTATGACGTCACCCGATAAGATCAGATGATGTCATCGGCCGATGGCGTCATCACATAAGAATGTATGAACTGCCCTTTCTATACTACTCACACAAGGAACTCGTCACTCCTGCAATCAGGGTTATTCATCTCCCCAATTCTCATAAATACCAAATCAATTTTTCCCTCGGTAGAGAAGGACCAATACTACATAGCCAAAATCTGCACACGACCCTTAATGGGACGGGGTTACCTTCCCCAGGATGGGTAACTTGCAATGACGTAAGAACATTTCCCATGTTCTACGATTTTGACAACCTCTACGTGAGATCGACTATTTTAGTTCTATCATGCATTAGTACAAACTTGGCCGATGCGGTTGAACTGAATCACCCCTATAGAGGTTCGTAAAATTGTGGCACACATAAAATGTTCTTGCTGTCATTGTAGATATCGACCATTCCATGCAGACAAGCGCATAAGAAGCGCGAAACCCGTCCATGAACGCATTATCTGCAATGGGAGCCCGATCCTAAGCATAACACCTGCTTATTAACAAGTTAAAGAAGAAAACTGAAAATACGAATTATAGCAACAGTTGTTAATTTTTGTATTTTCAAAATTGTGTTCTGATGAATAATTCGGTCTGTAGTAAAATATATATTATTTCGATAGGTCACAGTTGCTTACGAGAATTGCCAACGGAAAAACATCGGTGGCGGTTTGCAGAAATGTAGTCCTGTGGAACCTTCTTTTGTATCATCTGAAATACCTTCAATGGTAAGTGGAACGGGATTTTATCATCAGCAAATCTTACAAATAGAAAGTAGAATGGAATATATATATTTCTGTTAAGGAACAACATATTGTAGCATCCATTTGTGTACAGTAAGAGGCAAAAATGATAACAATGCGATATGAATCCATCTGCAGCCACAGCTAGAGGCAGCGATAAGGGCAGAATCAAAGGCCTATAGGTTCAAGTCTAAGTTGGTTGGACCAGTAGATATATTTTAGTTCATATGTTTAATCTCAAGGTTGCAATCTATAGTCCGTGGGTTCTGCTCCCACAGCTCGTACTAGCTGTCTGTACAAGTGTTGATATCCAGAAGAACGAATCAAGCAGACAATGGTCAAGTGCCATTTACAAAATAGCAACACCCTACGCACGACGAAATCTCAATACTTTTCCCTCTCTCATGGCCGTCTTCATGAACATGATACACCCCTGTCCAGCTTCGAAGTGTGTACCTATTAGATCGTACAGTAAGATCATACAGTCGATCGTAAGATCGTACAGTCGTCGAAGTGTGTACCTATAAGATCCATCTATGCATACCTTATTTGAACGCCAAAACGTATACAGATTTGGAAGATAAGTCGCTCGTGAGATACTGTGATGCGGGTTAGATTTTGATACGTTTCGGAAAAAAACAGAATCTGGTTTTTTTTTGTAAAATGACCCCTAAATCTAATATTTTCGATCTAAAAAAAAATACTACATGTGCAAGATAGTGAAACTCTAAAATAAATGACTACAATTGATGAAATATATTAATTAAGCACTTGTTCTACATGTAAAATTTGACACCTAAGCGAATAAATCTGCCCCCATGACTGTAGGATAAACCGTTTTCGAGATATTGTAGTTTTTGGAATTTTAAGGACCTAAAGAATTTAAATTGAATTAAGTTGCCAAACGAAACGAAGATGCAATATAAAAACTAATTGGATATAATATCAAAATTATCCATATTATTTTCTGCAATTAAAGTCAATTTAATGCATAATGAAATGAAAAACTACAAAATGAATTTGAATCCGCAGCGAAAGTCATGTGCTGCTCATATCATATTTTTTATTTCATTGTGCACTAAATTGAGTTTAATTTAATATTATATCTAATTTGCCTTTTTATTGTATCTTCATTAAATTTGCCAACATAATTCATTTCACATTCCTCAGGTCCTCAAAATGAAAAAAAAAAAAATATCTCGAGAGCGGTTCATCCCACAGTCATGGGGTTAGTCTTATTCGCTTAGTTGTCAAAATTTACCTGAAGAACAAGTACTTAATCACTATATTTCAACATATACATATCTATTCATTTTAGTCATTTATTTCAGATTTTCACTCTCTTTGCGGGCCATTTCGCAAAAAAGAGTCGGTTATACTGTTTTTAATCATATCAAAATCTAATTAGCATCAGGATTACCACCATGGGATTTAATTACGACGTTTTAACAAATTTTATTCAATAGTTTTTTGACTACAATGAAAATCGTCTTCATTTTCTCAAAATTAAACATTTAAATATCTAGAGAAAGGTTCATTTTAGAGTAATGGGGTTGGTCTTATTATTTTTGTCGTCTAAAATTACGTATAAAATAAGCATTTAATTGATACATTTGAGCATATGTAGTCTTTTATTTTAGATTTTGGCGATTTTTGCGGGCCATTTTTTTTTTTAGAAAAGGCGAGTTCTTCTTTACCAAATTATACCAAAATCTAATCAGCACCAGGGTAACTCACAAGTGACTTATTTACCAAATTTTGTGTAATTTGGTCAATTAGTTTTCTAGCTAGAGTGGATACAAAATATTTTTGCAGGCCATTTCGCAAAAAAAGGCGAGTTCTTTTATCCCGAATCGTACCCCAAACTAATCAGCACCAGGGTCACACACAATTGACATACCTACCAATTTTATGAAATTTGGTCCATTAGCATTTGAGTTAGAGTGGATACATACATTGCACAGACAGACACACAGACGTCACGCTAAAAATAGTTTTTTTGTATTCTAGAGGTTTCAAAACGTTCAGAAATCTCGAGTTGCGATTTTCGGCATGATTCCAATACTTTCCCTATACATTACCATGTATTGCAGGGAAAGTAAAAATACGGTTATTTGTCGTTCTTTGTAACATTTTTCTGTGGTTCTTTCTTTTTAACACTTTACAACAAAGTTGAAAAGTGTTTATGACTTTGTACATTCTGTCTGTCTGTCTGTCTCTCTGTCCGTTAGCACGATAAGTGCCGTAAAAATGACTTAATCAAAATGAAATTTTAGTATGTTGTTCAGACGGTCTGTAGGACTTATGGGAATATAAATGAATAGTATCACCCAATTAGTTTTGGATTGAATCCGGGTTCAAAAAATGAAATACATTGAGCCCTATGGGACCTAATTTTTCAAACATTTTTTAAGCAGATTTAAAATTCACAAATTGCTTCGAAAATTTTAGGTAATATGCAAATTGTTCCATAAAATTTATAAAAAAAAAAATTCAGCGAAATATATTCAGTAGTTTTTTAAATAAAAATTAAAGTAATAATTACACCTCTTATATGAAACGATCACGTGACCATGATATGAAACGATCACATGACCAACTTCAAAATGATATATGGCATCCATCTTGTTTCAAAATCGTGATTAATTTCTTTTTAATTCATATGTTGTATCCGTCCTGAAACTACTTTATTTTTGCTTAAATTCTGTGCATCTACATACTGAAACAACGCAAATACAATAGATTTGAGTTTAAATAATTATCCAAATTTGATTATTTCTACAACGAAGCCTATTTTTCACTTATGTAAAATGTAAACAGCAGACTATGTAGAATGAGTTGTATTAGAATTGCTGTATTTCTTTAACACAAAATAATTTAGTCCATGGAGTCTGCATGGCTGATATGAATAAAATATTAATTGATTTTATAAAGAGAAGGACGATTTTTTTCGATGAAGTTTTAAGCATAGAGTTTAATTACTTGTAGCTCCATGGTCTTAACTTTTAAATAAAATAAATTATTATAGTACTGTGATGAATGAAATGAATGGGAGAAAGTTATGAATGAAATCCTGTTTTTATAGAGAGATCCAGGCGTATTATTTTTTCTATGACATCATTTGAATTAATTTCAGTTGTTTTCGATGAAGTTTTCAAATATAATAAATTATCGTAGTATTATGATAGTTTTAAAAATATTACCGTGGAATGTATCGCATTTTAGAGATATTTAAACCAGACAATTTATATTTCAATGCCGTCATTTGAATGAAGTTCATTTTTTTCAATGAAGGTTTAAGTTTCCAAATATAATAAATTAATGTAGTATTGTGATAAGTTTTAAAATATTACCGAGGAATGTATTGCATTTTCGACTTTTTTAAATAGAATTGCATTGAAGTTGGAAAGTGTTTCATAATCAATGCTTTAAGCATGATTGATCTTTCTTGTTTTTGTTTTTTTATCAAGAATTTGAATAAGGTCCTATGTTATCTCATCATTAGTATCTTCCTTTTCATTCGCTTTCAATAATTCCAACTGAGAAACTATAGATAAGTTATTTTGTTAGGAGACCTTAGCTTTATTTTTGAGCATGTTCTTTCACATATAGAAACTGACGATAAAGCTTAAGAAACTACGATAGGCAGTTTTCCACATCGTTATTTCTTCCCATTTTAATTTTTCCACATTTTAATTCTTCCACATTTTAATTCAAATTTCTGGCTGGCCACTGAAAATAGCTGATTCCACACATTGTCCAGTGTGTAATCAGATTCTTGTTATTGCTATCAGTTACACCTTTTGAGATATAATATAAAAACATATAATTTTAGTTAAATAAATGTGTAAATAGATGGATGTAGATATTTATGAACAGATTCTGAAAACCATCAGAGAACGAACGATCTTTCTTGTATTCGGGAAGAAAGACCCACTCTCATATAGATAGATGTGTAGTGCTGCCATCTATTGCGAGATATATAAACTTAAGTTTGCGGTGGCTATATCTGTCATGGAGATAAGGATAAATTATTCCCACAATATCATCAGTGGTGGGAAAAATCTAGAAAAAATTATACAAATATTTTAGAAAAGTTTAGTATTTTTTTTAAATGGTACTTTTAAATTTCAGATGTAAAACGTAAAGATTTGGAAATATTTTGAGGGAAAAAAACCGTCACAATGTTTCAGTTGACACTCGAAGTTGAAAATGTTCAGCTCTTCAGTGAATAAATAATCTCCGTATTTTTTGCAATGGCACTTTTCACCAAGTGACCCGAAAAGACTATACTTTTGCATTCATTCGCATATTCTATGTATTAAAGTAAAATATTTTGTACCTATAGAATATTTTACTTTTGTTGCTCATTTTATAAAAATGATTACACTGAAACTGCTGACCTAAGTAAGTTGAAATTAATACAAAAGTCGTTAGTTACAACAAATAACAAAATAAGAGTATCAACCGATTTCGGAAGCAAAATGCAGTCTCCTTTTTCAAGACAAAGACAGGTGTAGCTACCTACAGCAGCCTAAACAAAGAAGTCATCTCTCAAAGGCTTCAATAAGAGATACTTCAGCGAGAGAGAGAAAGAGCGTTTCTTACTTATTTAACTGGCCTAGTACTGCCATTTTTGTCAAATAAATTTCAACACCTTTTTTATTTTTATTTTTATAATCAGAACTTTCATCAGTTTTTCAATTATTCTTAATGAAATCCACAAAACTGCATAATTTTTCAAGCATTCGATTTTACTTTGATTTCCTCATTTACAACATTAATTCCCCTTCCGAGAGGTTGGTGGTAGGGGAGGGAGGGTACGGCCCTGTGGATGCCTCCCCCACTGGGTTCCGGTCTAAATTGGGTGGCACTTCCCGGTCTTCCAAACGGTTACCTTACACCTTTCTGGTAGGTCAGACGGTCTGGGTCTCAACAACAACAACAACAATCATTCCTCTGAAAGACGATCAACATTGTTATACCCACAATATGCGATTTCATCCGTAAGCGAATTAATTTCCATTTCATTATTAAAAATCCCATTTATAGTGTCATTTTTAAACTTTCTGAATCCCTTGAGATGTTAAAAACTAGGATATCATTAACAAAATTTTAAAACAAAATTTTTAATACGTTTTGCTTTTGAATTCAGAACCGGTTACAATATACGGACGATGTCTCTAAACTTTGACAGTAGACTTAGGAAATTCGACTATTAGCAAGATATGAAAATCCGTTCTTACAAAAAGTGGTCACTTTATTTAGGTGCTTATTATACTTATGTGGTTATTATACGATTGTGGTTATTTTGCCCAGTTTTAATGTACAGTGAAAATAAATTACAAACCTTTCTGACTGTAACCAAGTTACCAGCAGTGAGAGGATAATAAAGGTACAAATGCAACCCTATCATTTCCTTAAAATTAATTACGAATTTAATTATTATAAAGAAAGATAAGTTGGTTAAATCTGCAGTAACGTGTAAAAATTGTTTAAATAAATTTAATTATAATTTAATTAATTTCTTTTTTCTATGTATATTTTTGTAGCTGAGATGAATGAAGTTCTTAGGAACATATCTGATTAATATATTACTTTACACATAAGCATGTTTAGTCCCAGCCATTTGTCATATATGTAACATTAAATTTCAAACTTGTACTTTGTGGGGGTATTGACAGGAGCACAAACTATGGCGACAGCCAGTCTGGAAAAGTGACATTACAAAATCTCGTAAACAAAGAACTTTTATAACCAAATTTATTGCCAACATAAGGGACTGACCCCCAAATTACTCGCCCGAACTTGGACTCGAACAACTGAGATGGAGCGAACTGAAACCAGTCAGCAATCAGTGTTTGGTGTGCTTCTAGTAAAGTAGACTTCGGCCAAAAGCTTCAGGAGATTCTTCGACAAGAAATGAAAAGGTAAAAGAGGCAAAATGATATAAAGGACGTCAACAAGAGAGGCTTCCATATCAAAGAAGTATTCGACAACAAAGTGGTATTCTAAGTCCTGTACTTGAGGTAAGAGAAAAATTGACAAAAGACACTTATGCCGTATAATCATAAAGATGAGAAAGGCGAACCCAAAAATCAGAATTAGACACAAGGATTAGAGATTAAAAAAAATCAGAGGTGTACACAAAGATCAGAGATACAAACAAAAATTAGAGATATACACAAAGATCAGAGATAATTATAAAGATTAGAGAGGAACAAAAATATCAATGAGAAAGAACAAGGATCACAGAAGAAAACAAAGTTCAAATGCGAACATAAAGATCAGCGACAAATACAAATATTTAATACGAAGATAATGCAATGATTAGAGCTGAACGTAAAGATCAGAGATGAACACAAAAATCGGAAATGAACACAGTAATCAGATATGAACACAAAGATAAAAAATAAACGTAAAATTCAGAAATAAACCCAAAGATCAGAGATGAACTCAAAGATACGCTTCGACAAAAGTCTCTCTTGGTTTTCCCAGTGTGGCTGCGTGTCTTTGTTCTGAAGAAGGAGGCTGTTATTTACCTCTGAAACCAGTTTATATTTTAATGAACTGAATTATACTGTAAATAACAAATGAGTTGAGTTTTTATATTGTTAGGCTTTTGCTCTTAAAGATTTCTATTTTTCTGCATAATGCTTCATTTTAGGAACTCTTTTTAAATGGCAGCTTTTGATTACGTTTTAAGTGTTTGTACATTAATATTATTGAAACAGGAAACGGAGTTCCTATATGCACTACAGTCATGTAGATTGTAAACCATTATTATAATCAATGCAAAATATTTTTCTTTTTTAATATGAAATGAATCTCAGTTCATTTTTTTCCAGATCTTTGATTGCATTGTTGAAAACACTGTTAAAGTAAGTAGATACTATTTATACCTAGCTACTGAAAGATAAAATACAGTACATTACTATTTATCCACTTGTTACTTTCCTTATATACATACTGTATACGGAAAGTATTGTGACTGAGTCAAAAATTCGAATTCGTGTTTTCGACAGGAGAGCACGTTTCAAGCATCCCTGATCACGAATCAAACACTTTTGAGGTGATGTCTGTGTGTGTGTGTGTGTGTGTGTGTAAGTATGTGTGTATGTGCGTATGTATGCGTGTGTGTGTGTGTCAGTGAGTCTGTGGAGACGATATCTCACGAACGAATGGAGCGATTCGAATGAAATTTGCTACAAAAATCACAATCCGTGAATATTGGAAGCTTATTGTTTTTAAACATAATCAAATGTTCAGAACTCTCCTAAATTTTCGAGTGATATTTTGAAGAAATCATCAAAAAATCAAAACCTTTAATAAAGTTACCCAAATAGACATTTTTATGTAATTTTTCCTTAGAAAACGATTGACATAAACTTTGGAACGCTATCATAAACCGTCTTTAAAATATTGCACATTTTAAAAATATATTTATCACACAATCCCATAAATTAAAAAAAAATATATTAACTGTTGAGAAGCATGTTCACTTTTCATACGTAATATCATGCGATAAATTTGGTGGCATCATTCTCGTGGATCTAGCTCGTTCCATTCATGAGAAAAGATACTTTGAGTAATACTTTTGTATTTGAACAGCAATAGTCATTTATCTGCTAAAAGAATAACTCGTCCATAACGCTTGCCAAGAAATGGCGACTTTTTAAATATTGCCAAATTAACGAAAATCTCGCCAAATGGATGAAAATGACGCTACATCAATGAAAATGACGACTAATTGACGAAAATTCAATATCTTGGAAAGAACATAAGTATCTACTATAAGAAAAACCTATTTTTTTACTGTAAAAGTAGTAAATTCATTGCATTATATAAGGAAAGTCATTGCATTATATAAGGAAAGTCACCCACATCAGATTTTTTCTATAGTTGCTGGTTGAGCTGTTAAGCAATGCCTCATTGATTAGTAGTTTAGTCGCCTCAATTAAAGTACTTTACTCCCCAACAACGCAAATTTTGGGACAACATTTTGGGCAAATTTTGGCTTTGCCGCTCCTTATATATTTAAGCTTTCCTTTGCAGTAGAAATAGGAAAATAAATCTAAAAATAAATAACTTCATAAAAATATGCCTCGTGTTATAGTCATTTGAAAAATATTGTCCAATTACCTTTCTTTCTGCCTCAAAAGAGTCTATTTGGCTAAATTGGAAGTTGGTTTTAAAATTCTCATATGTCCCAAACGCTCTCACTTTTAAAGGTCGAATACAAAATATTAAAGCGAATTATTTATTTGTATTTTTATGCTTGAACGTGTTATATTTTCTTGTAAATTTAAGAGTTATTAAAAGTACCATTTTTGTAAACAATTATTCCTAATTGAAGCATTAAAACAAAAAAAAAAAACATTTAATATTTTTTACAATTTTTCGGATCATGATGAACAATTTTTGAAAGTGAAATATTTAAATCAAACGGTTGGGAAAGAGGAAATTATTAAAGTGTTAAAAGTAGGAAAGTGTTAAAATCACTTTCCTGCGCACTCCATGGCCACACCAATGGGGTCGGTTATATATATATATATATATATATATATATATATATATATATATATATACATACAACGTCCCCGTACACAAAATCAAAAAATCTTATGAGCAACACAAGACTTTCCCTGCAGATTTAAATTCATTTTCTTTTTATTTCATTAGTAGTCGTCTTTGGCGACCAGCCTGTTCGCTACCCTTGAAAATTCTGACCGTGGCAAACTCGCTGCGCCACCAACCAGAAAGGTGTGAGGTAACTGTTTGGATGGCCAGGAAGTGCAACCCAATTTAGACCGGAACCCAGTGGGGGAGGCATCCACAGGGACCGTACCCTCCTTCCCCTACCACCAACCTTTCGGAAGGACTTACGGTCCCACATGTTTAACGTGATTGTACTCCGCTTGAACACGGCGTCAGTTTTGGCAGTGGCGGGAATCGAATCCAGGCCTACCGAGTGCAATTCCCGCGCGCTAACCACTGGGATACCGCGCCCTCAACCCCGTGGTTTAACAAAGTTTGGTTTAGTTTAATGACGTTAAAACTAATAAAGAAGTTTTAAGGCACCACGTCAATCTCCATAACTTTCCTTTTGTTTATTTTTTTATTTCTTCAGTGTTTAAGCTTTTCATTAATATCATTTAAAATATCCTCATTCTATAGTTCCATATATCCATTTAAAATATCCATAAACTAAAATATCCATGTAAAATATCCATAAATTAAAATATCCATTTAAAAAATCCATATATTTCTATCATTTAAAATATAAATATAATTTCACCCGATGTATAAAATACATCACCACAATTCAATCCACCATAACTCAATCAATTAAATTTTATAATGACCATATGCTAAGCTCATCATTTCAAATATCACTCTAACCCGATGCAACGGAGTGACGTCCCCCCCCCCCCCATTTCTGGGCGGGACTGTCGGGGAAGAATCGGATCTTCGCTGAGAAATATAAAATCATGACGTCTTTAAAATTGCGATCCTGCGAGCAATTTTCATTATTTCTTAACCAGATTGGACTTGTGAGAATGCCAGATGTTTGAGCTTTCTAAAAATGTAAATTATTAGTCGAAATTAAGAGTAATTTTTACGATGGGAGGATTTAAAAACGAAAGTTGGTTTTTTTTTAACCGAAAGTGACTTTTGTTTTAAAATCTATAAAAAAAATTAGAAATCAAAATTGAGATTTAAAATTGATATATTTTTACTCGCAGTTGTCTGTTCTTTCCGGTGGTGTGATTTATTTGTTTTTTTCTGCGACGTCTGGATCGTGGAGAAAAAAAAGGAGAAAAATGGAAAAAAACCGGTGGAAATCGCATAAAACATTGAATAACTAAAAAAACAATTCGAATTTTAAAAATCGGTTTTCACATGTCCCCTTCCCGCCCCCCGGGTCTCCGATTGCCAAATTTTGTGTAACATTCTTGTTCATTTTGTGTAACATTGTCCTTTTCGATTAAGTTTTAAGATTAATTTTGTCGATAGCAATTTTTGAATCAGCCTAAAATGTAAATAAAATTGCATTTCAGTTAGAAAGTGTTTCATAATAATCTTTGTCATTATGCATGATTGAACTTTCTTGTTTAAATTGCCTATAAGGAAGAATTCCTGTAGGTTTCACCAGTAGGTTCCTGTAGGTTTCTTTAATCCTGATTATTTTTATTGCAGCTAAAAGAAGAAGAGAGGACAGAGATGCTGGAGTTTGAAGTGAGTTATATATAAACAATTTAAGTGTGCATCTTTTTAAATCTAAGCGGTAACTTAAAGATATAAGCAGTGGAAAGCGGTTATAACGAACCCCTTTCATAATGAACTTTATAAGGCTTCTTCTGGTGATGAGGTTGGGAAAACACTCACTCGCCATTTAAGATTTCACAACATTTAGTAATACATAAAAATTACACATATTTTACAAAGCATAGCTAGGATTAGCTACATATTACCACCACGTCGGCTACGTGCTTCCTTGCCATCTCGAACTCCACTTCGAATGTGTTTTTCTGTAAACAAAACGAATGTTGTTAAGTCAGGTTGAGTGTTGTTGTTGTTGAGACCCAGACCGTCCGACCTACCAGAAAGGTGTAAGGTAACTGTATGGACGGCCGGGAAGTGCCACCCAATTTAGACCGGAACCCAGTGGGGTAGGCATCCACAGACACCGTACCCTCCTTCCCCTACCACCAACCTCTCGGAAGGACTTACGGACCCACATGTTTAACGTGATCGTACTCCGCATGAACACGGCGGCATTTGTGGTAGCGTGCAAATCTAGCGCGCAAACCACGGGGATACCGCACCCGAGATGGCCAACAGCACGCGGTGTTCCGAGGTGGTCACCCACCAAGTACTAACCGCGCCCGATGCTGCTTGACTTCGGTGATCTAACGAGAACCGGTGTTTTCAGCACGGTACGGCCGTTGGCCCTGTCAGGTTGAGTGTCTACTACCTTTCTACTGTCCTTTTGGAAAAACAGAATGTCTCTTACAACCTCCATTTATAACGTACAAAATGTATAGACAGAGGATATTGAATACGTAGAGGAGACTCATCGCAAATATTGGATAACATTCTTTTTTTACCATACTTGCTACTTTCCCTGCAATACATGGTATGGTATAGAGAAAGTATTGGAATCATGCCGAAAATCGCAATTCCAGTTTTCGACGAATCTACACGTTTTGAGACTTCTAGAATACGAAAAATCTATTTTTAGCGTGATGCCTGTGTGTGTCTGTCTGTGTGGAGCTATGCAAAGTATGTATCCACTCTAACTCAAAAACTAATAGACCAGATTTCATAAAATTTCATGAAGAAGTCACTTTTGTGGGTGCCCCTGGTGCTGATAAGATTTTGGTAAGATTCGGGACAAACGAACTTGCTTTTTATTGCGAAAAGGCCCTCAAAAATTGTATGTACCACTGTATGTACTAAACAATTGTATGTACTAAACAATTAATAGGCCAAATTCCACAAAATTTGGTACCTACGTCACTTGTGGGTAACCCTAGTGCTGATTAGATTTTGGTACAATTTGGGAAAAAGGAACCTGCTGTTTTTTTTTTTTTTTTCCCCCCTTGCAAAATGGCCCGCAAAAATCGTCAACATCTAAAATAAAAGACTACGCAGGCTCAAGTTCATCAATTAAATGCTTGTTTTATATGCAATTTTTGACGAGGAAAAGAATAAGATCAACCCCATTACTCTATGACTAGTCGTTCTCGAGGTATTAGTTTTTTCACATTTGTGCAACGCAGGTTTCGAGAATAAGCCCAGTTACCAAATAAAATCGAAAATTGAATTATAAATGTACAGGGTGTCCAGTGCTATCGGTGCCCAATGGCTATTTCCTCAACCGTTAGTCACAGAGATACACTTCCAATAGGAAAGGCTAAGATCAATTCCACTACCCTCAAATGGACCATTATCGAGATATTCAAGCTTTTAAATTGGGGAACTGGAGACGTTTTTCACTGTAGTGGAAAAACTATTTAAAGAAATTTCTTAAAATTTAGTAGTTACGTCCCTTGAGGGTTATTCTGATACTCATTAGATTTTGACTTGATTCGGAGAAATATCACCGACCTTTTTTTGCGAAATGGCCAGCAAAGATCGTGAAAATATGAGATAAATGACTAAAATTGCTGAAATACATTAATTAAGCATCTGTTCTTCATGAAAATTTTGACAGCACAGCGAATTAGGTTGACCCCGTGACTCTAGTATTAACAGTATTTTAAGTATTAACAGTATTTTAAGTATTAAAATTATTTTAAGTATTAACAGTATTTTAAGTATTACCGGTATTTTAAGTATTAACAGCACTATAATTTAGTTTTTGTATATAATATCAGAAAAATATCAAAAGTATCCATGTTATTTTCTGCAATTAAACTCACTTTAAATCATCATGAAATTAAAAATAAGGAAATTAATTTGAATTTGCAGGGAAAGTCATGTGCAGCCCACACCAGATTATTCTGTGTAGTGTAGAAAAAAAACCAATTGATGAGACTTATTGACATTTACTACTTGAGAATATTACCACAAACTTTATGCTGATCCTAGCCCATTTCGTTTTTTGCATTAAGTATGCGGGAAGTAGTTTTATGGCCACTATTAACTTATACTGCTCTGATTCTTTGCTATACATTTCACAAGTAGTTCCTCATCACTATTTCTTCAGTGTATGGGAGGTCTGTCCATGGCTATTATTAAATTATGCAGTTTGTACATAATGCATGATAAACCTCATGGATATCAGATCAGTTATTACTTTCCTTATATACATAATGTATAAGGAAAGTATTGTGACGGGGTCGAAAATTCGAATTCGAGTTTTCGACGGGAGAGCACGTTTCAAGCATCCCTGATCACGAATCAAACATTTTTGAAGTGATGTCTGTGTCTGTGTGTGTGTGTGTGTGTGTGTGAAAGTATGTGTGTGTGTGTCAGTGGGTCTGTGGAGACGATAACTGACGAACGAATGGACCGATTTGAACCAAATTTGGTACAAAAATCACAATCCGTAAACACTGGAAGCCTATCGTTTTTATACGCAATAGAATGTTCAGAACCCCCTAAATTTTCGAATGAAATTTTGAAAAAATCGTCAAAAAATCAAAACCACTAATAAAGTTACGCAAATAGACATTTCTTATGTAATTTTTCATTAGAAAACGATTGACATAAATTTTAGAACGCTAACATGAGCCGTTCTCGAGTAATTGTACATTTTTCAAAAAAAATATCAAAAGTCATATAAAATGAAAAAAAATATTTCCTATTGATAAACATGTTCACTTTTCATATGTAATACCATGCGATAAGTTTGGTTACATCATTCTCGTGAATTTAGCTCGTTCCATTCATGAAAAAGGATATTTTGAGTAATACTTTTGTATTTGAACGCCAATAGTCATTTATCTGCTGTAAGAATAACTTATTTCTTAGTGCATAACGCTTGGCGAGATTTTGGCGACGAGTTTGGCGGAATGTCGCCAACTTGGCGACTTTTTGAAATGTGGCCAAATTAACAAAAATCTCGCCAAATGGTTAAAAATGACGCTAAATCAATGAAAATGACGACTAATTGTCGAAAATTCAATGTCTTGGAAAGGATATTAGTATCTACTATAAGAAAAACCTATTTTTTACTGTAAAAGTAGTAAATTCATTACATTATATAAGGAAAGTCATGTGTTCCCACATCAGATTTTGTTTATTCTTAAAATCCTGCGATGGCTCCCTATTATAAGAGCATATAATTTTATATATCATGGCAATAAACAATGTAAGCACATAAAAATATGTTGAATAATTGTGGAACTAGAATCAGGCAGATACAGGTCACATAACTGTAGATTTTATGTATAAGTAATTTTACAACTTTGAAACTTTTATCTGCAAATGATTTAATGAAGATAGCCTTCATATGGCAATAATAGGTTCTTTTTCTGTACACTCTATTTTCGAGGGAACTCTTAATCACTTTTATCACACACTCTTTCTGTAAAGGCAGACAAATTCTTAAAAAAAAAAAAAAAAAAAAAAAAAAAAAGAAAACGGAAGTGGCATCTTCACTGAAAGTAGAAATCCTTAGTGAAACTACTATCCCTTCCGAAATTTGATGATGAATCCAAATCGGTCACCATTTAATTTCTATCTATTGCCGATCCTGATGAATACATGGCTCAAGGGGAAATTTTGAACCAGAATTGAAAATCCTTATTGAATCTTTTCATCCTCTCCAAAGTTTTTAACTGAATCCATATCAGTTATCGCCCAAGGTCTATGTATTTTCAATCCTGAGAAATTGATGATTCAAAGAAAATTGTTAATCAAATATAGATGGTAAATTCGATGGCTAACAGTAATTAAAACGTAGTGAAAGTAATGGATTTTTCCAGAGAGACCTCTTTTGACCAGAATTTCATCAGTCTCTGGCAAATAATAAAATAAAATCTTTAAATATATTTAAATTTTCGAATACCTAATTGTCTTCTAGCACTTCTATTAGGTAAAACTATTGGCATGAAAAATTTCTATAATTACTGGAGTTATAGCCCAAAACACTCTTTGTTTTAATAGCAAACAACAGTTTAAGAATTAAATTGCTTAAAAGAAGAGTTTAAGAATTAAATTGCTTTACACAAGAGTTTAAGGACTAAATGCTTAAGCAGATGTCATCATACCATTTAAAGCAAAAATTCTAAATAAATATTATTAAAAGTACAGACATAATTAAGTGTTAATTCTAAAAAAATTGTAATGAGAATTTTTAACTATGGTATTTTTATTATAGCGTGCAACTTCATAAATTCTATTTTCAATAAAAAAAACACCAAATTTTGTAACATCTCCGGAGTGATTCCATGCCATGCTTGAGGACGTATTTAATTGCTCTAAAGTGAGAAACTGTTTACCATTGGCTTAAACTTCTCGTTTCAAGATTATATATAAGATCTCAAGGCAACGTAGATCAGAATTGTGTACCCTGCTCAGTCTAAACCGAAATATCTTTCTGTTGCAACCATATTTTGTTGAATTCAATGCGTGAAGGGGAAAACGATCTTGCTGGAAAATCCATCACAAGAAATTCCCCAAAAGGTATTTAATTGTCTTTCAGTGTCTCTTGATAGTCTTCAGATTGCTGTTTTCTACTTATAAGTGAAAGAAATGTGTTGTTCGTGGAAGGAAAATTCTCCCCAGACAGATCACATTGCTGCCTACTGTACTGGATCTTTGGCTGCTTCCTCACCACGACACTATGGTGCTCAAACGTCTAGAATACATTAAGATTTCACATTCTTCTCATCACTATCATTTGTCAAAGGATATATTGTCGTACCAATGCCCTTATATAAGCTGATGTTGTAGTTTCAACGGTTGTTTTCGGATACTTTTATGGTAAACTACTGTGCTACGTTCTTTTATTCTTCAATGAATGCCATCTTTTGCAGTTTGAAGTCTGCTTACCCTTTTTATTTTTCTTAAGGAATTTCTTTGAGAAGATGCCATCTTCAGCATTTTTCTATCATAAAATAAAAAGGTGGAACGCAGCCTTACATATTACCATTTTGCCTTCCAATTATCCCCATTTGCTAATATCATATAATTGCTACGTTTTGGTCTATTTAATTGAGTTATAAATTTGGCCTATTTGATTGAGTTATAATCTTTCGGTCTCACTTTAACTTTCAAAGTAAAGATACCTGCTCTTCCGTTATCTGCTGAGTTTTTGGCATTTTGATGAAGCATTTTAAACGATAGTTTCAAGTTTGAAAACTAATTTTATGTTATAGTAGTTTTATACTAGCTTATGAAATGTATCCATACTTTTTCAGCATACTGTTTTTAAAAATTTATACCCAGTTTTACACATTTAATATTTTTGCCTACATATTATTTTGATAACCTGTATTTCATAACAAGTGCATACTTTAATACGTTTATTTTATTTTCAACAATTTTAGTCCGAAAATTCATAAATGTCTGTAATTTTGAGACACATTACAAGTGGACTTAAACAATATATAATACGAATGCACGAGAAAATATAGTGAAGTTTGACACTCCCGATATTATTATTCATCTTGGTCGTATTTTATTAAATGTGGCACTACAATATTTTTCTTGGTTTTTTTTACTGCTTTCTACAACTTTTTATTTGACTTGATGTAGTGTTTTTGTTTGTTTGTCAGTATGATTAAAATATTTGATACCCTAATTAAATAGGTTCCATTCATGACAGTAACATGCAATTTGATGTGCCATTGTCTTTTGTGGTACATTTTAATTCTTTTGATTTTCAACCTTTTCATGCCAGTCCGTCCTGAACACACCATAGGAATGCAAACGGTTACCTTACACCTTTCTGGTAGGTCGGACGGTCTGGGTCTCAACAACAACAACACCATAGGAATGTATTCGTTTTCCAAATCTGAAATTTGATATAAAATTTGACATGAAATTTGATATGTCGTTGTCTTTTGATGTATATTTTAATTCTTTGAAATTTATCGGGCTAATCCGTCTTGGGGAAACCCCAGGAATGTATTTCTTTTTGGGCACAATTCGAGGTCGATATAGCTAGAAAGATCATATTTTACATATCGTTATTTTTCGTTGTATATTTTATTTCATTTTTAGAAATTGTACCGTGCCATCCCAGAACATCCTGGTCTCGCCCATAGGCGCTCATAAAAAAGGGCAAGAGATGGAAATAGCCCTCCTTTGGACGTTCAAAGTCACAAACGTGGACATCAAGCTAGTCGAGCTAGTGTTGTAGATCTAATCCTTAAATTTTCCCCCACTGACGTCAGTGGTTTACACCCTCAGGAGAAAAGTTTTATGGATACCCATGGTCTCGCCATAGGAATGTACTCGTTTGTGGGGAATAACTCAAGAACCGGGGCAGCTAGAAATTCAAATTTAATATGTCGTTGTCTTTGTATATCCATTTACATATTTTAGTATAAATATTTTAATAAATGCATTTTTGATACTTTTAAATTACAGACAAATAATAAAAGGGCGTATTTAAAAAGTAATTACGGTTTTTGATTTTGTATTTTATTAATTTATATGCTACGTGGTTTTCCATTAAAATTTTAATTTTTATATTGTTTGCAGAGATGTGCTCGAGATTTATATTATGAATATTGCGAGATGCCAGTGGATAACCATTGAGACTTTCGAGTTCACAGAAAATGAAAAGGACAATTTTATTCATTTCCAACAGTTGCATATGAAAATTGTTGTAGTTCTGGTGCTTAACATTGTAAAATAAAATGGGTTTAAACTGACGTTTCTGACTTTTGTAAAATGTTGTAGCATAAATTAATCGAATTATTTTATGTTCTTATGGTAATTAAAGCTTTTCAATCTGCCTCTAAAGAGAATCGAATCATAAATGTCCGGCTGGCCATATGACGTTCTATCCATTGAGCTACTGATACCATGATTTACTGTTCCGTAGGGTAAATCCTGGATAGATGCCGCACCTTTTTACTTTCCTTATATACATAATGTATAAGGAAAGTATTGTGACGGGGTCGAAAATTCGAATGTGAGTTTTCGACGGGAGAGCACGTTTCAAGCATCCCTGATCGCGAATCAAACATTTTTGAAGTGATGTCTGTGTGCGTGTGTGTGTGTGTGTGAAAGTATGTGTGTGTGTGTGAAAGTATGTGTGTGTGTGTGTGTCAGTATGTCTGTGGAGACGATAACTGACGAACGAATGTACTGATTCGAACCAAATTTGGTACAAAAATCACAATCCATAAACACTGGAAGTCTATTGTTTTTATACGCAATCGAATGTTCAGAACCCCTCTAAATTTTCGAATGAAATTTTGAAAAAATCATCAAAAAATCAAAACCACTAAAACAGTTACGCAAATAGACATTTCTTATGTAAGTTTTCATTAGAAAATGATTGACATAAATTTTAGAACGCTAACATGAGCCGTTCTCGAGATATTGTACATTTTTCAAAAAAAATATCAAAAAGTCATATAAAATAAAAAAAAAATATTTTCTATTGATAAATATGTCCACTTTTCATATGTAATACCATACGATAAATTGGGTGACATCATTCTCGTGGATCTAGCTCGTTCCATTCATGAAAAAAGATACTCTGAGTAACATTTTTGTATTTGAACGCCAATAGTCATTTATCTGCTGTAAGAACAACTTATTTCTTAGTGCATAACGCTTGGCGAGATTTTAGCCACGAATTTGGCGGAATGTCGCCAACTTGGCGACTTTTTGAAATGTTGCCAAATTAACGAAAATCTCGCCAAATGCTTAAAAATGACGCTAAATCAATGAAAATGACGACTCACTGTCGAAAATTCAATGTCTTGGAAAGAATATGAGTATCTACTATAAGAAAAACCTATTTTTTTACTGTAAAAGTAGTAAATTCATTACATTATATAAGGAAAGTCATGTGTTGCCCACATCAGATTTTTTTAAAGTAATATTCTGTATTCTGAGACCCATAGTGCACACACAAGCAACTTATGTATTCATAATAATTTATTTATATTTAGAATATATATGTATTAGGATAAAATAAATTATAAAATACTCAATAAGCAATTATAATTTATTTCGTAAACTCCTTCATTGCGTCATCTATCCCGGATGAGTCAGGTGTTATGCCGCACCAGAAGGGAGACTCTGCGCGTTGGACATAAATGAATTTTAATGGACGTACCAAATATTTTTCTCAAAAAGATATGTGTATTTATATACAAAAAAAAAAAAAAGTGAAATTTTAATTTTGTACAATGTAAAAAATTAACTAAATTCAAAAAATGTTTCTTTTTCTTTAATTTTAAACTCAGTTTAAGAATACAACCAACGCAGACATTAATGAACAACGGAGTAGGATGAACATTGACTTAATAACATAATTATGAAAATTTTACTTATTTTTCAAATACATCTTGAGTGTACCCACTTCTAAGGGAGAGATGCAGCACCTGACGATTCCTGATCTTGGATTTAAACATGACGAAATCACAACAAAAACACTCTACGCGAAGACTTCGCTCAAACAAGTCTCAAACACTGACATTTCTCGAGTTTTAGCCATAATGTACAATTTGTGGTAGCACAATAAAATATTTCATGATAAGTTCTACAACTCATCTTAGAGAGGGCGCGGTAGCCCATTGGTTAGCGCGCTGGAGTTGCACTCGGTAGACCCGGGTTCGATTCCAGCCACTGCCAAAACTGTCGCCGTGTTCATGCGGAGTACGATCACGTTAAACATGTGGGTCCGAAAGTCCTTCCGAGAGGTTGGTGGTAGGGGAAGGAGGGTATGGTCCCTGTGGATGCCTCCCCCACTGGGTTCCGGTCTAAATTGGGTGGCACTTCCCGACCGTCCAAACAGTTACCTTACACCTTTCTGGTAGGTCGGACGGTCTGGGTTTCAACAACAACAACTCATCTTAGATGATAGGTCGGACGGTCTGGGTATCAACAACAACTCATCTTAGATATTTGTCAATTTCAGGTGAAAAAAGGCACAGAAACATAATATTTTTATGAAACACACTTGAAACGCCAAATGGCACACCATTAGTGTTTACCGCGTTACCATCTAACAGTAAGTTGTGGGGGTGGGGGTGCGCAATCTATACCGGATGCAACAACTTTCCCGAAATTACCCTATATGAACTTTTCATGCATTCTCTCTTTTGACTTCAAAATGTATTTTCTGATCTGTTCTCTAACTTTATACCTTTTTTTAACACAGTAACCAATTCTATTTAATTCTCTGTGTATTGAAATTGTTCTTTTAAATCGTACGGGGCTTCAGAAAATTACAAATTCTATATCATTCGTTGTGTTTTTTAAATAAATTTGTAAATCTGGTGCATGAATTCGGTGGCGAAAAAAAAATTCTGTTTCAGATTTGTGTTGATGGCCAAACAAGTGGTTCAGAAGAGCTGAGCACTCAAAGTCTGGGAATTTTAACAACCCATTATATATACACCAAGTTGCAGAGTCAATTTCGATAACCAGATATCGCAATTTCGTCCCAGTAACTTAACAGTTGAGCTTCGGCTAGCCATTTCGAAGATCCAGGGTTCGATTCCCTGTTGAGGCAGCAACGTTCTTTACAAAAGCGCCCGAACAAACCAACCCTGTAGGTTAGCGCAAAGATATCGAAGGTCTGAAGACCCCAGACCGTGCGACTCACATATTGGGTTTAGAGTAGCTATCTGCACGGCCGGGAAAGGATACCTCCTGCATTCAGGAGGCACCCAAGGTCTACCATCCCACCAAACGAACTTTTATTTAGGTCTAAAAATATTACAATTTATAATAAATATTGTGATTAAACAGACAGTTTTACATTATATTTGAACTTGACAAGTACGTCCATTTTACAAAAATGGGAAAATGGTTATTGCGAATATAGATAAAAAGATCATTGAAAACTAATATTTAGAGTGAAGTATAATAACATAATAAAATATAGATCAAAATGAAAGAAAATAATAATTTTTTTTTTTAAGAAAAAAATAGAGGGAACACAATAAGTTCATATAAGTTAATAAGAATGAAATAAAGGGATTCATTGATCAAAATTAAATGAGAGCAGAATCTACTCATAAGCTTAGGTCACTTTATTAGAAATTTCCATGGAAACAAGAATACAGTTTTTAATTTTATCTACTGAAGAGGGATTTGAACGAACTTTGGAGAACCAAATTGGTTTATTAGAGGGGGAAGGTTTGCAGAGATGAAATTTTTTAGAAAAAGGACAATCGAAAATGTAATGGTCAACGTCACCGAATTTATTGCAAATACAGTTAGAGGTGGATTTAATTTTGAAAAAGTATAAGTAATCAAGAAAGGGGCCATGACCAGTAAGAAAGTAAATGAGATATTTCTTAAAAATTTCTAAATTAGGATTCACGACAGGGAGGTAAGACAGGATTCTAGCCTGATCACCAGTCCTGGTGGAAATGTAATCATTAAGATAATTTTGCCAAAGATTAAGAATATGAGATTTACAAAATTTTGAGAGGAGCGAGTAAGGAAAGGGAATAGTAAGAGGGGAACCAGAGATAGCAGCAATTTTGGCATGGTAATCAGCAATTTCATTTCCAGATATGTTATTGTGAGCTTTTACCCAAGAAATATTGACAAGGTTTGTGGCAAGGAGAGCTTTGTATTTAATGGAGTTAAGATAATTAGATTTATTTTTTATTGAGTTAAGAGCTTGAATGGAAGAGAGGCTATCGGAAAAAATCGGAAAAAATATTAACAGGGGTAACAGGGATATCGAAGGTCTGAAAGTGAGCCTAGTACGACTAGCACAGATTCAGCGGACATTGGAATATGGAGCTATGATTTCAAAGCCAGATATAAACTACCACGCAAAATGCTAATCTGGAGGATAAAGATAGAATCAGGAGAAGAATATGAGGTAAAAATAGCAGGAGATAGTCAGTCAGATTATCAGTTAGTTACACGTTAATCTGACATTAGAGAGTGGATAATGCAGAGTACACTTCAACAACAAGAGCGTCGGCTAGCCAGTGCTAAGATCCAGGATTCGATTCCCGGTTGGGGCAGGTTCTTTATAAAGTGTGTATAAAAACATTTTCAATGCCTCCTTAAAAAGTGCAGACATTTGCAAATTATGTGATAACAATTGTTTCGAGGGAGTTTTGATCTCTATCAGGTTAAAGCAGTGGCTTTTCTTAACACACGCTAAGAAAGAACTGTAAGGAGATAGGCCACAAAACAGTAGAATACATATATTTGGAACACCCAAAGAACTGATTTTCAGCGGAGATGACAGACATGGGAACGAGACAACGGTCATAAAAATATCAACACCGAACTATAATGCGGCTCACCCTAGCCCACACAAGCACCAAGCAAAAGAAATGCAACAGAACGGCGCGGATTAATATGGCATTTAAAATAAAACTGAAAGAGAACGAAATTAAAACTTTTGAGTTATTAGCAACAATAAAGGATTGATGAGAAATTAAAGGAAGGAAGAAATAAACCAATCCATATAAAAAGAGAAATACAGAAAAATTGCAAAAATAGTAACCAAAAGTGTGAAATAGGATGAAAGTATCAAATACAGAAAAAATTGGGATAACAATATTCAAAATTACGGAAATATGTAGTAAAAAACAAATTCCTAGAATTGGCATTCATGTCTGCAAAGGGGGATCGAATTGTTTGGGATAGGGTATGTCAAATACCTGTCTTCTTGAGAGGTTCTTCGCTTAGGATTGACGATGTTCCACCCGTAAGCAAAAGGTTAACAAAAAAAAGTAAGATTTTATTATTTTATAATACACTCACGATTAAAAATAATACTGATTTTAATTGTCTCTTAATTTAATGTGAAACTTGGATTTGCTTTCTTGAACACCACAATTTAAACAGGAACAAGAATAAAGAGAAACGTTAAACTCAAACAGATAAATTTCAGCAGTATTTTTCTGTATTTGTAAGTAAATGATTTGAAAATATATATATTGATATTTTCTTCTCTAGACTTGCCCTATGACAACTATGAAATATTTATTCTTCTAGCTTTAATTGCAGTCGAGATACAGGGTGTTAAAACCCCCCATCTTGTGATGTGTAGTAAATATACACTTAACACCGCTCGCACATTACTCGGATAAAACTATCATGTCATTTTCATTACTTGGTGCTGTGGCTGTTTCTTTGGTTCTTGGTGTTGTGGTCTTTCAGCATTAGTGAGTTCATCTGCAGGAGTTCTTTTCAGTTCGTAAAACGATTCAGAAATCCCTTTTCTAGAACATTTTTTTTTACAAAATTAGCAAAAGAACAACCAAACTTTGAGAGGCTATTTCTCCAGATCCAGAGGGTAATTTCAAAAACGGATTTCAGATTTGAATTCAGTATGGTCGAATTAGTATACGTGAGTTTTTTCATCCCTCGGGGTTGCAATCTGGAAACTGACTGACATACTGACATTGGGCTTTATATTGATGATCAAGTTACAGATCATGGCGATGCCCAATTTTAAAAAATTGATCTATGAACTCAGATAATTGATGTCAAGAGACCCCATGTTAAATCTTTGGAGAAATTACTTTTGAAACTATCTCGCCCTATGGCCTGAAATAAATAAATATTTTTATTTAATGTTTTGTTTGATAAGTCGAATATAGTTTGCAGTTAATTAAAATGATTTTAAGTATTTAAAAATCTCTCATTGTATAAAGAATCTTGCTGCACAACGGAAATCGAACCACGGATCTTCTTACTGGCCAGCCGACGCTCTAGCGTTGAGATACTGAAACGGAATTGCAAGCGCTTATTGTCAAAGTTGACACTCTCCACCCACTAATGTCAGAATAACGTGTAACTGATAATCGGACTGACCACTTCCTGTTATTTTAAACTCAGGTCAGCAAAAAATAATTTCAATTTTAATAAGTTCGATAATTTTCCCAATATAAAAAAATAATCGATAAATGAACAAATAACAAATGTAAAGAATGAACCAAGTACAAACGTGGCCCCACTTCATAAACATCTGCTGGAAACTTGGCGATTGGATATGGTCTTACGAGGATGTTTTCCATTCAGCCTAGTGTTTAAGCTTTCCTATGTTAACTTATGGAAAATAGTCCCTAATTCATAGTTCGTTTAAGTTTTTAGAATTTTTCCCCCGTTACTTGTTGCGTCTAGATGTCAAACCGAGGAAGTGTTATCCTTTTAAAAAAATCGATAAAACGATTAAAAGTATTTCTAATATTTATCAAAAACATTCATTTATCCACAGTTTTACAAAATTATGTAAAATATTTCGAATTATTTTTTCCATTTCTTTACACTTATTTATTTTTTACTGATAGTCAGCATGTTGCATACGAGAAAGTAACCAATGAAAGCAAAATTTCTTAAAAGCCAGGATTTTAAAATTTTTCTGGTAGAAGTTCTTTACTAAAATCCTTCTTTTATAGCAAGTTTTTTACAAGTTCTTCATAAAACTTATTCCTTTAAAACATGAAATTAAAATATTTTCTGAAAGGGAGTTATTTAGAAAAATTCTTTCTTTATAGGAAGGATTTTAAAAATTATATGGCAGAAGCTCTTTGCTAAAATCCTTCCTTTAAAGCATAGAATTTGAATTTTTCTGTTAGAAGTTCTATACTAAAATCCTTCTTTTATAGCAAGATATTAAATTTTCTGTGGTACAAGTTCTTTTCAAAACTTTTTTTAGAACATGAAATTAAAAAATTTTCTGGTAAGAGTTCTTCACAAAAATTATTTCTTTATAGGAAGGATTTTAAAAATTATCTGGCAGAAGCTCTTTGCTAAAATCCTTCCTTTAAAGCATGGAATTTGAATTTTTCTGGTAGAAGTTCTTTACTAAAATCCTTAGTTTAAAATAGTTTCATTCTTTCTGGTCATATCATTGCCTGCCTCTTATTGACAAGCGGTAAATACAATAAAACTATGGTCTAAGGGTGATGAAGGTTTGAATAGTTGAGCATTTATTCAGCGCTCTTCTATAGGACAGAAGTCACTTGACTGTGACTAAATATATTGTTTGACACGAAAAATGAGAGTAAGCAAAATTATATATATACCACATTTATTTCGACAAATACATTGATAAATATACTATTATATATATAAGTATCACTGATCACAATCACTTGTAATGGGGTGAAATTATGCATCGGGGTTACATATTTGTGCGTCACAAATAGTTACATATGTGATGATACATAGTAGAACATTATTGAAAATGATCTGTAAATGATTTGAAGAATTCATGTTTTTAACATGTAGTTCTGAAGACATTGCTGGCATTCCAAGAACAATAAATTTGCTTTTAAATGTTAAAGAATGTTCAGTAAAGAATATCCACTTTTGCAATATTGCACATGCTCCAAGTGCTTTTGAGAATATTATAGTTAAAATGTGCATAATTATTGTTAAGTCAGGTTCTGTACAGTTATATCTGAAGTATGTTAAAGTAATACAATTTAAAGTGAATGTTTCTAAAATATTTTTAAATATCATTCACAATTTTTGTCTCACATAATTATGTTGAACTTATTACTTAATTCATTATAAAGTAATTATAACTTTATTACTAGTACTATTTTAATGTTAATTTCAACCAGCATTGATTGTTGAAAACATGCTACACAAGAAATAAACTGTAAAATGTTTATATTGATTTTATAAATTACGGGGAGTAAATTTTAATTTTATGTATTCACTCTCACATATCATATAATTTTAATTTTATAACCTTCGATTATAGAAATTTAATAGCTGCTAATAAACATAAATTGACAGAAATAAATTATGAAATTGTTTGCGCAATTTAAATTAGAAAAGTTTACTTATTTTATGTTAATTATGCAGTGCCTGGCCATTTGAAAAAAAAAATGTTAATTATGCAAACTAGAGTGAATTTAAAATAAGTTTTTATTGGAATTTTACACATAAACTAAAGATTGCAACATATGTTTCATACTTTTCAATAGAATAAATCCATTATTTAATGCCGATTAAATCAAGAAATGTCAGAAAGTCGACGATTATTATAGTTATTCTCTTATGAAGTTTTTATTTAACTTAACTTTTAGAATTTTATTAAAAGCTTTTTTTATTACTATTACTTCTAATTAAAAGAAATTTAGAAATACCAGATCACGATTCCATTTTAGATAACAATTTCTGCGATCACATTTTTACGTAGCTTTAAATTCCTTGAATATTTGAGTCAAATAGAGGATTACAACGTGTTAAAGAAATCACAGCCTAAATTTTTGCTCAAATAAAATGATAAAAAGTTGGCGATTATTTCGATAAAGCTTGAATTTCCTTACGCTAGGATTTCCTAGGTTTCCTAACGCTTGGGGTTTCTAGAAAATCCAAGTGTTTTCGAAACGGTTGCCTGCTGTCTATCACGTTATTTGGATAGCAATTTGCGATGGGATTTTTCTATTTCTTTGTTAGTTTGTAAATCCATGTTGTGTATTGATATTCAATAGTAAAACACGCTGGCATTTTGTCCTATAATTCGTTAAACAAAAATAGGCTAAATAAAAAAATTACGTTTGAGAAGTATAATAAATTCTAACTTTTAATAATTCTCAACTCGTGCAATAAATATGTGACTTAAGAGATGCATCGATTTTAAATCACAATTCGTGCTACATTTTGTTTATGAAATGTAAAAGGTAAATTTTAAACGTTTGAATCCGTGACAATGTGTTTTACAACGAGATTATGATAGGCGCGCTATTCATTATATACTAACTTCAGAATTGTGTCTACTAACTTTTTAGGACTTTTAACGTAAAGTATGTATAAATGACATTGTTCTGTACTATTATTTTGATTCGTATATTCGTTAAAGTGCCAGGTAATTTTGTCATTTTTTCAGAACTTAATAAAAGTCTCAATTATTAAATATTTGCCAGAGTTGCTGTATAATTTAGATTGATTTTCTAGTTTCCATACCTTAGATTTTGGCAATTTTCTACTAAAGCTATTGATGTTTATGCAATATATGAACAATATAATAAAATATTTTGACAAGTTTATATTTTGATTTCTCTAATAGTACTAAACATGATATTATCTAGTAATCATGTATATATCATTCTTATTTGATAAATAGTAAATAAAATGAGTTAAAATATACAATTACTAATTACTGATAAAGCATAATGTGGATATTCTTTAGCAGAACTAATATATTTTATCAACGTTTGCATGTCAGTAGAACAACACTGCAACTTTTTCTGAACTTCTATTTTAACAGCAAAATTCTAATTGTCTTCAATCGACATTTTTATACATTTTATCATAGTATATAAAAATATCACCATTAAAATATGATTTCTATATTACACATATTTTCATTACTTTAATGCATGTGAATGAACTGGAAATTGACATTTTGAAAAATAAATATTTTTCCAGCATCCACAAAAGGTACGTTAGAACCATGCGCAGAACACTACGCACTTAATTCCGTTGAATTTTAGCTCATATCAAAGACACTTGCTAAATAAGACTTCTCATGAATATTACATTGGCAGGAAATGATAGGGAATATTCCAATACTATATCGTTTGAATGTCAAAGTTTTCCATAAAAGAACTTTTAAGGCAGTGCTCGGTTAGTAACCATAGGATGGAGGTTATTCGTATTCAACTAGCCTTAAGCGAGCAAATTGTATTGGAAAGTTATACTGATTTGGCCTGCTTTGATTAAACAGAACTTTGACAAAAGTGCGACAAGGGTACTATTGTCCCATTCAACAATTACAACACCACACAGCTGTATGTCTATGTGACAATGCGTGCAATCAGCTGTAGAGACTGACTTCGGGAAATGACTATACAGAGGACAAACATACTTAAGCTCATAGCTCAAAAATCTGATTAAAATGCATATATACATAATAGGAAAATATTGACTATTCTTAAGAAAAATTATTATTTCAAATCTTAATTCTTTAAATTCATTTATAGGTATATTTTACTAAAATCATGAAAATATGAATATAATCTTATGTTCCAATCACTTTTATTTTCAATTGGGATTTTGATTTAGTTTCATTTAGTTAGCGATTTTATTTGTAATTTCCTACTATCACTATTGTGGTATTGATGCAGAACTACTATTACTACTGGTATTTTTCAATCGAAATCTTATATGTGTACCACACATACCATATTCTTGAACCTAACAAATTTTGATTTCGTGAGAAATTGATGGCAAGAATTGAAGGCTTCCTATAGTCTATTTTCTCTGAAAGAAAATTGCAGTTAAATGTTTAAATTAAGCAATGAAATTGCTTAGAAATCGCTTGATTCTATCAAGAGTTATCGCTCTCTTATGATAAAAATACAATTTCTAATACCTGCTTCATAACTCCTTAGCACAATTATTAATTAATTTCTGTTATGAAAGAGCATGATATATTCACTTATTTTATATGAGGGGGTATACTTATTTACTTTTAAAGCGAAACGAGTTCCAAGGGTAGCTTTCTCAATACAGAATTAAATCTGAATGTATGTGAAAGTTTTGTTCACATAGTAAAATTCAACCAATTTGAGTTAAAAAATAAAATTTTGTACATAGGTTGCACTCATTATGATTGGCGAAGCCCAAATTCAAAAATTCCATCTATGTATTGAGAAATCTGAAGTGGAAGGCGAGATAATGTTATGTTTATGAAGAAAAAAGTAATGTAAAAAAATTAGTGCATTAAACAGAATATTCTATTTGTTTTATATAACTTGTACAATTTTACATGTTACTAGGCTGTCTTGTGCATTAATTATTTAATGATTTGGATTTAATATTTTGAGTTTTTCACTACTTTCATTAAATAAACGTTTCAATTAATAAACACGTAGCTAGATACTTTGATTTGCTTTCAGTTTTGGGTCACGAGAGAAAGCCTTATTTATTTTTTTTTCATTTTAGGTTAAAAAACTTTCTATTTTGCTATTTATCTAATTTGGTCTATTTTTGCTGAGCATTAATAATTTTCAGTTAACCACTTTTTTATTTACGTCATCATTTTAAATAAAACGTTTGAAATAAATGACAATCTTTAGAATAGCCATTATTTTCCAATATTGATTGTGTTGATAAAATGCTTTTTTTCTAAGCAGTAACAATTACTTGCAACTACAATTTTCTGATGGACTGCAAGTAAAATAAGATTAAGAAACAGTTTCATATAAATTTTACATAATCTTCATTTTCACATTTAGATACATTTCAGAATCTACGTCATAATCTGATGACGTGGATAGTTTCCTGACGTAGTGACGTAATTTAGGATAGATTATGCATGTAAAATACATGATTAATATATTCTAAAAAGTTTTAGAGATACTGATATCCTGTTGCAATAAAATTTTAAACATAATTTGATCATAAATTTCCATTTTTTCCCCAAAGGTCAAACATTTCTGCTAGTTTTGAACTCTTTAAATTATTATTTTTTTTTCTGTGTAGGTAGTCATTACACTGAATTTCAGGATAACAGAATCTCAAATATTGACATTATATTTTACATAATATTTGGTATCTGTCAAATAATATATTGTACATTCAGGAAACTGAGTTTTGTAGCCGAACATGAATCAAATGCGATATTAGTTTCTAATAAGGCGTGTATCATAAATGTAAATTCTCAAAATAAGGTATAAAATTAAATTAATAATTTAAATTCTCAAGTTAAGAAAATAAAATTTGATTTCGTCTTCAAACAAAATTTTTGAATTGATGAGAACTTTATAAACCTATTTACAAAATTTTAGTAGACAAAAACGTCACCAATGTTTAAAAATTTAGATTTTAATTTATTTTATCATCTTACAACTTAGAATAGAAAATAAAATTTAGATGATATCTTCAAGTGAACTTTTTGTTAATAGGTAATATCAGAAAGATTAAAGTCGAACTTACGAAATGAGAACCTAAATTTTTATCAAACGTTATTTCTTACTTTAAAATGAAATTAATAAACTTGTTCACGATTTTCACTGATTATAATTAGTTGAAAACATTTTATCGCTAATTATTCATGATCGCTTACGACAGGCTTATAAATATATGACATAGATATCTTTTACAAATATATACCATTGATATATATGCATATGTTGTCCATAGGTTTCAAATTTTGGGTGAAAAATGTTTATTTGAAATATTCTATTTTTTTTTTCAGTCTGAGACAATTTCTCAAATACCTTTAAAATTCTTAAACTAAAGTATGAACTTTTCTCTTTGAGTATTTACTTTGTACTTATAGTTTGCAAAATAATAAGTGATGTAACGCTTTGAATACAGATTCCTGTCGGAAGATGGAAAGAAGCATGAAGCCGTTATGAGACGGCGCAGCTGTTTCGCTTAATCTTCTTATTTTTTGTGGTGTTGCTGTTTGGCTTTGGCAAGGCGTACAGAGGCAGTGAGGTGCGTCGCTTTTGCACTGCTGGATTCAGGTCGTAAGGAAAATTTGCTTGCAGCAGAATCTCTTTGAAAATGCGTACGATGTTGATGTTATCTTTGGCAGACGATTCAACAAAACGATCCTCCCAGTCGATGCCTACTATCGTATCAGCAATCGCCTTCTGTACTACACGTTGCTTTTCAAGGTCGCATTTGTTGCCTACAACCACGATGGGGACATCGGATTGCTTGTGTTCCACGAGCAGTTGCTTCAGGCGCTGAACCTCTTCAAAAGACTCGTTGTCGTTGATGGCGTAGACAAGGATGAAGGCGTCTCCAGTGTCGACGGCTAATTTGCGCATGGCAGGAAATTCGTATGTTCCACTAGTGTCCAAGATGTCCAATACGAGACCTGTGCTTCCAACATCATATTCTCCACGGTATAACTCTTCGATGGTTGGCAGGTACTCACTTGGGAAATAGTCGTACAGGAATTGGTGAACGATAGCTGTCTTACCCACGCTGGCGGCGCCCATCAGTACTAAGCGGTAGTGGCCTTTGATGTCGTAACATGAGTTCTCGTTGACGCTTGTCAGAGAAGGGGTGTGTGAGCTTGGCATGGTGAAGTAGAAAAGGAATGTTGCTGCTATGAATTAGTAGAAGAAGGCTGTAATCTGTTGGGAAGAAATAGGGTTAAACAAAAGTTTTGGAACACAGAGCGAACTCTTGGTGGTCAAAATTCAAAAAATGTTCAATACAAATGTGCATTTTCAATAAAAACAACATATTTTATAATTTTTATTAATAAAGTTATGTGATGCCAATGACTTTAATCCATTAAGCAATTACATATATTTTAAAGTTATTAAATATACGTATTTTCTATATTTGATTCAATGAGTATTGTAAATTGAATATGAATAAACACTATCGTCATTGTAGCATATTAAAAACAGATTGCAGCATTTACTGTTTTAAATTGTAATATTTTAAAAATTTGTTAATCTCTTTTTCCCGCATCTTAAGTTCTCAAAAACATTTAAATTAGTTGGTTCAAATTCAATTTTAGATAATTGTAGCATTTGTAAGCTCGTTGTACTCGCACTAAATTTAATAAAATTTTAAAAGGAACTTTACGATAAATATTATACATTAAATTGTTCATAACTTTATATTAAAAAAGAAAAAATATGACACACATAAAGTTCAATATCTTTTAACACATAAGTAAAAATGGGAAATAACAGTTTTTATTATCTAATATGTTTTATTACTAATACATTAACAATGCTATTATATAACAATTACTTATTAATAATAATTAATGAAATACCTTAAGAGATACATATTGAAGTCATTTGGCTCACAAATACGTTTGGTTATCTGACGTTCAGATAAGAATTGTTCTAATTAAAGATTTGATACCACATAAAAATTATGTTTTCAATTTGATAGACATTCTAGCATCACTGTCATCAATATTTTGCAAAAACACATTTTTGTTTTTGCTTAATGCATTCTTTGATTTTTATTACACTTCTTTATTTCGGTAGTACTCGATGTGTATTGCCAGATTGAAAGTATGTCAATATATGAATACATCTCTGAAACATAGCTACTTACGTTGTGACTTGCTGGCACTCCAGACTAGTTCGGTGCAGGCAAAGACCAATGCCAACTATGAACACATGGCCTGTAAAAGAGATCAAACAAACGAGAGAGAAAAGTGGGTCAATATGGCTTCTGCTCAGATTCTCTAAACAGTGCCGTATCTGCTTCCAAATCAATACTACATAATCTCAGAACCAAATAATGTTCTATTAATGAGGAATGATATGTTTTATTCTTCTAATTTTCAAATAATCTCTGTCTCTAATATTGTTACATAAATGAGGAATAACACTTTTTACTCTATTTTACAAACAGTCTTTATTGTTAAGAATGTTATATATATGATGAATGGAACTTTTTACCCTTTTGATTTTCGAATAATCTCAACTATTTACCCCCAAGAATGTTGTATTACTGAGTATTGACACTTTTACCCTTTCAATTTTCAAATAATCTCAATTATTTACCACCAAGAATGTTACCGAGGAATGACACTTTTACTTTTGCGATTTTCAAATAATCGATATTGTTCACCACACTCAAAGGGGAGCAAGGGTGAATACATATCTCCTAAGTGTTCTTAAAATTAAAAATATACAAAGTACCATTATTTGAAAGATTTAAAATCGTCAGTGACGAATTCTTGAGACTTTAATTTAATTCAATTTAAAGTTTATTAATATAAATTCATTCGCTGTAAAATAAAAACTTCATTAAAAATAAATTTATTCATTTTTTCAAGATTTTGTGATGGCTCAAAGTAAAATAATTTTATATTTAAGTATACCCATTTCACAGGTATATCACGACAGTTTCCTTAAAATAGAATGTATGAATTACATCAGTATTTCGCATGTGAAAAATAATTTATTTCTTATTCGAAAACATATATTTTGAAATAAAGTCAATATTACTGAATATAATTTGCTTCAGATTTATTTTAGATCGTTTCTTTTGATCGTTTTGTTGTATTTACTACCGTTAATTTATTCCGTATTTGCTAATGAATGTCCAATACTCATAAATTTAAACTTAATGTATCAATCACTACTATTTTTAATTAACATGACTAATTATTAACTGTTAATAATTTGCAATATCTAATATATTATTTGAACCCCATGTGAAAAGTTTCTCGGTAAGCTACAGCTTTAATCACTTCCATATGTGCAATGTGGCCGTTGGACAGCCGAAACTAATTCAACCCATATCCACAAAACCCGATTAAAAGAGGCGCTCTTAAACCTAGGATTGCGCTGCCATTACAAATAACAGAATCTATAGAGCAGTTTTACTCTTTTTATAAGCTATTTAGCGTAGAACAGATGATATCAGCAATGGCAATAAAACTTTTATTGCACCACAATTTTGGGAATCTCTATTAACACTGACTAATTCATCCCAGACTCGCAGTCTGCATTACATTATTTTGATGTCGGCGTTGTCGTAGGATTATTTTTTTTCTAACTTTTCTCATCATAGGCATTTAAGTGTCCCTCATCATTCCCTCGTGGTATAGGATATTTTTTTTTGTTTTAATTTCTTCATCGAAATTTTCAAAATGTATAGGATTCCTAGGAAAGTAACCCAGTAACTATGCAGGGTTCCTAAGAAAGCAACCCAATAACTTTACGGGGTTCCTAGGAAAGCAACTCAATAACTTTACAGGGTTCCTAGGAAAGTAACCCAATAACTATGTCAGGATGGGTCCCTGAATGCATAAGTTAGGTTTATCTGTAGAAGAGTGACTATTTCCAAGCAAATAAAAGGGATGGCAGTGCTCCGGAGAACTTAAACGTCAGGATACGAACTCGGTAACAAAGCAAATAGATGAAAAAAGTCAATTACAAAACTGTAATAGCATTGTGAAATGAGTAGGAATCGAAGTAAAACTGTTATAGAAAGAAATTATTTGATATAATAGGGTTATTAGCGAATGGCTGTTCTATTCAGAAATACTAAAGCCCTTGAATCTAAATATACAGCTTGTTCAAAATGCCTTCCTTCAGTGAAAATTAAAACTCTAGAAAGCATTTTAACACTAGAACGACGCCGACGGAGGAATTTTTGGAGGAATCTTTATGTAGTTATGCGGTCAAAATGACTGCTTCCATTGTTTTAGTGTTGAAGCGTATTCGAGAAAGCATATTAAAGCAAGAAAGCATATTAAAGCAAGAAAGCATATTAAAGCAAGAAAGCATATTAAAGCAAGAAAGTATATTAAAGCAAGAAAGCATATTAAAGCAAGAAAGCATATTAAAGCGTATTCGAGAAAACATATTAAGGCAAGGAAGTATATTGAAGAGTATTCGAGAAAGTATATTAAAGCATATTCGAGAAAGCATATTAAAGCGTATTCAAGAAAGCATATTAAAGCGAGAAAGTATATTGAAGCGTTTTCGAGAAAGTATATTAAAGCATATTCGAGAAAGCATATTAAAGCGTATTCGAGAAAGCATATTAAAGAGCATTCAAGAAAGCATATTAAAGCGTATTCTCGAAAGCATATTAAAGCGTATTAGAGAAAGTATATAAAAGCGCATTCAAGAAGGCATATTAAAGCGTATTCGAGAAAACATATTAAAGCGTATTTTAACAAGTATTGCATGTTTCACCGTGATACAGGCATATTAATTATATTAATTTTTGACTTTTATTCTTTGTCTTTCATATACGATTTCATTGGTTCGTTCTGTCGATTCCTACCAATTAGACAATGTTCTGCAACTCTGTACTCGGCTTACTCTCATCTATCTCTCTTTGTTACCGAGTTCATTATCCTAACTTTTTAAATTTAGAGGCACTTTAATAACTTTTATTAGATGCTGCATGATCGCTGTACTAAAAACAGACCTAAGGTATACACTCATGGACCTTTTCTTAGAGACTTTCCTAGAAATCTTATACATCGATTTAAATGATTTTACGAGCGAGGAATTTTGATACCGTTTCCCACATTTGATCCCGCTGTGTAGCGGCGTGGCTGCTGCTTTATTAGTCAGCAGGTGCTTCCCAAAGATAATCTAACTATTCTCATTGAGACATCTGCTCTCTCTTGTAAACATGTGCAGCCTGCATTCGAATAAGTAGGTGTGTTCGGCTGAGATAGTGTTCAGTCAGAATGACTCTTGTTCAGATAGAACTTTGAAAGCTGAATCTATAATCAAGATCATGTCTACTTTGTTATCTCTCTTTTGATTGGACTGACAATACAATTTCGATATTGACTGCAGTTCTCTTCATTCATTAGTATGTTTCGATATTGATCATGGGGATATTTCTTTGAGGTTGGGGATATAAGTGGATTTAAAAAAGATTTTCATTGTGAAGAAAATAATATTGGATGTCAACAATGTTTTTATTTAGTACTATTATAGTTCTGCTATGGGTTATGACCTACATATAAACATCTTTATTCGTATACGCCATTTGGATGCATTTGGATATTTATAAAGCATGATGTTACAGTTTACATCGTCCGTCTTAACCCTAGCTGGAGCTCCTAGGTAAAAGTAAATTTCAGCTCCCCACTCCTATAAAACTTGTATAGTAAAAGAGGAAAAGATATATTGAGCACGGAAGATGGGCTGGCTTCCAGCATTAACTATGGCCCAAAACGACCCTGAGTTTATATTGCAGTCATGTGCATTGAATATATGTGTGGAGGAAAGGATGTCGCCAGGACCGAACTCGGGACCTCGTGCTTACAAGACCGACATTATAATCATAGAACAAAAGCTAGCTTCGGCTCCGTTCTTATAATTCGGGTATAGGTTCCAAGCATCTTTGATCAGATGTCTTTGCTGCCGCATATGTATAATTGAATATTTTTGAAATGCATATTTTATTGATAAAATGATTGAAATCTACTACCATCATGGAAGTAGAATAAAGCACCATCATCTTACTATGTTATATTAATGATGGTACTATGCAGTACTACTATTAGAGTAGCAAATATCTTTATTTGAATTTTTTATAACTATTTCAATATACTTTTCTTCAAAAGCTTATAAAACGGAGGAGTGGGAAAAATTATTTGAAATTAACTGCAGTGTGGTTCAATTTGACTTTCTCAAATCAGAATCTACTTTTGTAGCTTTTTTATTTCTCAAATTTTACAAGAAAATTTTGAAAAATTGGTATAGTGGGTCCAAATGATTGCATTTGTAGCGTGTTACCCTTCACTTTAAAGGGTTTGAAAAAATCTATCGATTGGTACCATATTTGCATTGTAACCTCATGGGGGTAACTTGACCCCCAAGGGGGGTTAATGACGTCACAAACAAAAAATTGGATCGTAGCTATTTTTCACAACAAAGATTAAAACTATTAAGTCTCGTGCTCATTGAGCCGTAATAAAATCCTTTTATGCCTGATTATAATATATTTTGTTCCATGCTGCCATGTTAAAATTCTGCCTTTGTAGAGACCATATTTGAACGTTCCAATCAGTTGAATCCTTTTGTTCAATTTCAAATATATTCACTAACCATTTGTTTTATAAGAAATGTTTTAAACTATAGTTTAAAAATGTTGATATTTAAGTATATATAAAATCAAGTAAAATATTTTAAATATTAGGTATTTAAGATGTGCTACGTAATTAAGAACACATTTTCTAAAAGTGTTCATTTTAAGTAAATTCATATCAGAGAAAATATATTTTCACACCAACTAAAAGACAGAGATTTTAAAATGGTAGAAACGTTTCAGGATAAATATAAACCATTTTAGACCAATCAATACATAAAATGACTAACCATTGCAATATAAGAAACATTGAATAAATTAATATATGGTACTTTTACTGTTTAAGACAGAAGTAAGGGCTCTCTCTCTCTCTCTCATTTAGGACTGAAGCAAGTAAATAGTTATTCGAAACCCAAAACTAAATAACTTAATTAAATGCGACTAAATATAACTTACGAAAACATTTAAAAGATCGGTTGATTGCCCCGTTCAGGTTTTCTCCGTCAGGCCTCGACTGTAGTAGCCTGATGTTATACGAACTCGTTAAAATATATCTTCAAGTACGAGCTTATAATTGGAAAGTGTTTAGTAATACAGAATGGCTCGAGGTCACCTCATACTCCCTCTTCTCATACTCCTCTGATTGGAAACGTGCACATGAAGCCTTCCTTTCAGCCTTTCAAACAAGACTTCGCATCAAAAATTAGCGGGGGGTTTTATGGAGTTAGCCCACGAAAGCTGGTCATAACACAGCAATTAAATATTTCATATTACAACAATTTAGTCTAATTATTTTATTTCACAGAAATGGAAATAACAGATTAAAAATTCGTAATGAAATTATATATATATATATATATATATATATATATATCAATCAATTCAATTACATATTTGTATTCAATCACATAATAACCTCAAATTTTTCTGTTTAAAAATATTAAAAGCTGAAAAATTCATTCATATTTGTATAATTTTTACTTTCTTATGCATGGAAGAAATATCCCCCCCCCCCCCTCCCTCCCAAAAATTTTCAACGTTAGAGTACAATTTAAGACCTCACTACCACATTTCCAACACTTTTGGAAGTAAGTGTGCATGTGTGCAATTCACATTTAAATTTATTTCGCAAAACTTTGTGCTGTTGATAAAAGGTTTAAATTTTGTTGAATTTTAAGCAGGGAAATGTTGAGAATATTTTTGTTTAATATGATTATTTATATTGCTTTATATATAATGATATTCATCCTACTTGGAGTGCGATGGGTATCATGCATATTTTTATTTATTATTTGAAGGTTTTGAAGTATAATTAGATAATGCTTCTATAAAATGTCATCTTATTAAATTGATTTATGAGTATAATATCAGTTATACATATGTCATATTAAAACGATCCGTTGATGTTTTAAATAGTTTTTACATTACAGAATTTTATTAAAATTATGTCAAAAATTAGATTTAAAGTGGAAGTTCGGCATTCAAATTATAATAATTCCTTTCATTTTATATTCTTATATTGCAACGAATTGGTAATTCCATATATTGCTAATTGTTATATTACTTTGCAGAATTCAAAAATAATCTTAATTATATTTATATTATCGAAAAGAAAACAGAAAACTGTTCTTAAATAGAGAAAGATATAAATTACATGGAATTTTACATTTAGAATATGACGAAAATTATCGCTCACTACATACCTTCCGTTTGGAAACAAGGCAATTCCAGAATAATGCTGTAAGCTGACGGCGAAAATTAAGAAGTCCACTAACACCTGTAAACAGCACTGGCATTCTTATGCGACGCAATTTTCAGGACGCGAGCAAACTCACGTTTTTCAAGGAATTCGAAAGACAAGTCACTCGCAATCAACTGCACTCCAAGAACAGTTGTAAGCAGACGATAGTTATTCTGGCAGATTATATACTTTCTGAAAGCTATTCCGGAGCATGCGCTGTTTAGAAAAAAACTCCGGGATTGTGGAGACAAAGGAGACGCTTATAGAAGTTTGGAACATATGATGTTGAAAGATACATCAGAAAGATGAAAGAGAGGAAAAAAATTCTTCTGTTTGTAAAGACACAAATAGTTATCTATTTTCTGCCCGTGCCTTGGAATATGCGAGAATGTTTTCTTTGGTATAGGGAATGGCAGTGTGACCGCTTATCACGTGTTCGGTAATTTAGGAAAATATCTTCGTATTTTTAAATATCTTAATAGGTAAAAATATATTCACGTGGCATCAAAGGTTATGTGTTTGGCTGGGACTGTGAGTTTACAAATTTTAAAATGGAAATTTTAATTTTTTCTTTAGTTATATATTTATATTATATTCATTCAATTATTGGAAACCAGTAAACCCATAGTAAAACGTCTTATCCAGCACTTTGTTTTTTATAGAGAAGTATTTAGAGGTTTGTAAGGGCAGAAATTTTGTTTGGTCCGGCAGTACCAGACCTTGAATCTGACTTTCGAATCCCAAAAAATTTCCGAATGTAAATCCCGAGCTCATCTTGTTCGGAAGAAGTTTAAGTCACAGTACATCTAATCCAAATTTATGTTTATCCAAATGTGTTACATGCACGAATGTTTACAATTTTTGCTCTCAGAGTAAAGGTAAAAGTTGATTTTTTGAACAACACCTTTACCTATCTGAAATGAACAAAATAATTTTCTGTACTACATTAAACTTAATTTACAGATTTTTTAAACACTGAACCGGCCCGACTCGGCTCATATACAAACCTGACTCAAACCGCGGCTAGTGTCGAAATTCAGTCAATAGGCCAATCCCGAGTCTGTTATAAAGTCTGGTATATTTCCCGGACAATCCATCAGCTACGTGGGTCGTAAGCCTCCCTCAAACATATTCTACGTCCAACTAATATATTCTGTATAGACAGCAGGCGAGAACTTCAGTCAAAGTTAATGCTCGCAGAAAAACAGCTCCCCTGCCTACTTCATCATATAGAATAACATAAAGGAGCAAACACATTAAAACGACGATAGCTAATTAAAACTGCATAAGCTACATCAACTAAACAAGAAAGATCGATCATGCATAAACATTGATTATGAAACACTTCTCTAATGAAATGCAATTTATTTAAATATCTTTAAAATGTGATACATTCAGCACTGATGTTTTTTAAATTATCACAGTACTACAGTAATTTATTATACTTGAAAACTTAAAACTTCATCGAAAAAGGTAATGCTAGTTACACAAAATGAAATTTATTCAAATGACGTCATCGAAATATAAATCATCTGCCTCTCTATGTAAAATCAATGAATGTTTCATTCATATCACTTATATTCCAGACTCCAAAGCTAAATAATTTTGAGTGAAAAAAAATTCAGCAACTCTTATACAACCCGCCTTACAATCGTTTGATTTGTTTACATTCCGTATGCTATAGTATGACGTTAAAATCAGGCTTCGTTGTAGGATTAATCGAAGTTTAGTGATCATTTAAAATCGAAAACATTGTAATTGCGTTGACACAGAGATGAGATAAACAGATAATGCGTAAAAATAAAGCGGTTTTATGATGGATGCGACACCAAATATAAATATAAATGATCTTTAAACATCTGCGGTAACATCGAAAAAATGGAAGCCATATATATATATTTTTTTTGCAATTAGTTATGCGATTTCTTCATATATCATGAGTGTAATTATTATTTAAATTTTATTTAAACAACTACACAACATATTTTGCTCCAATAATATATTATATTAGCTCCAATATATTTTGCTCCAATAATATTTGCTCCATATTTTGCTCCAACCAATGGGCTACCGCGCCCCATGAGCAAAACAACTACACAACATATTTTGCTCATGGGGCGCGGTAGCCCATTGGTTAGCGCGCTGGAGTTGCACTCGGTAGGCCCGGGTTCGATTCCAGCCACTGCCAAAACTGCCGCCGTGTTCATGCGGAGTACGATCACGTTAAACATGTGGGTCCGAAAGTCCTTCCGAGAGGTTGGTGGTAGGGGAAGGAGGGTACGGTCCCTGTGGATGCCTCCCCCACTGGGTTCCGGTCTAAATTGGGTGGCACTTCCCGATCGTCCAAACAGTTACCTTACACCTTTCTGGTAGGTCGGACGGTCTGGGTTTCAACAACAACAACAACATATTTTGCTCAAATTTATTTACTCATTTGATGCGATAATTTAAATATTTCCGAAATTTTTAAAAATAATTTATGAATTTTAACCTCGCTTAAAAATTTTAGCAAAAATAAGTCCCATAGCGTTCAATGTATTTCATTTATTGAACTCTGATTAAATCCGTAACTAATTGGGGGATATTATTCAATTTCTTTCCCAAACATCCCACAGACCGTTTTAACAACATTTCATTTCGATAGAGTCATTATTACGACAATTATCAGGCGAATGGGCAGACAGACAGACAGAATGGTCTAAGTCATAAACACTTTTAAACCACGTTGGAAAGTGTTAATGAAAAGTATACGACCCAACTGTTAAAATATCATTGAATAAATTACATCGAATTTTGAAGAGCATAACAAATAAAAAACATATGTTATAGATATAATGGGCTAACATTATTAACTAAATTCGGTAAATAGAGCATCTTTAAAGTGCAACAGTGAATATAAAGAGTTCTGAAGAAAGGTATAGAGGTTGGATATCCGATTTATTTTGTGGTGTGGCGTACAGCATGTTATTATATTTTACACCTTTTTCAATTCGAAACTTTAATTTTCTCCTAGAATTACTTACATGCAAATCCTCCAGAGCCCCACAAATGAATTATATCCCTTCCAATGTTTTCTGTTTGTGAGCCGTATTCTTGAAAGCCAGATTCGCATTGTTGCATTCGCATATTCGCATTGTCGTAACGTATAAGTATAATATATTATTATTTTTTACATCTTTTTCTATTCAAACCTTTAATTTTTACCCAGAATTACTTATATTAAAATTCTATTTACTTAAATCCACAAATGAATTATTTCCCTTCCAGTTTCCTATTCGTGAACCGTATCCTTGAAGAAGGTCACTTTCCCCAATGTAGATTCGCATTGTCTCATCGTGTATTCATATTTACTTATATTTAAATTTGCCCTATCCCCACAAATGTATTATATCCCTTCTGGTTTCCCATTCGTGATCCTAATACTTGGAGAAGGCCACTTTCTCCCAGAGCAGACTCGTATTGCCGCATTTGTGTACTCGCATTGTAGTGACGTACCACATGTTATTGTTTTTTACAACTTTTTCAATTCAAAACTTTAATTTTCACCGAGAATTACATGCAAATTCTCCAGAGCCCCACAAATGAATTATATCCCTTCCAATTTTTTATATTTGTGAGCCGTATTCTTGGAAGTTACTTTCTCCCAAGTCAGATTCGTATTGTCGCATTCGCATACTCAGATTGTCGTGATGTATAACATATTATTCTTTTTTACACCTTTTTCTATTCAAAACTTTAATTTTCACCCAGAATTACTTATATTAAAATCATCCTTAGATGCACAAATGAATTATATTCCTTCCAGTTTCCTATTCGTGAGCCGTATCATTGGCGAAGGTCACTTTCTCCCAATGTAGATTCTCATTGTCTCATTGTATATTCACATTCACTTATATTTCAATTCTCCCTGTCTCAATGAATTATATCCCTTCTGGTTTTCCATTCGTGATCCTAATCCTTGGAGAAGGTCACTTTCTCCCAGGCCAGACTCTTATTGCCGCATTCGTATATTCGCATTGTCGTGACGTACTACATGTTATTATTTTTTATACCTTTTTCTATTCAAAACTTTAATTTTCACTGATAATTACTTACATGCAAATTCTCCAGAGCCCCACAAATGAATTATGTTCCTTCGAATTTTTTCTAGTATTTGTGAATCGTATTGTTGGAAGTCACTTTCTCCCAAGTCAGATTCGTATTGTCGCATTCGCATACTCGCATTGTTGTGACGTATAACATATTATCCCTTTTTACATCTTTTCTATTCAAAACTTTGATTTTCACCCAGAATTACTTATATTAAAATTATCCTTAGATCCACAAATGAATTATATCCCTTTCAGTTTTCCAATCATGAATTGTATCTTTGGAGAATGGTCGATTTCTAAAGGCAGATTCACTCCGGCAGTTAGCCTACCATATTTGATAAGACATTGATTCGTTTTCTGATAATGTTCTAACTTTGGTTTCGTATCTAAATATTTTTTTCAGCCCTTCGCTAGTTGGTTAGAATTTAGATATGAAACCGTAATCAGAATACTAATGTTTGAATGGAATCCTCCAGTGATAAGCTTACTTCTCTTACATAGTATTAAGAAAATACTGTTATCGCAAAAATTTTCGATTTCGAGATTTTGATGACAATATATCTTTTAAGACCTCCTGAACACGGTTTGCCTGTTTTTGGAGTGATGTCTGCTGTCTGTGGTCGATTCCTTGTGTACACGATAGCGGCCATAAATATTAATGGATTCTCAAGAAATTGTATATCCGGCTTTGTTATCAAAAAATCTAGAACTAGTTAGAAGTCTTTTTATAAATTCGAGTAAAAACTTCGAAATTTATTCAAAATTTTATATTTTTTTAATATGGCAGCATAGAACAATATTCGACATAATCCAGCATAAAAAGGTTTATTTATAGCTCAACCAACTATCACGATACTTTATAGTTACATTCATTGTTGTGAAAAATAGCCGCGATGTAATTTCTTTGTTCGTGTAATCATTAGCTCCCCTCGGGGGAGGGAGGGGGAAGTTTCCAGTCCCTCGGAGGGGGGGGATACATTGTCAAGTAGGGTATAAAACAAAATATTTTTTAAGCCCCTTAAATTAGTTTTGTGCTCTCGTGCTGGGGGACGGCATTTTGCTCCTTTCCGTTTGGATTATCTGGATTCTGGAAAGCAACGTGTGTTGCTCCCACGTGGTAGTACTTTTCACTGGATTCCGAGATGGATGTTCCACAAGACAAGCTGCATATTACGCTGCAGGATGCTGGTGAGTTGGACGGGGAAGAACTACGGCTTCTCAGGGATGTGAGGACTGCCTACCATGACGCTACACCCAAGGACGGAGTAATGAAAGGATGGAAACAGGACATCAAGGACATCGTGAACTTCTGCACCCTCGTAATCTTCGTGATGGCGCACTACATCAAGGAAATGGTTGCAAACGGACTAATCGCTCAGGACAAGGACCAACTCTCCCGGATAGAAGGTATGTTTTCTTTAATAATATTTATTTTCTTGACACAGGATTTGAAAGCTTTTAATGCTAGTGTTTTACTTGAAATTTAGAACTGTAATATTGTAGATACTGAGGAATTGTATGATAAACTCTTAAAAGTAGAATTACTAAAATGTTTTTACAGGGTAGATGATTACCAAACTCCAACTAAATCTAACAAAAGGGCTAGAATCGAGAAATCTCCCCCTAAGGGAGTTCCAACTAAAAATAAATTTGATCTGTTAATGGATAACATGGAGCAAATGCCAATGATAACATGGAGAAAGATATAGACCATGATAGTGATACTAGTAATGTTAATGATAAAACTACTGAGGTAAATGATAAAATTGTAGATGTAAATAATGTTAACAAAAAGGCTAAGGAAGGAATTGCAAATCAAAATATTGAATTTAAAACTGCCAATGAAAACTTGAAAACGGTTAAAAATAAGAATAGGACTAATGCTGAAACAGTAGAAAAAAAGAACCCAAAGCTGAATTCTTTTATTAAATTTAGTGACAATTATCAGGAACTCCTCAAAAAATAAAATGAGACAACTAGTAACAAAGTACCTGAAAAACTGCCAGGAAACATGCTAAAGTTGATACCCAAGGACGCTGACGCCTATAGGGCTGTTCAAAGTTACTTGTCAAGTGAGAAAATCCCCTTCCACAGTCTAAACCTAGAAACGGAAAGGTCAAAAATGTAATTTTGAAGGGTTATCAACTAGCTTTGACATCGAGGAACTAAAACAGATTCTAACTAATGAAGCTAACCTCAACCTAGTCAGGGTTTCTCAGTTAAGAAATACTAGAACAAGGATACCTCTGCCGATCTTTCTACTCAGCTTCAGGCCCACTGACGATTGGCAGAAAGTCTACAGACTGACAAAAGTAGCTTACATGGCTGTGAAGCTGCAGGTCTTCAGAGCCCGTGGTTTTAAAATATGTTACCGGTGTCAGCAATTCAATCACTCTTCAGATAATTGTACGATGCCACCCATGTGTCTCAAGTGTGCGCAGGGTTACCTGACACAAGATTACCAGAGAGCAAAGACCAAAAATCAAGTAGGAAACAGAGGAACACGAGAAGAAGAGGCGAAAGCCTCTCTAGGCAAAGGATGAGACTAGGCGGGGCATCTAGGCAAACTAAAAATTAAGATTAAATAAATAACAAAGATAAACTAGGAATAAAAACTAAAGCATCTTAACTAAGAAGAGCTAAAGCGCGCGTGGGCAAAGACACTTACACTGCAGCGTTGGCTGCGGCCTAGGGGAGACCCTCTCGGCTTGTCCGAGGAGCCTGAAGCGGGGCTATCGTGATTCCTCTTCTCTTCTTCCTTGGGCCTGGCCCTAGATAAGGGGTGTCCGCTCTGACGTCATTGTAAGCGTTGGCGTTTTGAATCCTCTCAGTTCCCCTCTTGTCTTTGTGTGGGAGTTTGAATACGACATAGTGACACTGACCGTTGCTTACATTTTACAATGTGCGGATTTTATTACGAGTTTTACTATGCTACGAGTAAATTAAGATTATAAATCAGATATTTATTAAAGTTTAAAGATTAAGTTTTACATAGCAATGTAGTTTTAAAATGATTATGAAGGCCAGGCTTTTCAATATATCAAATTGATGTTCAACGTAGTGCTTACTTGGATATAATAGAAAACTGAATGCTGTAGGAGGGTAAGCTAATTAAAGAATTTCTTCTTTATTGTAGTTTTTACGAATTATATTAATAAGTATTAGGCTAAACTGGTTATTACTAAGATATATTAATGGATATATTATATGCTATTACACATTAATATTCATATTTATATTGAAATTGTCAATTAAATACTGTAAAATTTGCCGTAGATTTAATGTTTTTGTAAATTTATATATATAAATACTTATTCTTAAATAAGAAAATGACATTTAAATCAATATTGTCAGTTAAATATTGTAAAATTTGCAGTAGATTTAATGTTTTTGTAAATTTATATCTATTCTTATATGAGAGAAAAAAGCAAAGGGGTCAATACATAAAAATTAGTTTCTTGATACGGATAAATAAGATGAACGTTATCTACTTATTATTCATAGTTCTAATATAAATTACTGTATTTGAATATAAAAAATCAGGGATCATACATTTAATTTTTTTTTTCTGATTTATAACATTTTATTTTGTTTCATTTGTTCTTCAAATAAATATTGTAAAATGTGTCGTAAATTTAATGTTTTGCAAATTTATATCTATAAATTCTTATTCTTAAATTAAAAAAAAGTAAAGGAGTCAATATGCTTACATTAAAATTAGTTTCTTTATATAGATATAAATGAAGAAAATTATATACTTATTGTTCGTAGTTCAAATGTGAATAACTGTATTTAAATGCATAAAATCAGGGATCGTACATTTATACATTTTTTTTTTCAGATTTATGGCATTTAATTTGTTTTATTTATACTTAAGTTTTATACTAATTATTTTATGTGTATATCTTATCTTTCGCATAATGAAATATAGTTGCAAAAGTTGTACAGAGCAATTTTACTGATATACAAACTGCTACCTGTTTTAATTGCTATGAGTGACATTTAATTTACTTTCAATTCATATATTCTAATGAAGTTTAAGGTGTTTATAACTGAATTTAGGGAGTTTTTATTTTAAATGGGAGTTTATATTCAACACTCAGGATTTCAGGAGTAAAGTACTCATATGTTGAATTTCTGTAATTATGTACGCGATTTGTTTTTAAAAACGATAAATTGACTATTTATATGTCTATATTTCACAAAAATGAACATCAGTATTTTATTGGCATCATACACATAAATTACAGGAGCTTAGGGTTATACAAATATAGCTATTTTTTTATAGATGTAATCAAAAATTAACTGCATAAGATAAAACGTAAGAATAAATTTAATTTTTTTTTTTACAAAATTATAGCATAAAAATTTATAATTTCTCCTCCTGGTTGTTCCTAAGATTGTAACATTTATTGAATCTGTAATTTAAAACTGTGGGATTTTTCCTTAGCGTATAAAGAAAGTGAGAAAATATGCAGTTTTGGCATGCATTGGTAGTTAATGTTTATAGTACTTGCCTCTAATTCAAGACAAACAACTATATAGTGAATAACAAAATTTTACACTTAAAACAAATTTATCGAGTCTATTGTTTTTTCTAAATTTTAAAAATATAAAAGAATTTTTTTTTTAATATTTTATATATTATTTAAGTTGATTTATTTAAGGAATTCCTTTCTCAGTAATAGTATTACATATTTGATGATAAACTGGAACTTATGACATACTTAATAATAACTCCCCGAGTTGCAGAAAAATTATGTTAAATATACGTTTTTATTTATTTTTTAATTTTTAGATACAATTTTCCTTGCGATTCACACTTTAATAATTATTTTTCGACATTGAATTGCATTTCGAACATTTTCATGCATTTGCAAACATTGAATTGCATTTCGCTTCAGTGAGGATTTTTCTAAAATTTCAATATTACTTTACATTTTACATTTACAGTCAATTTCAGATTAATTGCTATCTCTTTGACAGCGATTATTCTACATACAAAATTTTGTATTGAACATTCAAAGACATAATTTTTTACATCGGGTGGAACAATGCAAAAAATATAAATGCCTGTTATTTGCTATATATATATATGTTTAATTTGCAAAGTTATATATTATATGTGCAGTTTAAATTTTATGCTATTCTACTATTACATGTTTGATATTATTTTAATGGCTCTTTAGAAGTGTATATATTTTATAATGGTTTCTGTTTTTCATATTCTCTTTATATACAAGTTTTTTCGTTTACTTTGTATACAAGTAACTTGTTATAAATATTTTTTGTTTAATTTTGTGAAAGCAAAATTTATATTAATTATACCTGCATTTTCAAGCATTTTTTTAAAGTCTAAAAGACATTGAATTGCATTTTATTTGCTAGAATGTTTTTAAACTCGATATAACCTTTCCATTTTACGTTTATAGTTAATTTTTGTTCAATTGTTCTCTCTCTGTCAGTGATTATTCTATACACAAGTCAATTTTTAACATACTGTGTATATTCTTTTCATGCGCCATATAGCTTTTCTACGGCTGTATTGCATTTTCTTGTGTGATAATTAGTGCTTAAAACAGGATTCTTAAAATTTTATTTAAGTATTATATACTTTCTCTGTATTAATGTGCTAGATTTATTCTTAAATTATGTTATACATATATCTTTAAATATAATGTCTACAAAATCCTTTACGAGAAACGTCATTTCGCTAGGATGGCTGGGAGAAAAGTCCATCGTTTATCCAAACGCCCAAAACTGAAGGGCCAGGCCCAGTAAGCGAAGGGGAAAAGAGAGAATCCCGAGGGTCCCGCCTGAAGGCTGTGACCTGAAAAATAAAGGCTGGGAGGGAGAAAAACAAAGGGAGGTAGGGTGGAGCTGATTGGAGCTAAAACTAAGAACCTGAGCAACCCGGAGGTGTCCTGCTAACTTGCGGCTACAAGGTCCCGATGTCTAAGGTCTCTGCACGCTTCTTCCTGAAAAAGAACGTGGCAAGGCAAATTAAACCAAGGGTAAGGGGAACACGGGTACGGGTGGCTGAAAAGGAAGGAGATTAGTGGCCGAAAAAGCCATGGATTAAGCAGATCTGAGCTGGCAGCTCTGAGCCCAAAAACCACCACTTGGGTGGGAGAACACCTTGAGAACAGGAGGCTTGGACAATACCCCAGTAACGCGGTAAAGCCTTGAACCTCGCCGAAAGACATCCACTGCTGAGGTGGAAACACACTAAAGAAGAAGAAGGGAACTGTTGAGACAATACCCCAGCTAGCAGGGAGAACAGGGAAATGCTAGAAATTCAGACCCAAAGGGCTGGAGGCTACAGCTTAGGTGGCCCAAACACAGAATAGTTAAAAGCTGGGACAATCCCCCAGTTGCCGGGAGCTGAAAAAAAAGGAACCCTCGCAGGCCAAAGAAAAGGATATAGAAGGTACCTGAAGGGGGAGAAAAGCGAGAAGATAGAAGGAATATACCTTACTTGAGTAGGGACAGCTGGAGGTGAAAAGTCCTCCGGCGGCGGTGTGTTAGCCAGAAGTAGAGGTCCTCTCCTATCATGATGGAAACATCCTTCCACCGATTCTCATCCTCATCCTTCCACCAATTACCATCCTCATTCTTCCACCGATTCCCATCCTTATCCTCCCGGTAAAGCTTGTCTACTGATGGTTGCTGTGTGCGGTCGCGCTTTATCTTGCTGGAAAGCAGCATTTGCAACCGCTGAAGGTAGAACCATATAGCCGGCCGCAGCACCTTATCTACATATCGTCGTGCCGTCATTATGCCTTTGATTCGAACCAGAGGTAAAAGGCCCTCGAATCCGATGGTACCATGAACCATGGTGCCGAATTATCGAGCAGTATGACAGTCAACAGTCGCAGCAGGATTAGATATGTTTCGACTTGGCCTCCAGACTCTCACACGGCGACTGTCATTAGACAAACAGAACCGAGACTCGTCGCTGGACACTACCCTGTCCCATTCAGTAGTTCAAGAGGATCTTGCGCGACACCATAGCAATATCTCACATCAGTGTCTTGTCGTCAATGGCAGTCTTCGTAAAGGACCGTTTGAGTGCAAGCCGTTTCGGTCAATTATGAAGAAACTGTTCTCGTTGATATTGGAATATCCAATGCACCCTGCAAATTCTGTAGAATGTCGACAGTCGTCGTTCGTGGGAACGCAATCGCATGCCTTCGAATGCGTCGATTAACGCGTGCTGACGTATGACTGAACAGACCTGTAACACTGCGACGATTCACATGTCCTCCTTCAATACATCTTCTCCAAATCCTTTGCACTGTGGACGCCTTTACACGTGTTTCAGCGGCGATACACCGGTACGACCCCCCCAGCCGTACGTAGGCCTAAAATGAACCCGCTTTCACGATCGTCCAAATGCTGAAACCGACTTTGGCGTCATTGTCCAGGTAACCCAAGTATTACAATTTATCGGAACCTCCAATACCTCAAGAAAAATATACTTCCCTATTTCTAGGAACACTAAATATACACGTGGAATATTGATCAAATGCAACAGCAGAAGACCATCGATACACATTCCAACAAGAACCCATATAAATATAGTCAACACCCGTTTCTATATACACATTTTGCTCGAAACAGGAAAATGTCTCAGAATATACTGAGACATTGCCAACAATTCTTACGTAAATATATTGTCAGTCAGATTCAACAACAACAACGTCTCCTGCACAAAAATTTAGGCTAATCACCAAGCAGTCCAATATGACTCCATACAAACATAAATAGTAATCATTATCCAAATGAAAAAGTTACCAAGTGAGAGCAAATCCACAAACCCTACAGCAACAGCAACAGAAAATAACGTAACATAACACAACAGTAGAAGACATTGTAATGAGCTCAAAATAACCATATATACTACATTCGATGTCAGCGCACTGAGCATCCGTAAGAATGGACTGATCTCCTGGGAAAGACAGCTGCACAAAACACATAAGAATGAGAACAATCTACCATTACCAACTTTGCATCTCACCCAAAACAATAAATACTACAATAGATACCAGCAAACAAAAACATCTTTGGAAAAGAACTTGCTTACAGCCTGAGAGAGGCAGTTGCACAAAAACAGATTTACCATTATGAACTTTACATCTAATACTTTTCACAAACTGCACAATTGCCCACTTTTTACAAATCTAAGATGTTTTTCTGGAAACCTGAATGTCACACTTCAACACAACGAGAAATCGTATATCAACTGATACTGTTAAGGGCAATTCATCAGTGGCGAAGATTCGCCACTGATGAAGGACAGAGTGATGCCCGAAAGCTCTTTGTCCGTGTAATTTTGTTCACCGTAATAAGGAGATTATTAATAAAGGACTTTTAAAACTATTTCTGGTTGTTTTTGATTTTAAAATTAAAATTAGCTTATTACATGGATTATAATTTTCCATGTGACATTTCCTTTAGAAGTACTTCAGTATTAAATGAGACATCTGCATAATTTTCACTTTTCGTTGACCTCTCTTTTTATCATCTGTGTATGTACTTGTGCAAAACGTCTGCCTCTCTATATCAAGCAGAGAACGCTCTTTGCAATTGAAAAATTTTGCATATCTTTCTTCGTTTTTAATTCTTCGTTTCCAATTCTTCGTTTTGAATTCGTTTTAAATTCTAACTTCTTCAATTCGCAGCTAGAGGCACTGCAAACTTTCTCCATCGACAGCGCATAATAATTTCTACTTCCTCATACGTAGTATCTAGAAAGTATTGTTTTCGCGAAAATTTTTGATTTCGAGATTTTGATGCCAATGCATGTTTTAAAACCTCCCGAACACTATTTGACTATTCCTGGAGTGATGTCCGTCTGGCTGTCTGCATGTCTGTGGTCGATATCCTGTTTACACTATAGCGGTCACAAACATTAATGGAATTTCACGATGGATCACGAAACTTTATTATTATAAAGAATATCTGTTATCAAAAAAAAAATCTAGAACTAGATAGAATTTTTTAAAATTCCAGCGAAATTTTCGAAGCTTATTCGAAATTTTATATTTTTTACCACTTTACAACAAAGTTGAAAAGTGTTTATGACTTTGTTCATTCTGTCTGTCTGTCTGTCTGTCTGTCCGTTAATGGACAAACATTAATGGAATTTCACGATGGATCACGAAACTTTATTATTATAAAGAATATCTGTTATCAAAAAAAAAATCTAGAACTAGATAGAATTTTTTAAAATTCCAGCGAAATTTTCGAAGCTTATTCGAAATTTTATATTTTTTACCACTTTACAACAAAGTTGAAAAGTGTTTATGACTTTGTTCATTCTGTCTGTCTGTCTGTCTGTCTGTCCGTTAGCACGATAACTGCCGTAAAAATGACTTAATCAAAATGAAATTTTAGTATGTTGTTCAGACGGTCTGTAGGACCTATGGGAATATAAATGAATAACATCACCCAATTAGTTTTGGATTGAACCCGGGTTGAAAAAATGAAATACATTGAGCCCTATGGGACCTAATTTTTCTAACATTTTTTAAGCGGATTTAAAATCCACAAATTGCTTCGAAAATTTAAGGTAATATTCAAATTGTTTCATAAAATATATAAAAAAAATTCAGCGAAATATATTCAGTAGTTTTTTAAATAAAAATTAAAATAGTAATAACACCTCTTATATGACGCGATCACGTGACCATGATATGAAAAGGTCACGTGACCCACTTCAAAATGTTATATGGCATCCATCTTGTCGCAAAATCGTGATTTTTAAAGTTCTTTTTAATTTATATTGAGTGTTGTATCCGTCCTAAAACCACTTTATTTTTGCCTAAATTCTATGCATCTACATACTGTAACAACTCAATGACAATATATTTGAGTTTAAATGCTCATCCAAATTTGATTATTTCTACAACGAAGTCTATTTTTCACCTATGTAAAATGTAAATAGCAAAATATGTAGAATGAGTTGTATTCGAATTGCTGTATATCTTTAACACAAAATCATTTAGTTCATGGAGTCTGCATAGCTAATATGAATGAAATATTAATTGATTTTACAAGGAGCAGGACGATTTTTTTCGATGAAGTTTTACGCATAGAGTTTAATTACTTGTAGCTCCATGGTCTTAATTTTTTAATAAAATAAATTATTATAGTATTGTGATGTTGTTGTTGTTCGCGTGTCCATGGATAAGCAATATTGTAGTGGAGTAGTGGTCTAGATTCCTTCAAAAGCATTGATCACAGTCTCTGCCAATGTTGGTGCATCCCAGCTGTAGAGGATCTCCCGTAATGAATCCCTGAGTGGAACTATGCCAATCTTCAAAAGATATACCGCAACAGTTGGGCATTCCCAGATGTGGTTGGGCGTGAGCTGGACTTCGGGGCAGTTTTTACAAGAGACATAGGTTCTTGTTTTGTCCGGATCGATCTTCATGCCCCTATAATGCTCAGTTCTTATCCTGGCAATAGTGGATGTTATATTTCTGGGACAATCGAGTTCTGTTAAAAGGTGTTTCTTATATGTGTGAGTCATAATTCTATATCTGGCCACTGCGTTAGCATCAGCAAGTGTGATGGTGGTGCACTTCTGATCTAGTTCTCTAGCCTCTTTGGCCAAAGAATCCGCACATTCATTTCCCTCAATGTTGACATGTGCAGGTATCCATTGCAGGACACAGGATTTTCCCTTGCTGTGCAATCTTTCGAGAAGGACTATAATTTCGGATGTGATGTTGGTCTCTCCGTTTCTGATAGCTTCTAAAGCGGATTTAGAAAGTTCACTAGTGAAGTTAGAGGCTATTATTCCTGTATTGATTTTGTGTTTGCAATTTCTGCCATCTGGAAAGAGAATGAAAATTCCAGCACCTCCATTGCTGAGGGATCTAGTATTGTGATGAATGACATGAATGGGAAATTATTTATGAATGAAATGCTGCTTTTATAGAGAGAGCCAGGCGTGTTATTTTTTCTATGACGTCATTTGAATGAATTTCAGTTGTTTTCGATGAAGTTTTCAAATATAATAAATTATCGTAGTATTATGATAATTCTAAAATTATAACCGAGGAATATATCACCCTTCAGAGATGTTTAAACCAGGCAATTTATATTTCAATGCCGTCATTTGAATGAAGTTCATTTTTTCGATGAAGGTTTAAGTTTTCAAATATAATAAATTAATGTAGTATTGTGATAAGCTTTGAAATATTACCGAGGAATGCATTGCATTTTAGACATGTTTAAATAAAATTGCATTGAAGTTGGAATGTGTTTCATAATCAATGCTTTAAGCATGATTGATCTCTCTTGTTTTAACATGGCAGCATAGGGCAAAATTTGATATAATCATGCATATAAGGGTTTTTATGGCTCAATGATAACGAGGCTTTATAGTTTTAATCATTGTTGCGAAAATAGCCGTGATACACTTTTTCTGTTGGTGACGTCATTATCCGCCTCGGGGGCAAGTTATACGCCCCGAGGGGTATCCAGCGTGGTATCAATCATAAGATTTTTTCAAGCCCTTTAACGTAAAGGGTAACATGTTGTAAATGTAATCATTTGAACCCATGCTACCGGTTATTTTTATTTTTACTTTCCCTGCAATACATGGTAATGTATAGGGAAAATATTGGAATCATGCCGAAAATCGCAACTCGAGTTTTCGACGGATCTACACGTTTCGAGACCTCTAGAATACGAAAAACTATTTTTAGCGTGACGTCTGTGTGTGTGTCTGTCTGTGTGTCTGTGTGTCTGTCTGTGTGTCTGTCTGTGCAGATTTTGTATCCACACTAACTAAAAAACTAATGGACCGAATTTCACAAAATTTTGTAGGTAAGTCACTTGTGGGCGGGGCTAGTGCTGATTAGTTTTGGGTACGATTCGGAATAAAAGAACTCGCCTTTTTTGTGAAATGGCCCGCAAAAGCTTGTATCCACTGTAGCTGAAAAACTAATGGAACGAATTTCACAAAATTCGGTAGATGAGTCACGTATAGGTCACCCTGGAGCTGATTAGATTTTGGTACGATTCAGAAAAAAATAACCTGCCTTTTTTTGCAAAATGGCCCGCAAAAATTGCCAAAATCTAAAATAAAAAACTGGGTATACTCAAATATATCCATTAAATGCTGATTTAATACGTAATTTTTAACGACGAAAAGAATAAGACCAACCCCATTACACTAGGACTAGCCGTTCTCGAGATATTTTAGTTTTTCGTACTTTCCCTACGCCACCTTTGAAAATAAGTCCGGTTATCGAATGAGAACGAAAATTGAATTAAAAGTGAAATAACTTTAATTAAAATAAAGAGAACGTTAATATAAGTCTGCAGGGAAAGTCTTGTGCTGCTCACATCAGATTTTTCTTGTAACATTTGAAGAAAAAGCTACTAAAAATGGATTCTGGTATAAGAAAGTCGAATTGAGCCACATTTCAATTAATTCTATTAGCAGGACCTGATTTTGCAGCACTGGAACATTCCAATCGGAAGTTAAAGGGGTAGAACTTATTAGGGATGCCTGTATATTAAAATCGTTATATTTATTAAGCTTACCAAACTACGCATTTCCACTCTATTCTAAACCTATTCCCTCTTCATATAATATCTATTTTGACACACGAAATTATTTTTTTCTCCCCATAATAACCTTCAGAGAAATACAGTTTCCTTTGTGAATAGAACCTGAAAGACTATGCTGTCCACCCTCTTCTCAAAAGCTAATTCACGTGAATAAATGCCCGAGATTCGTCATAGAATCTTTTTATAGATGCTCATTGTGTGTTTGGTGTTTAAAAGCATTTTTTTATACCGATTTCTTCTGGAGGATGCGTTTGAATTTGCGGACTGAAATGTTATGTCAATAATGTGGATTTTCATTTGAACTGGGTGGGAAAATGTAAAAGTGATTGTTGCGAAGAAGAAATTCCCGTGAATCAAAAAACGAGAGGATATATATTCAAAAAGAAAAGAACAACTTCTGGCGATGTTGCAAACACTTTCTGGATAATCCTGAATATTTCGCCCTCATTGCGTACAACAGTGTTCATGGAACGGACCGGTTTCGTGATTACGCGCAGTCCTCAGCATGGAATAGACAATACTGATAAGGCAACTAGAAAACTTGCCTGTGTCAGATTTTTTCAAACTTGCGTAGTCTGAATTCGAAGAATGCCTCCTACTGCAGCTTCTGTAACTAGTAACTATAAACTTATTTGTTGCAGAATAGTGCAGCCTCAGAAAAATTAAAAAAAAAACCTGAGGCTGGCTTCATTGTTGGATTGAATTTGTCAGTTCTCATACAGGTTTTCAAAATTGTGATAAATATAAGTTTTCTTGCATTGCCCTAGTGCAAAAGCTTACTTGAGCGCATAAGTGCAAAACCTATCCATGGATATGATGTTATCTGCAATTAGAATGCATTCTTAACTTTGAGATTGCCTCCTATTGACAGGTTCTATAACTGTAAACTTGTTCATTTCGGCATCGTATAGTCTGAGATAAATTTACAAAAAATTGTAACAAGTTTTCTTGCATTGCCCTAGTGCAAAAGCTTACTTGAGCGTATAAGTGCAAAACCAATCCATGGATGATGTTATCTGCAATTAGTATGCATTCCTAACTTTGAGATTGCCTCCTATTGACAGGTTCTATAATTGTAAACTTGTTCATTTCGGCATCGTATAGTCTGAGATAAATTTACAAAAATTGGAATCTGGCAATGTCTTTGGACTGAATTTGTCAGCGCTTATATAGGTTCACAAAATTATGGCAAATCAAGTTTTCTTGCTGGCATTGCAGATATTATCTATTTCATGCTGACGAGTGTATAATATGCGCAAAAGTTAGCCATGTACATTGTTATTTACAATAAGATGTAATCTTAACTTTGGGAATGCCTGTTTCTGGCAAGTTCTGTAACTATGAACATTTTTGTCGCAGCCTCGGATACATTTGCAAAACATTTTTAGCCTGTTACGTGGTCTAAATTGTGGTACTTATTACGTGGTATAAATTGTGGTAGACTTATCCAATGTGTGATAAATAACTCCTATTTTCCTTAAGATCCTGGGGAATATGACTGAATAGCTGTTTCATCACTCAATATCAGTTTTCATTGAACTGGAACAAAAATCTTCTTCCAATGACACTGTCCTAAACAGTCTGTTAATTTATCCTCCGAAGGGACTTTGAGCAAATCACCACCTGTTTGGTGGAGAATTGCTCGATGAGTCGTAAATAACTCTTATTGTCTCTAAAGTCCTGGGGAAGGTGACTGAATAGATGTTTCATCACTTAATATCAGTCTTCGATAAACTGGATCAAGATTCAGTCTCCAAGGCGAGGCGACCGCTAGGTTTACGCCCATTATTCGCCAGGGAGCATAGGCAAAATCCTCTTCAGGCAAAGCCGCAGCCGAGGACCACATTCTCGATGGGATCATTCACCGGGTAGGGTCCCGAAGCCCCGTGGTTTTGTTTGTAAAGATGCTAAGACGGGAATAAGCAAAAACACCCATTGCAACAGAAAGTATTGAGAACTAAAAATGAAAAAAAAATCCCTAAATATAGGAAATCTTATAAAAATGCTAAATATTGCCTCAATAATGCTAAAAATGCCCTGAAAATGCTAAATATTGCCTCAATAATGCTAAAAATGCCCTGAAAATGCTCAAAAATGCCCATAAAAGGGAAAAATTTTAAAAAAAATGCAGATTTCATCAAAATCCGCGCCTTAATTATCATTGTTAATTGAAGAGTCACGACAGACAGTGCAAAAGCTGTTTATTCTTTTCTAGATCTAAAGATAAAAGCATATTCTTGAGCGTAACAATATTTGAAAAACCTCTCACCTTTTATATCACGGTAATAAATAAGTTGTTACAAAAACGTTGAAAATATTTAAAATCGGGATATTTTTGAAGCAGTAAGAACTACATATAATTGGAAATCACCTTCTTAAATGAAGACATATATTTAGAGAATCCGTCTACAGAAGAATAAGGTTTTGCGCTTATTATTCGTTCGTCTGGTAAATTAGCCGATACATACAATGACCGCAACAATACTTGCCATGTGCATAACTTTACGAACCTCTATGTGATCCATCTAATCCAGTCGTATAATGTAACTCGCTTCAAATTTCTGTAGGTCTACATAGATGTTCGCAAAACTATGGCATATTGCAAGTTTTCTTTCTGTCGTTGTAGGCATCCGCTATTATTTACTGATGAACATATAATAAGCGCAAAAATGTTCCATGGATGTTATTCGCAATAGATATGTCCTTCTAAATCAAGAGATTCGGCATGTCTGTGCAAGCTTGAAGCAGAGAACACGCAAATTGGGCACAGATGTTTCTACAAACGCACACGTGGAAATCCGCAAACCCGTATTTTATTATTGATTGCGTCAGTAATTTATATTATTTTTCGATGATCCCTTGACATTTCTAATGAAATCAACTATTCAAATAAAACTCTTTTCGGGGTTGTTATGTCAGGGTATATTGTCCAACTAGCCGGAAATCAATTTCAATGCTTTTCCCCCAAATTCTGTTCTACTACGCGGAAATTACAACTCGTTCACTTTTCACTCGTTCACAGACATAAAGAGACACGATTCCTTTGTCCTGTTTATCAAGCTTTTTATTCGTAAATTTTCTATGTTATGTAAAGTGCCCCAAAAAAATGGCAAGAGGAAATGGTACCATGCAATTTTGATTATACACCTGCCTTACAAAGGTGGACTTTGAAAACACCCCTTAGTTGCCAAATTTCAAGTATTCAAAAGTACAAACATATCCTGATTAGAGTCTGCTATATAAAGAAACTGGATTGCCATTGAGTTATTCTAAGTTGTTCTTGCAGTACACATTTGCTTTCAGATATGAACAAGTTGGTGTTTCTCGTTGTAATTGGCTTCTGCTGCATCTTAGTAGCCGATTGCGGGGATTTTCATGCCGAATGGAAAGAATTTATGCAAACTGCATTTTGTGGTGAGTACAGCAGAAAGTAATTTCTTTTAATCTTGAGCTAGTTTTAAAAGAGTTTTAGTATTGAAGTTTTGTAAAATATGCCATTCCAACTATTGGATACATTTCACGTTAACACTAGAGCGATGATCATTTTGACCTCATAACTACTTTGAGAAACAATTCCTCCAAAACGGCTAATTCCAGCCCATTGAAATTTTACGACTTTCCTTATTTTCTTCAACTTCTTTTCAATAACTTTAAGAAAATAAGAAAAGTCATAAAATTTCAATGGGCTGGAATTAGACGTTTCGGAGGAATCGTTTCTCAAAGCAGTTATGCGGTCAAAATGACCGCTTCCGTCGTTCTAGTGTTAATGGTGAAGTTTTAAAACATTTCAGAAATCCTCGTTTTAAACAAACAAGAAAGATCAATTATGCATAAAGCATTGATTATGAAACACTTTTCAATTTGAATTGCAATTTTATTTAAGCATCTTTAAAATGTGATACATTTAGTATATTTTAAAATTATCACAGTACTGCAGTTATGTATTGCGTTTGAAAACTAAACTTCATCAAAAAAGACAATGCTAGTTAAACAAAATAAACTTTATTAAAATGACGTCATTGAAATATAAATCGTTTGGCTCTCTATGTAAAATCCATTCATATCACGTATATTCCAGACTCCAGAGCTAAATAATTTTTCGTGAAAAATTTCAGCAATTATTATATCTTCATGTGCTTCTTCGCCGGAGAATTTGATGCTATGCCATATTTTTGGCTAGCCCTCCGGTCTGGACCTTGCAGCAATTCTTATACAACTTACCTTACAATCGCTCGATTTCTTTTAAAATTATGCATGCTGTAGTATAGTGTTAAAGTTAGGCTTCGTTGTAGGAATAATTAAAGTTTAGTGATCATTTAAAGTAAAAAGTATTTGAATTGCTTTGGGACAGGATTTAGTTACACAGATAATACGCAAAAATAAAGCGGTTTTATGACGGATGCAACACTTAATATGATCTACTTGATTGTATTCTTGATTGTAATAACTGATTATATTCTTGATTGTACTCTTATCTTACATGATGCAGATATCTGCGTATGTCTGTCGAAGTTTGTCGTCCATAGAAGAAACTCGAAATTTCGGACAGCAGCGAAATCAGGAACATGGTTACCTCAGGTTCCAGGGCAATATGGCCCTGCGATATATTTTTAAAAAGTTATTAATATTTAAAGTCGAAATATCAGCTTTAAAATCAATTTCATTTCAGGCAGACGCTACAAATAAAATCGCAGACATTTGTTGAAACGGAAAAACAGATGTTTAGCAAATGAAATATTAAATTTATCGTTTATCTAAGTTCACGAATTTAAAAGATATCGTTCTAACTTTTTTTTTTTTAATTTGGTATTATGTTATCATTGATTATTGTGCTAAAAATATCTTAGATCCGATGAAAACTCACTGAAATAGCATTTTTTTTTTATATTTTACTTCTGTGGGTAAAGGAACTTTTCCTTTTCTTTTTGCAACATTTATTTCAAATCCAATTTATAAAGCAGACGATTTTCCAGAGCAAGAAATGAGGTGGATTTCTTCACCGATAATATGAAGGAATATATAAACGCATAGTGTGGCAAATTAGGGGATTTTCTAATTTCGTGGATTTTAAAGATAACGACTTGATTTTTAGATATTATCATTTTTCCAATATTATGCTTTTTCTTTCGAAAATCGCCGGACCAATGGCGCTTATTTAAGGTGTACATATATATTTTTTGTTCATTTGCTTACAAAGCAAGAGGGGCACGACCACACTTTTTGAAAAATGTAATAAATGGATTTAAATAACTCCGGGCAACGCCGAGTACGCTTTCTAGTATTAATTATTTTACATTGTTTTCTGAAAAAAAAAATAAATAAAATACTATGCAGTTTTGCGATGATGTTTTGAATTGCTTGCATTATTTTTTATTCCAGAGGGTAAAGATGAAGAGAAATTTATGAATTGTATTAATTTGTCACCCGAACCGGTAAGCAAACTTTTAATGTTTTGTTATTTCTCATAATTAATAATATTTTACAAAGTACAGTATTAGAGCTTGTTTCCTACACAAAATTAGTTTCAGGTACGAAATATGCAATTAATAATATTTTACATTTTTATTAATAATATTTTACAAAGTACAGTATTAGAGCTTGTTTCCTACACAAAATTATTTTCAGGTACGAAATATGCAATCGAAGTGGTAATCCGAAATTATTGAGACTTCGTTATCTCTATTAAGCAAGCTTTAATAATTTTGTAAAGATTTAGACTCTACAGCAAGTAGAAATAAATATACAATGAAAGTACTGGAATTACGTCGAAATTCGGTACCCTAGTTTTGACGGATCCGTACATTGTGATACTTCGGAACACGAATCTACTTTTTTTATAGTGACGCATGTGGGTGTGGGTGTCTGTCTAACAGATTGAGCAATGTATGTATTTACTCTAACTCAAAAACTAGACGAAATTTTACAAAATTTGGTTGGTAAATTAGTTATATGTTGCCCTGATGTCGGTCAGATTTCCTAGAATTCATAAAAATGAACTGACCTCTTTTGCGAAATGGTCGCGAAAATCTTTAAAAACTGAAATAAACTGCTACAAATAATTTAATATATTGATCTAAATTGTTGACACCAAAACAAATCAGACCAAGCCCATTTGTCTAGAATGAACCGTTCTGCAGACATTTAGTTTTTGGCATTTTTATTACACCGCCATTTTACGCGAGGTTAATGAAAGGTTGGCGAAAATTTAATTGTAACTGCCAATTCGGCTTAACTTCAAAACAAGTGTCCGTATTATCTTGTGCACTGAACTCAATGAAATGCATTATGAAAATGAGATTGAGTCTGCAGCGAAAGTCATGCGCTGCCCACATCAAATTTTTAACACTTTCATCCTTAAAAGTTTAAGTAAGGAACGTTTATGTTAAGTTCAGCAAAGATGAATTCATATACACCAGGGATGCTCAACTTTTAGGAAATCTCTGGTCAATTTGAGAATTTGGGGTACATCACGGGCCAATTTGAAAAGTTGGCGCACGTCACAGGTCACATAACAGACAAGTAATTATATACCGCTTTTAGGCTCGAATTCAAAATCTAAGGGAAGGTTTATTAATGTAAAACTAGTTGCAGTGCTGTTCTATGCACTTAGTGATGTTATTCTTTAATTTTACAACTTAAAAATATTTCCCTTGAGAGTTGTTTTTGAATTTTAACAAGATCTGAGTCACATTGAAGGTAAATAATTTCTTTTTGAAAGTTACAGAGTCTCTTCATCACATTGAGAAGATGTTATCGTATTCAGGTGACTTTACTGAGAGCAACATTCACATACTTAAAAGTGTATTATGTAGACTGCAACCAACATTCCTTGGACATTGCTTAAATTCTGGTCTTTAAGATGGCACTTTAAGAGTTTTAATTTAATCTTCACGGTTTTGATGTCATTAAACAGGACATGAACCAGTTGATCTTTTGACACCCCCTCCCCCCCACTGAAGCTTCTATTTTTTCATATTGAAATTGTGCAGACATGTTTATAAGAAAGAGAAAGTCGGTCAACCACTTCGGACTGTCGAACAGGTATACTCATTTTGGTTTGCCTTCTTTTGCCATGTAATTTTAAATGGCATCTTTTAACTCCAAAATTCTCGTGAGCAGTTATAAAATGTTTAACCATGAGACGTCGAAGAAGTAGATTATGATTCGCAGACCATTCCTTTCGTAGATAATTTTAAAATTGCCAATGATTCAAACCCCTTGCTCAGATGAAATTCACAATATCTGTGACATTTTTATGACACTTTTAGTACCAAAAAATTTGGCATAAGAACTTTCCTGATAAATAATGCAAAGAGCCATTTATATAGCTTTTAGAATATTGGTTTCTTCTGCGGTTCCTTTCAGGATATATAAAATAAACAGACCGTCAAAAAGTTGAAGTTCGTTGCCGATTTTACGAAAAAGATTAGCCAACTGATTTGTATCAGTTAAATTTGTTTTCTCACCTAGTGCCAACTAGTCAAATTTTCATGCTAGTAATTTTGTTTTCCATATTTCGTCAATACTCAGTGTCTCAGTTTTTCTAATAGTAATAGCCATTAGAGAGAGACAGACTTTTTCTTTTGAAGGCAACAGTTTTGTTTGAACGCACGACATCAGCCGCTGCTACTAAGTGCTCATTTACAAATTCTGCATCCGAAAATGGTTTTTTCTTTTTGGCAATTTTTGAACAATGATAAAAGTTTTGCACTTTTATATGTGTTTAAAAATCCTTTTGTTAAGCTTCGCGTTTGCACGCCATAATTAAGAGTTCGACGGGCCACAATAGGTATATTTGGCAAAACCTGGAATTCTGCAAAGCATATTCTGATAACTGGAAAGTTTACTATACGGGACACATGCAAAACGTAAGATTCTGATTATTTATTTTTTTTCATATTCTGAATTTCTTAATAATCCGAATCTCGAAAATCCGTGTTTTCATTATATCCGAGAAGGACCTAAAAATACACTTTGTTACAAAAAAATATATGCACTCATAAGAAATTGAGCTACAGACGCGAAACTTGGCATGTAAGTATCGTTTGAGGAGATATGTAAATGATCATAATTTAGGAGTAAAAAACGTTTTATCAAGTTATCGCGGCAACAAGGTGATGACATTTTAGTAAGAGGTAAATCCTCCCCTGGCAGCTATACAAGCCGAAATTCGGTGCGGCATAGAGTCAATTAAGTCACTTATGTCCCTCTGAAAAAGATTCTGCCACAAATGTTGCAACTGGTCAGCTAATTCAGTGGTGTCCTAAGAAGTCTGCAATCACCGTCTCAGCATGTCCCAGACGTGTTCTATTGGTAATAGGTCGTCTGGGGACCTTGATGGCCATGGAAGGGTATTAAATCTTTGAAGACATTGTGGAGAAAGTCGTGCAGTATGTGGTTGAGTGTTGTCTTGTTGGTAAATGGAACTTGAGCGTGACAGCATAGGCAAAACTATTAACTATATTGTTGACGCATAACCGAGCCGTCAGATTAGTTTGCAGCACATAGAGTGGAGATAGGCTGTCCCACGAGTCAACTCCTCAGACTGCCACACCACGCATGATGACCGTATGTCGCTCAACAACAAATGCGGGATCGGAACGATGGTCAATGTTCTTTCACACACGTATGCGGCGGTTACTAGTACTGACAGAGATGCGAGATTCGTTGCTAAACACAACATGCCTCCAATCGGACACTGTCTAGACTGATCGAACTCGGCACCAATCCAAACGGCTTTGCATATGTTGAGGGGTCAATGGTAGGCGCGTCCACACCTAATTCCACCTTCTACTAGTCGTTTTCAAACGGTATGTATTGATACCGGATACATGAAGGATGAGAAATGCCTTTAAATGGCTAATATCGACGCCATTGGTGTGTACGTGGCTCCTGTCCTGTCTACACAATCTTCTCGAGCAGTACTATAACCTCCAACTATCATATCACGGTTTCATGCACTCATACCATCTTCCCATCTATACACAGACGTATATAGTAAATATTTCTACCACAAAAATTATAAAACTCTACCTATAATAAATTTTGTGCTCATTGATTTTTCCAGTGCCTGAACCGTGATGACGAGCGGTAAGAATTGCAATTCCTTGAAACACTGGTGGTGATGGATGATCAGTTTATAACTTTCTTGCTTTTATGCTACTCCGCCGCTTTACATTGAGGAACAACAATACTGATATATTTTATCCTTCTCAAGCGATGGAAGGATATTTACTGCGTAAAACTTTCGAAATTTAAAAAACAAGGGATTCTTTATAACTTCTTAAAAAAGAATACATAACGTTATTTTTTACATTTTATAATTTTGACAATTTAAATGGGTTTTGTTTCATTTATATTTAAAATGAAAATTGTTTTGTTTTTAAAAATAACTTTTGAAATTAATCGTTGTTAAATGTCTTAATATTATATTTTAACTTGTTTTAAATTTTTGCTTGAGTTCCACCTTCATTTTCTACATGGTTATTACGTATAATCTGAGTTTCGGATTTTCAAGAGTATTTCATACCACACACAAACTTGAGACTGTTTTCATAACATTTTGCACCTAGGCTTTAAAAACCTTCGTAATTTCAAGTATATTTTGCGATGAAGATCTTTCGTTATTACGAATTAAAGGCAGATCTTAATTTATGCAAAACATTGCTAAGCTACCATCAACACAAAAAGAAGAAATTTTATAGTAGGATTTATAAAATACCTTACGTTGTGAAAATAAGTAAAGAAAGTAAACCATTGCATGTTTTGGTCAGCAATCGCCAATAACTTGATAATTTCGTTATTTAATCAATAATCAAGGCATATTCAATGCATAACTCGGTTCACTGGAAGGAAGCCTAATAAACCGAACCTCTGCTGCAACAAAATAAATTAGCTAAAGGCAGGAATCCGGACTCAGGTTAACTGAGAAATTAATATTAAGATCAACATTTTTATTTAGTAAAATAGAAATAAATCTAAAAATAATATTGGCAATGTATAAAAAATTATATTTGCAAGGTAAATATCTAGCACAAACCAATTGAGCACCTATCCTCATAGAAAAAATTAGTAATTTAGATTGTAAAGTTCTTCAACTGTTAATTATTAGTAAAATCATAGTTAATTAAAGTATAATCTTTGTCTTTTAGCATTATCTCGATGATATATATTTCTAGATAATAATAACTAACTATCACTTACTGCTTCGTGGCACGGCCATAATATTTCCGAGAAACTTTGTAGGTACAAAATCGAATTTAGACATTTTTAGACATCTGTAAGTTTGGAAGATTGTTGTTGATATATCCAGTAGTTCTATAATTTGCAGAGACTTCTCGGTCGAGAATTCCAACTCCAGTCCCGTTCGGAACCACGGACTCTGGAAGTCTTTTTTACGTAGCAGTGACTTTAAAACTTAGGAACCCGTCGAACGGACGCTGGAGTATACTGCAAAAATGGATTCTTGCAATTTAATGTTAGGTAACTCAGGTCCACCTACGTAACTGGGACCTGGTCATACAAAATTTGGAAATGTGCTGATGATTCTTGTAAAAATCCTCTATTCAAATTGAGGGACCATTTGGAACTACACGCCGGGCATCCTCTCCTGGTTACAGAACTGACCTCATTCTCAGGTTGGCGCACTTACCATTCGTCGAAAAGCACGTCTTGTCTTGTAGAAATTTGGGGCCCAATTGACTTTGTCAAAATATGGGACCACTATTGAATTCAGGGACATCATCCGATTCAGTCTACACCTCAGTAGTGAAAAATAGTTAAAATGATCGTTGGGAACTGGCTAGAACCAGTCTTTGCTATAATTCTGTTAAGCAAGTGATCTCTGAAGGGAACTGCCGAAAGAAACAAAGCATAAGAAAACGCCATGCAGATGGTTTCTTCTAGACCTCCAACGGAAGTTCGTCTTTATACGTACAAACGTGTTCTTAGACCAGGGAAACACTAAATTTGATTGTAATGATCAAGCCATGCTTTCAGATGAAATGCAGTTCTTTCTCCGATCTCGGAAAGGAGATCTTACAATAGCAGAACGTAAAACATGAATAAAATACATGTACCCGTTTCTCTTACCATTGCGAGAATGCCACCAAAGCGTTTGAGGAAAATTAATGCTTCGGCTCAGTCAGTAATTTTACTTCCGCTTAAAATTTGAGGCAGAAAAAAGTTTTGCTTTGACTGTTGGCCGATGGCTGTCAGATCGCTTGACTTCTTAGCCGTGAGTTGCCAGGTAGGAAGTCTTGTTTTCTTCCCGGCTGAGTGGGGTGGTTGCTGCCGCGGGTACTGGCCACTAGTTGAAATTCTTGGGCGTCATTGCTTTCCCCTGGTATGGCTTTGGCGGGATGCAGGTAAAAACAATTCTTACCACTGCAAGAACAGTTCAAAATTAAGATTTAAGAAAATGTTCTAGATTTATTAATGTAAAAAGGTCCGACTGTAAATGGATGCATAGAATCAATCTTTTGGAAAATAAAGTTCGTTGCAATCATTTTCGAAAGTATATTTAATTCTGACTTAATTTCTTACAAGATTTAGGAGTCTATTTGACTATTTTCATGATTTTATTTTTAAATAAAAAGGTCTGGAGTCGAAGATTATCTCAAAATTTAGCCATATCTCCTAAATCCTCATAATGGTATCATATATTTACTTTTTTTTACTTTGTTAAAGTGTTATCATATAAGATAGCAACATTTTCCACAGGATTCCAACAACATTTTTCACATGGGTTTCCAATTTGAAAAGCAATCCTTGCGTGATTTAAATAGGGTAATTTTACACAGTAGTACAATTCTCTTTTATCTTCAGGTTAAACAATTCATGATGGAAAAAACTGAAACGGATGATATGACAGATGGCTTGAAGAAGATGTGTGAAAATCCAGCTTTAGAAGACGAGGTGAGTTTACATGGACAAATTTAAATGTTTGTTTATTCATCACTAATCTAAAATATAAATGGCAATCAAGAAACATAGTACAGTAATACGCCAAAATTACGGCGCAATTGGTTCCGTACCTCTTGTCTTAATTCTAAACGCCGTAAGTCGAAGTACAATTATATTTACAACTTACAACTACACGCTAAAATAAGACCATTTGTTTTGTAAATTAAAAATGCTCAAGTAATATGCATGCATGCATTTACTGTACTCTTAATTTTTAACACTTTCCAACGTAGTTGAAAAGTGTTTATGACTTTCGTCATTTTGTCTGTCCGTCTGACTGTCCGTTCGTACGATAACTGCTGTAAAAATGATTTTATCAAAATTAAATTTTAGTATCTTGTTGAGATGGTCTGTGGAACGCACGGGAATAAAAATGAACAATTTCACCCAATAAGTTTCGAATTTATCCAGGGTTGAAAAAGGGAAATACATTGAATCCTATGGGACCTAATTTTTCAAACAATTTTTAAGCAAAGTTAAAATGTACAAATTGCTTCAAAATTTTTATGACATATTGAAATTATCACATAAAATGTTGAAAATATTTTCAGCAAAATATGTTTGGTTGTTTTTTAAATAAATTTAATATGGGGAGAAAAAGAAATTCAATTAAATTCTGACTCTTGCTATATTCTCCGGAAAGAAAACAGTGTATTTTACAATAAATATCCTTCCAAGAGTTTAATTATTTTTATATCATCCCCCCCCCCCCCCTATGAGTAAATTATTTTTAAAAATCCTGACCAATTTGTACGAAAGATAGAATCGGTACGAAAGATAGAATCGGAAGTAGAAATGGGCAAATAACACTTTTCTCGAATTCGAGAATTCTAATCAGGCTGTGTAGAATTAGTTGCTTAAAGAGTTATTTGTCGCCAATGTTTAATTTGGCGCAAATGAGCACTAATTTCGAAAAATGTTAAAATATTACATAAAATGGTTCAGCACTTCTGCTGGACTGTCAAATTGTGGGCTGCAATCAGAAATAATATTGCCATCCACAAACCCAGGAAGCTCTTATTATAACGATAAATTTATATATATTTTAATTTTCTACAATTTCTGAATGAAATTCTAGCACAAATTAAAATGTTTAAGTGTGATTTTTCACAAGGAGAGACGTATTGGCATGCATTTAATTGGTATTCATGATTTTCAAATGTTTGTAAAATTTATTTAAACTTTAAATGATATTAAATTTGTTTTAATCTACATTTAAAACGTGTTTTAATATTTATTACCTGCGCAAGCTCTTTTTTTAGCAACTACAGCAAATGATATAGTTCTCTGAGAGGGTACTCCAAATCCGCGTACGATAAATATCCAACAAATAAAGGAACTGTAAATCATATTTTCAATAGGACAGTTTTTTAACGTAAGCAAAAGATGCAAATTCCGGACACCCTCAATTATTAGAAAGCCTATTTTACTTACCATTTCAATTTACTTTTAAAATAGCTTTTAACCTTTTAAATTTGTACTTTCGGACCTGAGAAATCGTTTCGTGTCCATCTGTGCAAAAAATATAAAGAACGTTGAATCAGTTTTGAGTAATTATCGAATTCCATAAAACAAGCGTCTTTGAGTTCGGTCCTTAAATACCCTGATATAAACTAGCCAATAATTGTATTAATAATGCGTAACTTAAACTAGTGACGTTGACAAAGAGGAGAGTGTTGGGAATCATACACTCCATTGGGTAAAAGATTATATTGGATCTGTACATGCTTCATACTGGAAAGCGAAAACCGACACTGTAGAGATTATCCAAATTGATCACAAAACAGTAGCCGACCTGTTACGGTTATCAGAGCTCCCGTCCGTCCTTCAGGATATTGGGTACGCCTATATGTATGAAAGATAGAGCGAATTAAAAGAAAAGTGATAGTACACAGCAAGACGAACAATATTTGCCATAGAACCTGGGGTCGTAATCCACTCATAGTGGCAGAAAAAAGAAACTTGACTCGTCCGCGTTGGTCCTTTATTAGAGAAAAAAAAAAACTCGAGTAACAGATGTATGGCGATATGCATTTCGCACCAGAAAATCAGCTCTTCAAAGTAACATCCGTGGACTTCGTTACATAGCCAACACCAGCGCAGAAAGGATTCTCGCACCCCTTCAAAGACCCCTGGTGTGGAGTTGATCTTGCCAGCAGCAACAGAGATTCGCTCGACGAGATCTTCGACAGAAGCCGGTGTCTCGTACATCAACTCTTTTATGTATCCCCAGAAGAAGAAATCCAGCAGGTTCATGTCCATGAAGCGTGAAAGCCAAGCCACAGGTCCACCGCTGAGAATACGTTATGTTTAGAAAGTGTCGGACATCGGTGGAAAAGTGAACCGGGCCCCATCATGCATAAACGTAATATCTGCACATGGTTCAATCTGACCTCTTATGGACAGGACACCACCCAACCAACCATCATGCATAAACCACATGTCACGTTGTCCGATGAGCGGAACATCTTGCAGCAGACCGGGTAGCACATGCTCCAGGAACACACTGTACACGGCACCCGTTAGGCGTTCTGGCAAAAGGTAAGGTCCTACCAGGCGATCACCAAGAATACCTACTCAGACGTTGATGGCAAATCTCTGCTGGTGTTTATGAGGGGTAGGGATATGTGGTTTTTCCCCAGTTCGTTTCAGAAATATAATCGTCAACGCTGTTTCAGCAGCTGACATTCTTTACATGTTGCGTTTCTGCCACTATCAGTGGATTACGACCCTAGGTTCTATGGCAAATATTGTCCATCTTGCTGTGTACTATCACCCTTCTTTTTTCTGTTGAGAGTTCGCTGACACTCTGTATATAAAAGATATACATACATTGTATATTCCTGATTATACCGCTTCTTATTTACAGATCTGTAAAGAAATCCAGAGCAGATGTGAGGAAATGGAGGTAAGTAGAACTTTCGTAACTACCTTAGGAAAATATTTTAGCTTTGTGTTATTACATTTAGTATACTAATATTTAAATAATTATTAAATGATTAAGAGTATATGCCCATGGTAGTCAGATTGAAAAGAGTAACACTGGAAGTGGTATACTCATCATTAATCCCTATGATTCCATTCAGTTAAAAAAAACCCTTAATTTTTGCTCTGTATTTTAATCTAAATTAATAGCCTACATAGAGCTTTAAATTAAAATAGCTTTTCTCCGAACTTAAATGATAACATTTGGATCTAGACTGATAGTCGCAGATTAGTTCAGCATTTGAAAAAATTCTTGGCTCTAAGAGATAATAAAAGCATTACATGTCAATACATATTGATATCCATTTTCAGTGGATATTTCGGATGTTTTGGACGCGAGTGGTTTATTGGACTTGGACTAGTCATCATGAAAACTGAAGCAAATTAGAAGGATTAATTATACTTAGCAAGTATGAAAAGTTACAAAAATATAGGAATTCAGTCCAGAAAATGTAAATGCAATTATATATCGCTCAAGTGCAGCCAGTTTTTTCTTTTTTTATCAGGAATACCTTAGGGGGAGGGGCTCTCCCGGAGACGAGTATCCCCCCCCCGGAGACATTTCATGTTAACCTAGTTTCTATTTATGTGACACAGCATTTAGATATATTTATATGGGACAAATAGAAAACTTGCTCCCCTAAAATTTCATTCGGCCCCCTCCGGCCAAAATGTTATAAAAGAAACACTGAGTGCAACTAATAAATAAATTTATTTCAATAATAAAAATAGTTTATGTAAATCTAAAGATATATGAGAGATAATTTGTAACACATATATAAATAATTTGAGAGATAATTTGTAACAAATTTTTCCTCATCGTGTATCCGCTTCTCCCATTTTTATCGACTGGCCACTGGTTAGTTTTCTCACACTATGGAGCTTCGAAAGAGTCGACCTTTACAGTGAAGCTTCTCTCTTCCGGCTGGAACGAATCCTTTTCAACTTGAAAATATTGGGGTGATATTATCCTTTTCACTTGAAAATTTCAAGTGTCTGATTAAATTTGTGTGTAGTTAGTGCATGCTCATCCATTCCTTCGGCTAGAAACGCATTTCAGCAGCTCAATGCATTATATTCTTTCATAGAAGAATCCTATAGAAGACATTCTATTTTCGAAAAGATTCGCTCATCAACAAATACTTTTTCTGGAGGTCTTCAACTATACAATAACTAAGTGATACGAGGTGGTCTTCCAGAGTTAAAGCCATAAGAGCACTACTTCATAATATTGAAGTGGTGATTTTAACATTGGAAGAATTATCTGAAAACGATTCTCTCAATGGAAGAGCCGAAGCACTTTTAACATGCATGACATCGTTCGACTTTTTGTTCACTTTGTTTGTATTGCCCAATGTTTTTGATCAATGCAATACTCTCCCAAAGCATCTTCAGTCATCTGATCTTAATTTTCAGACTGTGCAAGCTTTGGCTAAAGCTACTATTGAAACTGTTAGTTCTTTTCGCACTGATGCATATTTCAATCAAGTGTGGAGTTTTGTGACAGAACTTTGCGAAAAAAATTCTTATTCTGGACCAAAACTGAAAAGGCGTAAAAAAATTCCAAGCGAATTCGGAGGCGGTGAAAAAAATCCTTATGATGATGTTAAATCATATCACAAAATCAATATTCAATATGAAATTATAGATTCAGTATCTAATGAAATTGAGACAAGATTTGATGAGAACAATATATCTGTTTTATTTGTCCTTAGTTCAGTATTATCCGGATCAGATGTCGAAAAAGAAAATGTTTCAACCATATGCAAAGTTTATAACTTCCAGGAAGAGGAATTGTTATGTGAATTGCAACTGTTTTATTTAATTGTGAAAATGACAACATAGACCATACCGATTTTAAAAGTCGCTGGATTAGTTTAAAGAGCGGAATTTAAAAAATGTGTTTCCTGTCATAACATTATTAGTTAAATTGTTTTTGACTGTGCCAATCAGCTCAGACAGTTGTGAGAAGTCTTTTTCGTATCTCAAGAGTCTGAAAAATTATTTTCGCAGTACAATGGGACAAGAAAGACTTCCATCTTTAGCTATTTTAGCTATAGAACAAGATACACCACTGGATTATGATGATATTGCAACAAAATGTTCCCTTCTTCCAGACTCTAAGAACTGGCTTTTGAAACTTTAATGAAAGGTTAATAAATATAGATATTTGTATTTAGAAAAATTATGTAAACGACAATTATGTTAACACAATTATGTCCAAAAATTATGTTAACAACAATTATTTTTCTCAACATTAATTCAATTTTGTGATCCCCCCCCGCCCCCCGTTAACAAACATTTTATTATTCCATATAGTGGATTTTCATAGATACAAATATCGCACCCCCAAATGAAATGCTGAAATGCCGCCCCTGATTAAGACATATATTAAACCATAACTTAAAAAAATGAGGAAGACACAATTGAAACACTTTCTAATCATCTACTACTGGAGAAGGAAAACTGGGCGAGTAAGCACTATGACTTTCTAATTTGTAAAACTAAAGATTCAACAATCAAAGGATGAATAATTATAACAAATATATTTGTTACAAAAACCCTTTAGTAAACTAAATAAAGGCAAAAAAAAGAATTTCAAAAGATTGGTAATTAGTTTTTCTCTTACTATTGCGTTTCAACTGATTTAGTATTTTTAAAATTTATTTTCAACTAGTCTTTGATTATAGAAATTCTATTGTGGTGCTGCTATCTGCCGGTAGTAATATGAAAACAATTTGAAAATATAGAGATAAATGGATTTTATTGTGAAAATGATATTTCAACGTAAAACTCATATTCATAATATTTATGTTATGAATATGAGTTTTACGTTCAAAAGTTAATCCAGTGAGTAAACAATTGTATTTTAGTGTAGTATTTTAATAAAAGTAAAATTGACATTAATTAGTAAAATTAGTACCTAGGACATTTCTGTATGGTGCTGCCATCTATGAATGAAAGAATAAAATGAATCTAAAATTTCAAATTGCTTTCTAACGAAAACAGTTTCAGATGAAAGTACCTGTGACAAAAACTTTGTGAAAAATAGCATAAATATTCAAACTATATCAGCCAGTTTTATAAACAAAACGAATTTATGTTTTAGGATTAATAAAAACAGAAAATTAACAGATCAATAAAAACAATTTTCTTTAATATTATATTAAAGAAAAATACAACTCCATTAATACGTCTGAAATTATTTCAGTTCACTTGGCTTAGATCTTAGATAATTTAAATTTTGATTCGTGCTAATCGGAATTTGGTTGCTAATTATAAACCGCGCTAAATCGAGTTTCGAGTTAATTAAACTGACGCTAATCGGGGGATTGCAGCATTTTGATTCTAGTAGATAACATCTGATAACATAAACAAAGTTCTATTAGTGTGGGTATTTGTCTAATTGAAATACTATTTTGTCCTGTTTTCTCGACGGGTGATATTTTGAAAGCAACGGTATGTTACGATTTTTAAAACGCTCCCTCCCTCCTCCCTCATTTTAGGAATTTTACTAATTTGATCTTATCTCAGCATTTAATTATGCTAGAGTTTAGTTTAAAGAACTATCCTTTTTAGCTCGAGATAATGAAAGCTATGCATCCGGATTGCATGAGCGCACACGCTTATTTAGGGCCTATCATGCCCTCACAGAAAATTATTTATTTTTTGCTCTAATCAGGCTTATAGTAAAGATGATATTTGGTATCTGAGACTTCGCTGTATGCTCCCGTCTAATTTTAACTGCAGGTTTCCATCTTAAATGGCAGGCAATATCGGGCACATTTTCTAGTGTTTAATATTTGAACCCTTCTTAGTATGATCAGAAATTTGGGGGTATAATATTAAAGGTATACTAAAACATCCCTTATCGCCTCCATACAATGTCGCCCTGCACCCCTTTGAAATATACTACCCCTTAGTGGGGGTATAAGGGGATAGACTATCGGGGAGGACGGACACCACTACAGTGGAGGCCCCGCCAGTCGATTGTTTTTTGAGGAAGGGGAAGGCATGATAGATTCACGAGAAGAAAGTTGAATGTGGAGAGGATAATAAATGTTTGTAAGGAGGTGCACAATTTGTGTGGGCGGCCCTGGTAGGGGTGGGGGGTTGCCGGTTGGAATTCATTGATTTATATTCTGTAATTTCAAGACAATTTTAGATCCGTTCCATGTATTAACCAAATCAACGGATAAGTATGCAAAGAGAGAAAAACAAATCTAAATCACATATTGCTACCCAATCCAGATATTTCGAAGTGCTGCAAAAATTACCTCAGCAAACCTGCGGAGGTATGGCCAAACATGTTTAATAAACAGGCATTTTACAAAAGGATTCAATGCGATTTAAAATGCGCTTGAAAAAAAAAATGTATTGGATATTTTTCATGTTTCATCGAATATTTTCTATGTACACATTTTTAAGAACACTTAATTTGATCTCAAATTTGCTAAACATTTTTTTCTCCCATTTTTGCAGATGACTGAAGATAAAGTGAAAGAATTGCAGGTATAATATGAACTTTTTATTGATTCAAAACGACGTCAAAAAGTATAATATGATTATTACAATATAAGTAGTGAGATTTTTATCATTATTCGCACGGTTCTTTTTATCCAAAAAAGAAACCGTTTTAAGCAATGAGGCTATTGTGAAATCCAATAAACCAGCGTTTCCCACCTTTTTGCCAGTAGAGGACAATTTGATTGACACGTTTGACACCGCTGACCCTTACCCCTCCGTCTCATCTAATATATTAGAAAAAGATGAAAAAACCACATTCTTCCACGACGTAGATTTTAAATATGGAGTAAATGACAACTTGAATGTATAAATATAAATAGAAGCAGGCTTCTTCGATGAGAGGGGACATCAACGCCCGTTCCCAGCCTGAGGAGCTCCAAAAGTTTTTCTTTAAAAACCAAAATAGAAAAGTTTAAATGAATAAGGGAAAAAATGTGTGAAATACATTTCAGTTTATTGTACTTTGCAATACATATACAGAGAAGACCAGAAATAATTATTCTATAAAAATAATCCGTAATTAAATTTTATCTGTATTTCACTTTTTTTTATAATCGGTTTCTACTAACGTAGTCCATGATGTTAGCTCGGAGTGGCACAGAACATGTAACTACCGTAATGTCGCGTCGCTCAATCGTCATCTACATAATATCGCAAGTAGGTCTCATTTATTTGCTACGTTTAAATAAATAACCGTTAAAAAGACATTTTTGGATTGGCGAAACAAAGGCCATATCTCAGCGATGCATCAAAAGGAGCAAGAACAAAAAAGAGATAATAAAGTGTTTGCTTCAATGAACACCGTATTTCTCAGAAGAATCACACAACAATGACATTCGGTCCCTGTGGATGCCTCCCCCACTGGGTTCCGATCTAAATTGGGTGGCACTTCCCGGCCGTCCAAACGGTTACCTTACACCTTTCTGGTAGGTCGAATGGTCTGGGTCTCAACAACAACAATGACATTCAATTGACAGCAAATAAGAAACGTCGGGTACTTCAACTTCATAATTATTTTTCTCTATTTCGTTTGGAACAAAAAACTATTTAAAAATGTTTTTCATGAGTAGGAGTAATAAGAAAATCGTCAGATGATCGGTGAATATTTCCATCTCCTAAAGTATTTTCTTTTTTTTTTCGTACAGCATACCCGAAGGTATAGGGTAGCTCTTTGGACTGATGGCCAGTAAATGCCACACAGTTCATACCGTACCCCAATAGGGATGGCATCCACAGGAATCATATCTTCCCCTAACCCATCACATCTAGAATCAATCAAGATTTATCGTGATCATACCCCCATTAAACACAGAGACCGTTTTAAGCGGCGTCGCAGATGGAACATAGGACTACTGAGTGCGATTTTCCCGCCTTAACCACTAGGCTATCCAAGCCCCATTTCTTTAAATCTGTTAAATAGAAGGAACAGAAGAGATATTAACTCCTAGACTGCATACAAGCTAGGGAATAATAGGACCGCACTGTGTATCCTTACTTTCTTTCTGCCCAGACCGTCTGATCTACCCGCACTGTGCAAATTCAACGCAGAGGATATGGATGTCAAAAGGATCAAGTGCTAGCTACTCACGGACCTTAGCGTCGTGCATATACATCACAGGTTCGCGGCATATGAGGACAGATCAGAATAGCTCTGATAGACAGACCGGAGAAGGCAAGAACAGTGACGTCACGAATGGGGGGATGGATTTGTGGGTTATACCCCCCTCCCTCCTCCCCCAGGAAATCCATCAGAACTCATTGAAGTTTGTAGAAATCATAATTAGAGAAGTGGAAAGTAAGATATTTTCCCCCGCCAGAAAAAAGAATGTTCCTCCGACGTAACTGAACAGAAGAGATCACGGTCCTCAAAGTTGAACAAGGGCGATCGAAAAGGAACGAAAGCAGCATATCAGAGTAAATCGAAAAAGAAACGAAGAAACAGACGTAACGAATTTTTTTTTTTCTAAAACTTTGATCTTGTTGGTACCAAAACTAAATAAATAGTCAGTTAAATAAAATAGTAAATAAATAGTAATCGCTAAAAGTCACAATATTTTGAGAACTGCAACCCAACTGTATTATGACAAAAACTCATTTTCTAGAAGCCCATTCATTTAAAATTTGAATTCACTTAAAATTCGCACTTAAATGCTATAACTAAAATAGTTGTAATAGAAAAATGTTATAATACATAGAAATTAATTTCATCTATATTATATTCATAACATTATATTTATGCTCTTAGAAATATCTTTAAAAAAAATCTGTCATTGCCAAATTTTTTAGTAAATCCCCTGAGGGTCCCTTACTAAATTTTTGTCCTCATATAATTTATAATTCATATTTTTGTAAAGGGACCACATAATTGTCACTAAATTTTTTATGCTGTTTTCTGTATTTTAGTTTATATAAAGCAGAAAAAAAAAGATATTTTATAATAGAATTATTTACTTTAAAGTAGATATTTAAAAGTACATTGGTATACTGATTTCACATAGGTCCATAATTAAAGAACATTTTGAGTAATATTAATTTGTATGAAAAGAGGCCTCAGGCCTTTATCAAGTATCATCAGCAATTCTAATTCGGTGCCTGCCTGATAATAGCGTGGGCAGAAATTGCTTTTTAACTGTTTCAGTACATTCGAATTTTATTATCTTTGGAAATATTTACAGTGCAGAGTATCAATTCGCATTAATACTTTGCCATAAATAAGTAAGTATTAATTTTCATTTAATTAGTTAAAATTTGTGATAATTCCAAATTAAATAATAATTGTGGGTCCCTCTCTCTCTGAAGGGTAGACCGTAAGCTACCGTTTAATCCTTCTTTATCGCCCCCCTGTTCCAAGGGGTTCGCGAACTACTGCTTTGGATCCACTATTTTGCATTTAAAGCCCTGTTCTGTTTTCGTGTTCTTTTTAAATAAAAATGAATATGATTAGATTTTTAATATTGATTTCTTTTCTAGGAATGCATCAATTAAAACATGAAATGAAGCTAATTGTGATTGCATATTTCAGTTTTACAATATTTATGTGATGTAACTTCGAATTTTGTTTATATAGAGAAGATTTAATAAAATGTTTCATATGCACTCTGTCGAGTTTATTTCGGAATATCCATTCCCATTAGTGAGTACTTACTATTAATTAAGAAATTTTATTCACAACAGTTTGCTTCAGATCTTAAGCATTGTATCAATTTCGACTAGTTCCCATATTACAGAAATGTATTCATTAGGGGAAATTAAGCAACGCAGTTTAGCAAAACTTAATATACTATGGAGCATAAAGCTATTTCAAATACTATACGCTGGATCTCTTTCATTAGTGCTGGATTGAGCAGCAAAATAGAAGTGTGAACGGTGAAGTGGACACGAAAGAAAAAAGCATACCGAAAACAGCTAATTTAAAGCAGAGCCAATTAAAAAGTGCAAACCAATAGGGGATTAAGAGTCTACCGGAGAAAGTCAGTAAGAAAGCAAATGAAGAAAAGTCCCGCCAATTCGAATGGTAGAAGAAACAAAGAAGTTGGGATGCTCAAAAACAAAGCAAAAATGTCCCCAAAGTCGAGATAAATAATCCTTGGCTACATAAAATCCTGCTAATCCATCTGTGGTGAAAGTGTGGGATTTTATTATGCGATGAATGCAAAATTTGTTTTGGTTAATTTATTTGGCAGAGACCATAAGTAAGTATGACGTTTGTGACCGCAATCACCCACTAATTGACTTTTGCAGTGAGATTCATTAAAGTTAATCTGCAATGTAAATTATTAAACATTTAATACGAAAGTTAGATTTAAAAGTTAAAATATTTATTAAAATTAGGATTCACAACATCATGACAATTACAAGTAGCCTTTTACAAAAATTCAGTTACTCTTTTATGATAAAAACCTGGGAGGAGATATGAGACCACGTAAACACTACTCTTAACTCGATGGCCTAAACACTACTCTTAACTCGATGGCCTAAACACTAACCTTAACTCGATGGCCTAAACACTACTCTTAACTCGATGGCCTAAACACTATCTTTAACTCTTAACAGGGATGACGGATTAGCGGATGTGATGAATTAAAGAGTGATGGTGACGGATTAGCCGGATTCTACTGTATATATTGCTCTGTTTCTTCCATTCGTGCTGTTTATAAACTCGCTCATCCGGACGTTAAAGTAATAATACGCTCTTTTGCAAAAAGAAAAAAAAAGTACCATGAAAAAAGTGACTGTTTTTATTGAAATTAAATATACGTACAGCTGATACACAGGTAATGAAATGATTACAAAATCAAAGCCGCAGGACCCATCAATGGTTAGCAATTGCACATAGGATTTTCAAATCAGTAATTGGTGAAATGCATGCTTGTATACGTCTAGGTAAGGAGTGATAAAGTTTCCTGATGTCATCTTACGATACATTCTGCCAGGCATTCCTCAATTGTTGCTCCAGATCTGCTACATTTCGGGGGTGCCTGAATCTGGCGGCCTAGCATGTGCTATACATACTCGATTGGCGAAAGGTCTGGTGAACTTGCTGGCCAAGGAACAGTATCAACAGCACGGAGACAGTTCAAAGATATGCGAGCCGTATGTGGCGTGGCATTATCTTGTTGGAAAATGGCCCCAGAATGACGTGCAATGAAGGGTAACGCAAACGGCCGCAGGATTTCATTAACATATCGTTGAGTTGTTAAAGTTGTACGCAGGGTGACTAGGGGCGACCGGCTGTCGTAAGAGATAACACCTACACCATCACACTAGGGGTAATGGCTGTGTGCCTGTGTAAAACAAAGGCTCATTGGGACCGCTGGCCCTGGCGCCTACACGCACGTACCCGATGGTCATCTGCTGAAAGACTGAAGCATGATTCATCGCTGAACGCTATGCGATGCCAGTCTGCTGGAAGCCATGATGCTCGGCTACGACACCACTCCAAACGACTCTATCGAAGTTGCGGGGTTATTGGCAGACGTTTCAAAGGCCGCCGTGAGCGTAACCCCACCGCAGTCAAGCGCCGTGATATGGTGGAAGGTACCACGGGTGGCATGGAAGAGGCTGTAGCAAGTTGGATGGCGGACAATGATGCCGTTGGGCCAGTTCGGTCCTGTCGCTCAATCATCCGATCTTGCCTCGCATTCGTGCACCTTGGCCTTCCAGAGCTTTCATTCCCCTGATGAGTTCTGTGAGACCAGATTTAGTGAGACAGTTTCATGTTTGTATTTATGATGCCTGTAATGTCAGACAATGGCATCAGTCTGAATGACGCCAGTTTTACAGCACCCTGACCCGAGAATTCAAGTAGGCCATAAACGTAGGAGGCTAAAGTGAAGCCACCAGATTGGTTAAAACTGTTAACCAATATGGAAGGTGTCTGGTCGCATGGCTCCGAGGTTGACCAATGATAGCCGAGGAGACGTTTCGGATCTCAGGCGGAAAGAGGCGGAAATCAAGAGGTTTTACAGATTCCATAGAGACTTAAATGAAATGTTCCAAGATATACATTTGAGTATCGGCAAACAGACACTGAAGTAGCAATGCGAGACACACACTTGAGACAGTATCAGATGTAGTACGATAGAGATCGACTCGAGTCGAGTTCCAACTTGAAAGAGTTCCAACTAGCGTGCAGTGATGATGAGGTCGGATGCAGTTGTGTTCAGAGATCGACTTCAGTACGAGTGGGAGTACAAAATCTTGAGTTAGCACCAGTACGATATACACTGTAACAGTGCCAGACAGAGTACGAGGAACCAAAGTACGAGCTGTGTGTCCATAGCCAAAGACGAAATTGGATGTACGTACTTACCAAATATTGTAGCAAGTCTTAGAACAGTTTGATAATATTAACTTACCTGGTCTCACATGTACAATCTCCTCCGCAAATAATAATGGATAATGGTTATATTTAATTTAATAATTAACCAAATGTTGTTAATAAATAATGTTGCTTTTAAAGTTAAAAAATGGTGCAATTAATTGAGTAGCATTATGTTAATAAATGTTCTCTTCCAGGATTCGCACTAATGATAATTTGGTGGATTAATTAGCGGCACAACACAGGGTTTGACGATATACGATCAACGACCATGTTAATTATGAATAATTTAATAAGTATAAAAGCCAATATAAAGTTTCCTTTTTTGTGTACCACAAGTTCCTGGCAGCAACCATTGCTGCCAGCAGTTTTGCACACCAGTGTCCGTTCAGTGCAGATGACAGCCTATTGCTCGGTATGACCAGCCAGCTTCACGCATCCCGACTATACGTTCACGTTCGAACTCGTCTAATTGCTTATAAGGTCTTCGGCAACGTCGTAACGGCGTTATTGGTTGTGTCTCCACGGAACTGCAACGCCTATAACGAGCAAAGATAAACTGTCCCATTTTTAACCTGTTTTATAGGATGCTAGTCGGGCAGTAGAAACGCGCGCTATGACCGAAGTTAACACTCATTGGCCTTGCAAATGAAATCATTTGCATACTTGGTATAAAAGAATTTGCATGCGAAATTCCGAGATGCTCAGATTACTTTTTATGGGTGCTTCGTTTTTTTGCAAAAGAGTGTAGGTATGAAATAATAAGGACATATAAGACGCTTTTCAATTAGGAAATCCTGCAAGTCTTTCTAATACTCCATTTAGGCTCATTTTTACTTTCCTTGCATAGGGAAGTAATGTAACGATGTCAAAACTTCGATTCGAGATTTTGACAGAAGAGCATGTTTCAATCATCACTAAACCCAAATCGAACGTTTTTGAGGTGATGTGTGTGTATGTGTGTGAACGCTATATCTAACAAAAGAGTGAGTGCATCGTTTCGAACGCAATTAAGTACGATTATTACGATCCATGAATATTTAAACGCCATTAATTATAAACGCGATGGAACGTTCGAATGACCCTCAAATTTCCGAATGAATTTTTGAAAAAAATCAGACCATTTAAAATGTTATATAAATAATCATTTTACATTTAATGTTTAATTTTAAAACGAATGACACAAGCTTGAATGAGAACGCTAGCTTGAGATATTGCAAGTGATTCAAAAATACTTATTTGAAAGTTACATAAAAAGGAACAGTAGTAAGTATCATCAAATATGTTGCACTTGGCGATAAATTTTTGGACATTGGCAAATAGTCTGGCAAAATATCGCCAATTTGGCGGCTTTTTTATTGTTTTTATACTTTTATACTTTTTTATATTAAATTACGAAAATGACACCAAATTAATGAATTAATTAATACTTAACATATTTTAATATAATGTAGTATATTGCTTAGCAGATGTTTTCAATGTTTTCAATTATCAAGTTATATTTGCACGACAAATAAGTTAATTTGGTGCGCCAAAATAATTGTCATCCAAAAGAGCGCCAAATATGAGTGTACTTTTCAATGTTAAAAGCATTGTACCGTGAATCTTGTCCATCATTATTTTGCATTGAAGTACTTGCATTATGTAGGGTAAGTCATGTGCTGCCTACATCAATTTTTTGCATTTTGACTTCGAGTATGTTGATTTACTTACTACTGACGAAGAGGATTCAACGTATCCCCGAAACCGTTGTTTGCTGTGTTGCATTTAAATTTCTGCGTATTTACGTTTCTGAATGGTTCAATATCCTTTACCGTGTCCTTACTGAATAAAATTTAACATTTATTACGCTTTTGCTACAAAATGATATTATATTGATTTCTTTTCGAAGAAAATTCTGTTGAAGAAATCCGCGAGTTTCGCTTTTAATACCCTGAAATACGTCGGAGAATATTATTTTAAGACTTCCTGAACATATATCGATGACTTTCGGAAAACTCTCAATATATATCCGTTTGCATGAAATAATTTTTTTTGTTTCATATACAAGGAAGGATCAAAAAGTTCGGAGACTGTGCTGACATCTATAACCCTGATTACAGGAGAGGGAAACTATTTTACCGTAGCGTAGAGGCACATGTGACGCGAGATGTGACGCGTCACATGTGCCCAATGTTTCTAGCAAAATAGTTGTCTGAGCATGGGCGAGATTCCGCCGTCGGATCGTGCTACAAGAAGTGACGCAGCAGAGAACTTTGTGTGTTGGCAGAACTCGAATAACTTACGAAAGTCGAGGTTATATCGTCAGTGGGAACCTTTCCCCATCTTATAGTCAACGAGATGAAATTTCAGAAATCAAAATTGATTTAGACGAAACTGAAATCGCCTAGAAAAATTGGAGATAAGCCTGAAAATCTGTTTTGATTCGTTCAAAAACTTTGATTCTGCTTCTAGTATAGTAAAAATTTCAAATTAAAAGAAACTGTTTTTAAATAAAAATTAAACTTCCGGAAATTCCCCTTCCTATTTTTGGTGGAAAATATGATGAAGGTCGACTTTCAAAACTCTTCAGGTCTCCAGATCTACCATTTCAAGCACGTCCTCTTTGGGGTGAACGCCAGCCCATTCTTGTTGTCTGCTACAATAAAAAAAAAGTCGAGAAATTTAGCAATGAGTATCCAACGTTCGAAAATTTTGTATCCAATGTTTTGTATCCAACGCTTGATCACTGCCTTTATGTGTGTTGACGACTTCATTACAGGTAAAGACAACATACAAGATGCATTTGAAGTCTCTCGCAACGCTAAAGAAATCACGTGGAAAGCTGGAATGGTTTTAAAAAAATTGATCACGAATGAAAGTATCTTAATGGAAAGATGAAAAGAAGAAGAATTCAACGTTCAGCCACAACATAATTTCACTTTCTTAGGATCCAATTTGACGAAGGTCTTAGGAATGGCATAGAACACAGCAGAAGATTGCCTCACTATGGAAATTCAGAGCTTACTGGAATTCTTATTACATAAAAAGAATACTAAGCGTTTTCTATTGCAGTTCATGGCGAAAATCTTTGACCCTCTTGGAATGTTGAAGAGGGTCAAAGATCACTTACCATCCGAGTAAAGATCCTCTTTCAAGAAAGTTCCGTGGGATGGAGATCTACCAATTTACACCGAAGAAGAGTAGCTGCAATGGTGTTCAGAGCTTCCCCGACTAAACGAATTAAAAATTCCTAGGTTTGTCCTTAATTTAGCAAAGGAAAAAGTCAAATATGTTGTCGAAATACATAGTTTCTGCAACGTCGGTAAAAAGGCCTATGGCCTAGCCGTCTACCTGCGAGTGGTGAAAGAAAATGGCATTGAAGTTAATCTTGTCGAATTAAAGAGTCGAGTCGCCCCTCTCAAACAGATTTCACTACCAAGACTAGAGCTTCTTGGAGCCCTTTTAGCAGCTTGTTTAACAGACAGGATAAAGAAAATCATAGATTTAAAACACCCAACAACGGTACATTATTGGACAGATTGAAAAATCACACTGTACTGGATCAAAGAATCAAGTAAAAGATGGAAGCAATTTGTTGCAAATCTGGTGAAAGAGATACACACTTTAACTGATCAGAAAGAACTCTTGACATCACTGCCCCGGAAAAGTCAACCCTGCGAATCTGGTGACAAAAGGTATCAGTGCTAACTCTCTTCTGGACAATTCCATGTGGTGAAAAGGCCCTTCTTTCCAAACATCTCGTGACCTACCTGACACAGATGAGGATACCTGTGTCCCAGAAGAAAAGTATCTTCCTGAGATGAAAACGAACTCAGAGAACTCTAAAAAAACAATGTAACTCTAGCATATCCCTCTCTCTTTGCAGCGCTCCTGAATTCTTAGTGTTTATTTAAAATTAGTAATAAGTATGTAAAAATTGTACATATTTTAGCTTATATTTTTGGGTTTGTCAACAACTATAAGACTTCTGTATCCAAAAGAGTTAACTCTATCAGCCACAAGGAGATGAATATAGCAGAGAACTTCCTCATAAAAAAAACTCAATCTATCGAGTTTCAAGTTGACATCAAGGGATTGCGAATTAATAATAACGTCCCTAACTAATTCTCTCCTCCAGTAAAATAAAAAATGCATCGCCTTTTCTTGATTAAGGGTTTCTCAGGGTCGGAGGTACGTTAACTAACTCCTCCATTAGTTATAGTAGCAAACACCCAGTTTTGTTACCCTCTAAAAGCAAGTTAATGTATCTAATAATTTAGCGTTAACATGAAAAATACTTGCATTCAGGCCCTCAAACATTACTTTATCCAATTAGGCAAAGTTATTGGCCTTTAAACTGCCGAAATTTGTGTAGGAAAACTACATAATTGTATTCAAGGTTTTAAATCAAATCCTAAAGTGCGTTAAGTGTGTTACCAGAAAATGGGAGATTTACCCAAGAGAAGGACATATCCAAATTTTGTGTTTAATTCAATAGGGATTGACCTATATGGTCCCTTTTTCATAAAGAGAGGATCAAAGAAATGGATCTCTTATGAAGATTTATGTTTGTATATTCATTTGTCATGTAACAAAGGCCATTCACTTAGAGATAGTTTCTGACTTAATGCCAGAATCCATGATTGCCACTTTAAAATGTTTTGTGGCTATTCCGAGCAATTTCCAAATTGTGCGTACTACCCTTAGAAATTTGAAAAAAAAAATCTTGTAATGTTAATTTCATGTAAGCGTCAACAATGAAAGAAAGGTTCCTGGAAACAATTATGCCCATAAATGAGTGATTTTATAAATTCTGAAGAAACTGCGGAAACTATCAGAGATGAAATTGTTATCCTAATGAATGAACTAAACTTGGACTTCAACAACGAAGATGTTTGATTGAATCTCACTCAGTACCTCTGTCAAATGAATACTTAACTGAGCAACAAGAGAGAGAGAGAGAGTTAAATGAAATACGCAATGAAAATGAGGAAAACGAAGCTGTTAAAATGGTCAAGAGTTTGACAATCAAAAATATGAATGAAGCTTTCATGCATCTTGACAAATTTTTGACTATCATGGAAGAATGTGATTCCAATAGAGAACGTATATCTCAAGTACGTAGGGAGAAAAAGACACAGCATGTTAAAGAAAAAAGGGTGGTATTCAACTAACTCTTGACAAGTTTTTAAAGAAAACACCTGAGAGAAAGCACTTCAACACGCCTCGTTAACTTAATTATGTATATTGATAAATAAATACTATTATTATTGATAAATAAATGTTTTAAAATGCAATTTTTGATGGGTTTTTTTTTTTTACATCCCTCTACTTTCGAATATTCAACATTCGCACACATTTTCAGGAACCAATTATGTGCGAAAGTCGAGGACCGCCTGTATATCTTCTTTGCTACGTTTTTATTAAAACTTAAAAAGACAAAGTGGTACGTCTATTTCTATTTCACAAAATTAGCTTACATCCTCAACAAGTGTAATACTGGCCGTACATTTCCGGTTCTCCACCCCGATTCTCCAGTATCCTTCTGAGTGTTTAAAGAGCTTTGCGCGCACCAGCAGCAGTGGGTGGAGGATACGGCTCTTCGTCTACATCGGAATCTTCATCTTCACTCGCCGGTTCGCTTGAAACTTGCGAAGACTACTACTGCTCCATGATATCAGTTGTCAGATAGTTCGGGCGAGGTTGGTAGGTTTTCGTCAATCTCAACATATTGAAGGAAATCCTTGTCAAATTCTTCCTCACCTTCAGCGATGACATCCTTTTCTTGTGACTCTTTTTCTGATTTAAATCCTCACGCCAGGAAGCAATTTTTGATTGTGTTTGTTGTCACACTGTCCCAAGACCGTTTTATGTAATGCATTGCATCCAGGAGACTGACAGATTTTGCTATGGTTCTTACAGCAGAAGACGCAGACGAATCACGTACATCGATTTCTTCTGTTACAGCTTTTCTGGCCAATTCCTTTCTGTAATGACATTTAAAAGCTTTGATAATTCCCTGATCAAGTGGCTGAATGACACTGGTGGTGTTATGTGGAAGAAACACTAGTTGTGTTACAACGTTAAATCCGTGAGATGTGCAACGCAATTGTCCAAACCAGAACAATACTTTCCGTAAGATTTTTTGTCCCATTGCACGAGAAAATCAATAAAAATTGCAGATGTCATCCATGATTCCTTATTGTTGCGGTAGTCCACAGAAAAACTCTTCACTCATTTAAAGCAGCGAGGTTTATTGCTTCCTTCAATGACTAAAGGTGTTTTCTTGACAGTTCCCGTCATGCTGCACGTCAGAAGAACAGTTACTCGTTGTTTAATGTTATTGAATCCTTCATTGGACTCGGTTTTGAGTATGCTCTGGCAAAACCCGATAAAACAGTCCCGTTTCATCTGTGTTGAAGATCTGAGATGGATCACAGTCTTTTAACAAATCCGGCAAAACGTCTGTTTTCCAATAATCTGCAGCGTCAAAATCCGCGTCTTGCTTTCTTCCGTGCAGTTTGCGGTAAACAATGCTGTTTCGCTCCTTCCATCTTGTCAACCAGCCATCAGTAGGAGTGAAGTTTTCAACACTCATCATTTCCGCAAATTGTTCGGCTTTCTGGCACAAAATTCCGAGAGAGATGGGAACATTCTTCAATCCGTCATTCTTGAATCAATCTAGAAGAGCTGACTCGACGTCTTCTGCTTTTCCTACTCGCTTCTGGCTCAAGTTTCCGCTTACTACAATAAGGGCGCTAATATTGTTTCTGTTCTTAAGCTAATATTGTTTCTGTTCAGATTGGGAAATCCCGAACTCCGATGCCGCCTCCCTTTGTTTGTATTTCGGTAAATCGTCATACTTCGCCGAAATTTCACGCTTCTCTTTCAAACTTAAATCCTTTCGCTTAGACATCTAGCTCGTTAGTGGTTTCAAACAGAACTAAACTCTCTTTTAAAAATTACAGAAAGAAAAAAATTAACCCAGGTCGTCACTGGCCAATCAAAAGCAAGTTTGTAACTTACCACAGCGCTGATAAGGTTTGAATTGAAAGAATTTTTTTGAGTTTATTAACCGGCGATGCTGATTTCATTAAGCGGCGGTTTTAACAGTAGTTTGTATTGATTTGATTCCGGTCCTGGCGATTTGATCCGATTAAGCGGCTGATTTTTTTTAACCAGTGATTTTATTAAACGGCGGGTACTGTAAATATTTGTTTAAATTTTTAATGCGTCCAGTGTTGACATTCCAAAAGAGATCAGCGTCAATGAATATCTATATCGGTTCAGGGTCTGTATACTTGCAATCATCTGCCAACTGTAATTTTTTTTTAATTAGGCGTTCAATTCTTTGGCCAGGTGCCAAGATCCAAGCTCCCGTTATGTCTTACGTAATCAAAACTTTTAAATAAATTTTCTGGCTTCTATACTTTCTATTTCTCAATTGAATTTCTGCAACATCAAATGTTTTTCCTAAAGGATCGGAGCGACCAAATGTAAACACAATTAAGCTTTCTTTTCAGATGACTTTCAATTACAGTTCATCTGCTAGCGATTGAGTAATGAAAGAACGAATCGAAACATTATCCATGAGAATTCTTACTTATTTTGATTTCGATTGCGTGCGTAATTTCAGCAGAGCAAATTTGTAATAAAACATTTTCTGGATTTTTAGAATATGAATTTAAATGCTATACAAAAGAAACTAACATCTGCACTTGTATCATTTATCGGTTCTGCTTTAGGAATTCGAATCTGCGTACAAATAATTTCATGGTGGTTTCTACCGTTACATATTTTACAGGGTAGCATTTTCATTCTAGATTTTGAACTGATGTGAAAACGACAAAAACATCTAAAACAGCGATCCATCCCTTTTCAATTTTAATTTTCTTATCTTCTGTAGAAATGTTTTTACAACTGAAAGCTTTATGATTATTGTCATTACACATATGCAGGATCTTACTGTAGTAGAAAATGCAGTAGTCGGGATAGTATTTTGGATTGGTTTTCTTTTAAATGCTTCGTTTCTAGATTTGATAGGTGAAACTGAATTTCTTGAAATTATTCAATACAATCGAAGCTTCTCTACATTCTACTTCTATACGAATAAATTCTACTTGTTTTTTAATTTCGAATTCTGATTTCCTGTTTCTTTTCCGATTAAAGCCCAAACGAATCAAATGAGACCCCCCTATCGGTTCTAATTTGTATTTCACATTCATCATAGAGTTGACGAATTGCCTTTATGTTAGAAGAGTTTCATTGAGTTTAATTGCACAAAGTAACACCCATAATTATTTAAAATGACACTGAATTTGCACTTTTAATTCAATTTTCGTTCTTATTTGGTAATTGGACTTATTCTCAAAGGTGGCGTAGCGAAAATGCGAAAAAACTAAAATATCTTGAACGGCTAGTCCTAGTTAATGGGATTAGTCTTATTCTTTTCATCATTAAAAATTACGTATAAAACAAGCATTTAAGCGATATATTTGAGCACACGTAATTTTTTATTTTAGATTTTGACGGGCCATTTCGCAAAAAAAGGCAGGCTATTTTTTTCCGAATCGTACCAAAATTTAATCAGCACCAAGGTGGATATATACATTCCACAGACAGACAGACAGACTCACAGACAGACACACACACAGACGTCACGCTATAAATAGTTTTTTCGTATTTTAGAGGTCCCAAAACGTGTAGATCCGTCGAAAACTCGAGTTGCGATTTTTGGTATGATTTCAATACTTTCCTTATACATCACGATGTATTGCAGAGAAAGTAAAAAATCTGATGGGAGCATCATATGACTTTCCCTGCAGATTCAATTTCATTTTGCAATTTTTGATTTCATTATGCATTAAATTGTACTTAATTGCAGAAAATATGGATAATTGTCTAAGATTATATCCAATTTGTCTTTTTATTCCATCTTCATTTTGTTTGGCAACTTAATTCACTTTAAATTCTTCATGTCCTTAAAATTACAAAATACTACAATATCTCGAGAGCGGTTTATGCTACAGTCATGGGGTCCGACTTATTCGCTTAGTTGTCAAATTTTACTTACAGAACATGTACTTAATTAATATATTTCAGCAATTTTGGTCATCTTTTTCAGAGTTTCACTATCTTTGCAGGCCATTTCGCAGAAAGATTCAGTTATACATTTCCTAATCATAACAAAATCAAATCAGCTTCAGAATAGCCATCAGGGGACTTAACTACTAAGTTTTAAGAAATTTTATTGAATAGTTTTTCAACTACAGTGAAAATCGTCTTCATTTCCTCAAAAATAAAAATTTAAATATATCGGAATTGGTCTATCTTAGAGTAATGGGGTGGATCTAATTCATTTTGTCGTTAAAAATTAAGTATAAAACCAGCATTTAATTGATAAATTTGAGTATATGTAGTATTTTAATTTAAATCGAGTATTTTAGATTGCAGGGCATATCGCAAAAAAAAAAACAAAAAAAAAACCGGATTCTTTTTTCCCGAATCGTATCAAAATTTAACCAGCATCACAGTATCTTACAAGCAACTTATCTACCAAATGTTGTGTAATTCGGGTAATTAGTTTGTCAGCTAGAGTGGATACATACAATTTTTGCTGGCCATTTCACAAAAAAAGGCAGGTTCCTTTTTACTGAATCGTACTAAAATCCAATAAACACCAGGGTAAACCACAAGTGAGTTACCTACCATATTTTTAAATTTTGATATATAGGAATTTCAGCTAGAGTGAATACATTCAATTTTTGTGGGCATTTGGTAAAAAAGTGCGGGTTCTTCTTTTTCGAATCGTATCAAAATTTAAACAGCACCAGGGTATCCCACAAGTGACTCATCTACCAAATATTGTAAAATTTGATCTATAAGTATTTTACAGGCAATTTTTGCAGGCCATTTCGCAAAAAAAGGCGTTTTCTTTTTTATCACGAATTGTACCAAAATCTAATCAGCACCAGGGTTATACGCAAGTGATTTTTCTGACAAATTTTATGAAATTCGGGCCATTAGTTTTTGAGTTAGAGTAGATACATTTGTTGTAGAGACAGACAGACGCGAATTTTTTTGCGAAATGCCCCGCAAAAATCGTCAAAATCTAAAATAAAAAACTACGTATGCTCAAATATGTTAATTAAATGCTTGTTTTTTATGTAATTTTAAACGATGAAAATAATAAGACCAATTCCATTACACTAAGAATAGCCGTTCTCGAGATATTTTAGATTTTTCGCATTTTCGCTACACCTCTAATAAATTAGGAAATAAGAAACCAAATGAAAACGAAAAATGAAATGAAAGTGCAAATTCAGTGTCATTTTAAATAACTATGGTTGTTATTTTGTGCAATTAAACTCAATGTAAGGAATTATTGAAGAAATAAAGAAAACGCGAATTTGAGTCTGCAACGAAAGTCATGTGCTGCCCATATCAGATTTTTACTTTCTCTGCAATACATGGTAATGTATAGGAAAATTATTGATATCATGCCGAAAATCGCAACTCGAGTTTTCGAAAGATCTACACGTTTTGGAACCTTTAAAATACGAAAAAATATATTTAGCGTGGCTTCTGTGTGTGTCTGTCTGTGCAATGTATGTATCCGCTCTAACTCAAAAACTAATGGATCGAATTTCATAAAATGTGATAGATAAGCTACTTGTGGGATACTTTGGTGCTTATTGGATTTTGGTACGATTCGGAATAGAACAACTTGCCTTTTTTTACGAAATGGCCCGCAAAAATCTAAAATGAAAAATTACGTATGCTCAAATGTATCAATTAAATGCTTGTTTTATACGTAACTTTTGACGAGTAAAAAATAAGATCAACTCGATTACTTTAGGACTAACCGTTCTCAAGATATTTGAGATTTTTTGCATTTTTATTATGCCGCCTATATGTAAAAATGTTCGATTACCAACTAAAAACAAAACTTAAATTAAAACTGCAAACTTAGCGTTATTTTGTGCTATTAAATTCAAGTTAACGAATTATTGAAGAAATAAAGAAAAAATGAATTTGAGTCTGCAGGGAAAGTCATGTGCTGACCACATCAGATTTATACGTTCCCTGCAATACCTGGTAATGTATAGGGAAAATATTGGAATTATGCTGAAAATCACAACACGAGTTTTCGACGCATTTACACGTTTCGGAACCTCTAGAATACGAAAAACTAATTTTAGCGTGACGTCAGTGTGTGTGTGTCTGTCTGTTCTGTGCAATGTATGTATTTTTTTTAACTCAAAAACTAATGGACGAAATTTCATGTTTGGTAGGTAAGTTATTTCTGTATGATTCTGCTGCTCATTAAATTTTGGTACGATTCGGAAAGAAATAACCTGCCTTTTTTTGCGAAATGGCCCGCAAAAATAGTCAAAATCTAAAACAAAAACTACGTATGCTCAAATATATTGATTAAATGCTTGTTTTATATGTAATTTTTAACGATCAAAAGAATAAGACCAACCCCATCACACTATGGCTAGCCGTTCTCGAGATATTTTAGATATTTCGCATTTTCGCTACACCACTTTTGAAAATAAGCCCAGCTACCCGAAAATTGAATTAAAAGTACTAATTCAGTGTAATTTTAAATAATTATGGTTGCTATTTTGTGCAATTAAACTCAATGTAATGAATTATTGAAGAAATAAAGAGAACGCGGATATGAAACTGCAGAGGAAGTCATTTGCTGCCCACATCAGATTTTTACTTTCCCTGTAATACATGGTAATGTATAGGGAAAGTATTGGAATCATACCGAAAATCGCAATTCGAGTTTTCGACGGATCTACACGTTTTCGGACCTATAGAATACGAAAAACCTATTTTTAGCGTGACGTCTCTGTGTGTGTCTATCTGTCAGTCTTCTGTGTGTCTGTTTGTGCAATGTATGTATCCACTCTAACTCAAAAACTAATGGACCAAATTTCACAAAATTTGGCAGATAAGTCACTTGTGTGTGAGTCTGGTGCTGATTAGTTTTTGGTACAATTCAAGACAAAAGAACCCGTTTTTTTTTTTGCGAAATGGACCTCAAAAATTGCTTGTGGTCACTGTAGCTGAAAACCTAATCGAACAAATTTTGGCAGATAAGTCAAGTCACTTGTGGGTTACTCTAGTACTGCTTAGATTTTGGCACAATTCGGAAAAAAAGAACCTGTCTTTTTTGCGAAATGGCCCGCAAAATATGCCGGTACCTATTCTAGCTAAAAACTAATTTACCAAATTTCACAAAAATTGGTGAATAAGTCACTTGTGAGCTAACCTGGTGCCGATTAGATTTTGGTATGATTCAGAAAAAAGGAACCAGTTTTTTTTTTGCGATTTGCCCCATGAAAATCGTCAAAATCTAAAAGTAAAGGTTACGTATATTCAAAAATACCAATTAAATTCTTGTTTCATGCGTAATTTTTGACGATGAAAGAACAAGACATAAGACCAACCCCATTACTCTAGGACTCGACGTTTTCGAGAAATTTTAATGTTTTCGCATATTCGCCAGCCACTTTTGAAAATAGGTTCAGTTATTCAATGAAAACGAAAATGGAAGTAAAAGGGCAAATTCAATGTAATATGAAATAATGTTTGGTGTTGTTTTGTGCAGTTGAACTCAATTTAATGAGTTATTGAAGAAATAACGAGAACGTGAATATGTCTGCAGGGAAAGTCATGTGCTGCTTGCTCACATAAGATTTTTAATGATACTAATATCTTTGACTGAAATCGCAACGCTAGAAAAAATTTAAACACTTTGGACGCTTATATCTCCGAGCCTAATAGTTACGATACCAACCTTTTTGTTTTGTTTTGTCGGAAAAAGGGTTTAGATTATAATTATATAAAAAATAATTTCAATAGTTCGAACTTTCTTTCGAAAAAATTAAAAAGTTTTGCCCGACAGAATTTTTGATTCACTTTAACCCGACTTATCTTTCTCTCAAACTATCTTCGAAATTGCAAAAGATAGATATAAATAATAAGCAGCAGAATTGCCCAGTAGGAAATGCAATATTCATATCTATAATTCGTTTTCACAAATTGCTTTGTCAAAATGAAGAAATTTGAAAATTTTCCGTATTTCAAACTAATAATGCTTGTATTTCGAAAATTAAAATTTTAAAATCTATGAGTAGTAAGCAATAAATTATAGCCTTTTACAAGTCCTACAAGGATACATAATTTGATTTTGGATTGATTCTTTTATTTTTGAACTATAGAGATTAACATTTCAATATTTAAAAAGATTGACCTTTTGAAGTTTTCCAATGGGAAGGAAAGCTGTAACATTTAAAATGTCACAAGTGTTGCAGTCAAATATGCTTCCTCCTTGTTAAAATATTGGCACATAAACCCAAGATATTTTGCATAAGTTTATATATATATATATATATATATATATATATATATATATATATATATATATATATATATATATATATATATATATATATATATATATATATATATATATATATATATATATATATATATATATATATATATATATATATATCTACCCTTAATGAATCAAAATATGAATACGAACATTTTTCTAAACATGGGTTCGACAACATTGAAATTAGTATTCTGTGTATTCAAAAAAATTATTATGACAGATTGTTTCTTGAAAATGAATTCATTTGTGCACACAAAACTATTTTTCCATATGGACTCAATCAAATATTTAATCATCATAATAAAGTTAAAAAGTCCTTTAATTATCCTAATGAAGACCATAATATATATAATTCCTTCAACAATCATAAAAGTAAATCAAAAAGAACTAAAAGAGCAAGTAAATATAATAAAAAAATTGCCCTCATTATCTGAACTAAAAAATGCCATCCTTCAGCAACATGCAAATTTTAAAATTACTTTTGATTGGAAACAATGTAAAAACTGGATTTTCGCAATTAAAAAACAGCAATTAAATATGGTATATAACCTTTTTCTAAGTACTGCATTTGATAACATTCATTTTAAGCATGTATTCTATGATTTGCTCATAACCAGAAGTAAAAATCTTAATGTTTATTTATATGTCACAGACTTAAACTTTAATGACAAATCAAAACAATATACTAAAATAAACGAATTTTGTACCTTGAATTTCACTAATTCTGTCTTAAATAATCTGAAGATAAATAATTTTTTAAAATCGGTTTCCAATTACTTTCCAGTCAAACATGTAAATCCTAAAATTGCATATAAATATGATAAACCGCTAGGACGTTATATTTTCAATTATAATCAAATTGCCAAATCAATAGATATTAATCAAAACTATGAATTGGATAAAGAGTCATTTTGCCACTGTCATTTAGAAAAATACAAAGACTTCGTAGATAAACACCATGGGCATGTTATAACGGGAAATCTAAATATTATTAATTATGATGCACTAAGATCACTGATGTCACTGGGTACTAAGTACCGTTTACCTACTAAATTTAAACATAAATTAATATGTAAAGGTTTATTTCTTGACTTAAATAAATTTATCTATAAAATCAGTTATAAATATCAAATCCCTGTGGAAGCATTTAAACCCTGGAGAGTCTTAATAGAGCAATACTTAAATCTTTATATATATAATCAGAAAATTATTAATTCATATAAACTTAATTCAATTAAAAATGATATTAAAGAAATACAAAATGATTTTGTCATTACATATGTTGATAAAGCAAGTGGTAACCACTCAATTATTTGTAAATATTATTATAAAAATACCCTTCAGTCACACTTACTTAATAATCAAATCTATAATTTACATAAAACTAACCTTAAAATCTTATACAATAGAATATCAGCCAAATATAAGCAAATCCATCTAAAAAATAGTTGTAATAACATTCCATATATTGTTTTAGTACCCAAGTTTCATAAATCCCCTGTTGCTTTTCGAACCATTACCAGTGGGCATAATTCTTACATTACTAATGCTGGAAAATTATTATTAAAGATATTACATGAAGTATCCTTGTCAGATGAAATCTCAAATAATTGTCATATTGTAAAAAACAGTTTTGAATTAGTTAAGAAATTGAAAACTCTTACTAATATTCATAGTATTTATACCTTTGACTTCAAAGATTTGTTTAATAATATAAATATAGATGATCTGTATAGAATTATTTTAGGAATTTTTGAAAAATATAATATCAACCTAAAATATTCAAATTTTCTTTTTAAAAAATTACTTAACTTCACTCTTTATGAGAATTATATTCAACATGGTGGTACTTTTTTTAAACAACAGGTTGGTATCCCACAAGGGGTGTGTGCCTCATCATTGTTAGCTAATCTGTATTTATTCTTCTATGAAAAAAACATTAATCCAAGCTTGCATAATATGCACATGTTTAGATATTTAGATGACATTTTATGTGTATCCCCAAATAATATCCCTATAGTATTAAACTTTTATCCAAAAAATTTACAATTAAATGCAAGTAATAATGACTCTAATGTTGCAAACTTTTTAGATTTAAATTTAAATTTACAAAATTGTAATATGGTTATAAACTTGTATGATAAAAGACAGGATTTTAAATTTAATACATCAAAAATTCAACATTTTGACTCTTGTTTGCATATATCTGTATTTAGAAATATTATAATAAACCAGGCTCTTAGAATCAATAAAATTTGTGATGAATATTATATATTAGCGCATTTTATGGAATTATTGAGTACAGCGACTAATAATGCATATCCCCCCAAGTTTGTTATTAAAATTATCAACTCAGTGTATCAACTTTCACTCGATAACATCCTAGAAAACATTCCCAATTATAGTGACTAACATACAGTTCAAAAAAAAAAAAAAAAAATTATATATAATTATTTATAAATTATATAAATAAATAAAAATGAAAAATAATAAACTAAGTCAAAAACATTAGAAAAATCAAAAATCGGAAAATAAGATGCATTAACATTAATGTTTTGAATTTTATTTTCGCAAAAAAATGTAACTTTTGTCAGTATTGAAACTACGTTTTGAGCGCCCTTATAATGGTGTATAGTGGCATTCTCGTTTATCCAGTTTTCCTCTGAATTACTTGTTTAGTAACAATTTTCGTCTTTGATTCATATTCATATTCAGGATTGCATATTTGGGAAGTTAATATTCTGAATTGCTTGTCCGGTTTCCAGCTTAGACTCACTGGACGGGTCTGGGAGTATTACCGTGAACGTTCGTACTGCCTCCCTGGTAGAATTTCGACTTGTTCATTCCGGTGCCTCTAGATTAAGCTGTTGAGGTTGATCACGATACACGTGGTGGAAGAAGAAGGGTTCATGCCGCATGGTAATACAAATTTTCTTAATGTATCCTATTTTCATTTTTTCACTTTTTGTTGCCTGTAGTCTGAGTTTAAGCATTTATAGTGATGTGCTATTGCTTAATCTGAAACAGGCATTTGTTTGGGTTAATTAGAATTAAATACTCAGACCTGAAGATGAATTTAGTTCTGATTAATTATCGAATTTGGGACGGTGCTGTTCTTTTCTCTTATCGGCATTGTGGCCGTGAATTTGCTTCTATGGTGATGTTAATATCACGTGTATTGTTTTTTTATATTTTTTTTTATATTATTTTTACATAATTCTTATTATTACATATTTCAAATATATATATATATAACTATATATATATAGTTATATATAACTATATATATATATATATAACTATATATATATGTGTGTGTGGAATGATTGTGTTTACAGGGTTGCAGAAAGGTCAAGGGGGATTGCGACCCCTATTTCCTGGTAAGAAGCTAGCTTTGACTTCATGAAAACGCTCCCAGAGACTCTGCACGCCCGAAACAACAATCGATCATTCCCGTGGGGAAAAAATGGCCGAATCGCAGACAACATAAAAATGATCAAAATAACAAAAAAAAAATGGAAATTTTACTAACCAGCAAGACGAGAATCATGGAAGAGTTGCATAAAGCGTATAAACTTCGAATAGGAAAGCATACATAAAAAAGTCGCGTCTAACTTATAGAGCCATCTGGATGTCAAACAATCAGATAATCCTAGGTAAGAGTTGAGTTGTATTGTATGATGTCGGATAAATTAACATAATTTTTATCACAATAATTTCTGCAAAAAACATCATAATAGTGCTGTACAAAGCGGAAGGGATATGATTGTTCCCGAGTTCCGTTGATTAAATGCATCATGCATTTATTAAATTCTGTAATAGATGAGTTTAATAATCTGTATCTGTTCAAGTGATTTACGATGAAATTACGTTGTACGTTTAAACTCAAGTTGGTATTCCAGTGGGTAAAATAATTGATCTTGCAGTCATATAGATGTCTCTTGTCAAATAATTTATAACATAATTTCTGTTCCAAATTATAATAAATAGTGATGTCAAGGAAATCAACTGTTCCTACATTCGCTGACTCCGATTCGATTAGTTCAAGACACGGCGGGTAGAATGTAAAATCAAATATAGTATATTGATTATCCACTCCAATCATGACGTCATCAACGAATCTAAAGAATGGTATTTCACTAATGATGTAAGTAAAAATCCGCAAGTAACGAGGAACACCCCCCTCCCATTGGGATGCTTTTGATTTGTCTATAAAATGCGATTCCATTTCACATTCTACCCGTTGTGTCTTGAACTAATCGAATCGGAGTCAGTGAATGTAGAAACAGTTGATTTCCTTGACATCACTATTTATTATAATTTGGAACAGAAATTATGTTATAAATTATTTGACAGGAGACATCTATATGACTGCAAGATCAATTATTTTACCCACTGGAATACCAACTTCAGTTTAAACGTACAACGTAATTTAATCGTAGATCACTTGAACAGATACAGATTATTAAACTCATCTATTACAGAATTTAATAAATGCATGATGCATTTAATCAACGGAACTCGGGAACAATCATATCCCTTCCGCTTTGTACAGCACTATTATGAAGTTTTTTGCAGAAATTATTGTGATAAAAATTATGTTAATTTATCCGACGTCATACAATACAACTCAACTCTTACCTAGGATTATCTGATTGTTTCACATCCAGATGGCTCTATAAGTTAGACGCGACTTTTTAACACTTTACAACAAAGTTGAAAAGTGTTTATGACTTTGTTCATTCTGTCTGTCTGTCTGTCTGTCTGTCTGTCTGTCTGTCTGTCTGTCTGTCCGTTAGCACGATAACTGCCGTAAAAATGAGTTTATCAAAATGAAAATTTAGTATGTTGTTCAGACGGTCTGTAGGACCTATGGGAATATAAATAAATAATATCACCCAATTAGTTTTTTATTGACCCCGGGTTGAAAAAATGAAATACATTGAACCCTATGGGACCTAATTTTTCAAACATTTTTTAAGTAAATTTAAAATTCACGAATTGCTTCGAAATTTTTAGGAAATATTCACAGTATCCCATAGAATATATAAAAAAAAATTCAGTAAAATATGTTAAGTAGTTTTTTAATTAAAAAAATTATTTAATATAGGGAAAAAAACAAATTCAATTAAATTCTGATTTTGGGATATCTTCCAGAAAGAAAAGAGAGAGATATTATATAATAAATATCTCTCCATTTGTTTAAACGTTTTGCATATGGGAGTGGCTTCATATTTTAAAATAAATTTGGTAGATAACAATTTTTCATTTTTTTTAAATTTTATATAACTCTTCTTGATAAATTTAATTGATGGCATTTTAAATGCACTTTCCTACGTCCTAGAGAGTTAAAATTTGGTACACAGCTTAAATTTGTTGAACATTTTATTCGACAAAAATTTGATGGATCTTTAAATATAGATCATACATTTTTTTCGAAATGGCCTGAAAATAATCCCCGTTCACTTCTATAAATCATTGGTGTAATATTGTTAAAAATTCTGATGTGGACAGCACATGTCTTTCTCTGCAGACTCATATTCGTTCTCTTTATTTATTCAATGATAATTTGAGTTTATCTGCACAACATAAGTATTTTAAATGACATTGAATTTACACGTTAAACTTAAATTTGGTTCTCATTTGATAGCTGGACTTATTGTCAAAGGTGGCGTAGCGAAAACGCGAAAAAACTAGAATATCTCAAGAACGGCTAGTCCTAGAGTAATGGGGTTAGTCTTATTCTTTTTGTTGTCAAAAATCACATATAAAATAGGAATTTAATTGATATAATTGAGCACACGTAGTCTTTTATTTTTATATATAACGATTTTTGCTGGCCATTTCGCAAAAATAGCCCGTTCCTTTTTCCCGAATCGTAGTAGAATAACCTACAAATGATTTATATACAAAATTTTGTTAAATTTGGTATATAAATCACTTGTAGGTTATTGAAATATTATACTCCAAATTTTGTTAAATTTGCTTCATTAGTTTTTAGCTAGAGTGGATAAAGGCAATTTCTGCGGCCATTTCGCAAAGAAGGCAGATTCTTTTATTGCGAATCGTACTATAATCTAATGAACATCAGGATTTCCCACAAAAAACATACCTACCAAATTGTATGAAATTCGGTCCATTAGTTTTTCAATTAGAGTGGATGTAATATCCACACAGACACACAGAAACATACACAGATACACCCTTACACACACAGACGTCTTCCTAAAAGTAGTTTTTTCGTGTTCTAGAAGTCCCAAAACGTGTAGATCCTTTGAAAATTCGAGTTCCGATCTTCGGCACGATTCCAATACTTTGAGTACATACACATACACATATATATTATCTGTATATTATCTGTGTATCTAAATTCCGTGCCTATGCAATTACAATAGTTGTGATTTTAAATGATCCCTAAACTTTTATTATTTCTTCAAGGAAGCCTAATTTTAACATATGCAGAATGCAAATATCTCAAGCGATTGTAAGATGAATTACATAAGAATTGCTGAATTTTTTTCACACAAAATTATTTAGCTCTGGAGTCTGAAATACAAGTTATATGAATGAAATATTCATTGATTTTGCATAAAGAATCAGATGATTTATATTTCGATACAGTTTTAAATATTTAAGTATAATAAATTACTGTAGTACTGTGATAATGTAAAAGATATTACCACTGAATGAATCACATTTTAGAAATTTTTAAATGAAATTACATTTCAGTTGGAAAGTGTTTCATAATCAATGCTTATGCATGATTGATCTTTCTTGTTTATGTATGCTTTCCTATTCGAAGTTTATACTCTTTATGCAACTCTTCCATGATTCTCGTCTTGCTGGTTAGTAAAATTTCCATTTTTAACACTTTACAACAAAGTTGAAAAGTGTTTATGACTTTGTTCATTCTGTCTGTCTGTCTGTCTGTCTGTCTGTTTGTCCGTTAGCACGATAACTGCCGTAAAAATGAGTTTATCAAAATGAAATTTTAGTATGTTGTTCAGACGGTCTGTAGGACCTATGGGAATATAAATAAATAATATCACCCAATTAGTTTTTTATTGAACCCGGGTTGAAAAAATGAAATACATTGAACCCTATGGGACCTAATTTTTCAAACATTTTTTAAGTAAATTTAAAATTCACGAATTGCTTCGAAATTTTTAGGTAATATTCACATTATCCCATAGAATATATAAAAAAAAAATTCAGTAAAATATGTTAAGTAGTTTTTTAATTAAAAAAATTATTTAATATAGGGAAAAAAACAAATTCAATTAAATTCTGACTTTGGGATATCTTCCAGAAAGAAAAGAGAGAGATATTATATAATAAATATCTCTCCATTTGTTTAAACGTTTTGCATATGGGAGTAGCTTCATATTTTAAAACAAATTTGGTAGATAACAATTTTTCATTTTTTTTTAATTTTATATAACTCTTCATGATAAATTTAATTGATGGCATTTTAAATGCACTTTCCTACGTCCTAGAGAGTTAAAATTTGGTACACAGCTTAAATTTGTTGAACATTTTATTCGACAAAAATTTGATGGATCTTTAAGTATAGATCATACATTTTTTTCGAAATGGCCTGAAAATAATCCCCGTTCACTTCTATAAATCATTGGTGTAATATTGTTAAAAATTCTGATGTGGACAGCACATGTCTTTCTCTGCAGACTCATATTCGTTCTCTTTATTTATTCAATGATAATTTGAGTTTATCAGCACAACATAAGTATTTTAAATGACATTGAATTTACACGTTAAACTTAAATTTGGTTCTCATTTGATAGCTAGACTTATTGTCAAAGGTGGCGTAGCGAAAACGCGAAAAAACTAGAATATCTCAAGAACGGCTAGTCCTAGAGTAATGGGGTTAGTCTTATTCTTTTTGTTGTCAAAAATCACATATAATATAGGAATTTAATTGATATAATTGAGCACACGTAGTCTTTTATTTTTATATATAACGATTTTTGCTGGCCATTTCGCAAAAATAGCCCGTTCCTTTTTCCCGAATCGTAGTAGAATAACCTACAAATGATTTATATACAAAATTTTGTTAAATTTGGTATATAAATCAATTGTAGGTTATTGAAATATTATACTCCAAATTTTGTTAAATTTGGTTCATTAGTTTTTAGCTAGAGTGGATAAAGGCAATTTCTGCGGCCATTTCGCAAAGAAGACAGATTCTTTTATTACGAATCGTACTATAATCTAATGAACATCAGGATTTCCCCAAAAAAACATACCTACCAAATTGTATGAAATTCGGTCCATTAGTTTTTCAATTAGAGTGGATGTAATATCCACACAGACACACAGAAATATACACAGATACACCCTTACACACACAGACGTCTTCCTAAAAGTAGTTTTTTCGTGTTCTAGAAGTCCCAAAACGTGTAGATACTTTAAAAATACGAGTTCCGATCTTCGGCACGATTCCAATACTTTGAGTACATACACATACACATATATATATACCCCGGCCATACATCAAACTGCCGTAAACCCCTGGGTTGGCTGTATGGTCTGGGCCTTTCACATACACATATATATTATCTGTGTATTATCTGTGTATCTAAATTCCGTGCCTATGCAATTACAATAGTTGTGATTTTAAATGATCCCTAAACTTTTATTATTTCTTCAAGGAAGCCTAATTTTAACATATGCAGAATGCAAATATCTCAAGCGATTGTAAGATGAATTACATAAGAATTGCTGAATTTTTTTCACACAAAATTATTTAGCTCTGGAGTCTGGAATACAAGTTATATGAATGAAATATTCATTGATTTTGCATAAAGAATCAGATGATTTATATTTCGATACAGTTTTAAATATTTAAGTATAATAAATTACTGTAGTACTGTGATAATGTAAAATATATTACCACTGAATGAATCACATTTTAGAAATTTTTAAATGAAATTACATTTCAGTTGGAAAGTGTTTCATAATCAATGCTTATGCGTGATTGATCTTTCTTGTTTTTTTTACTTCACACTTCTTTTTTAACACTTTACAACAAAGTTGAAAAGTGTTTATGACTTTGTTCATTCTGTCTGTCTGTCTGTCTGTCTGTCTGTCTGTCTGTCTGTCCGTTAGCACGATAACTGCCGTAAAAATGACTTAATCAAAATGAAATTTTAGTATGTTGTTCAGACGGTCTGTAGGACCTATGGGAATATAAATGAATAATATCACACAATTAGTTTTGGATTGAACCCGGGTTGAGAAAATGAAATACATTGAGCCCTATGGGACCTAATTTTTCTAACATTTTTTAAGCGGATTTAAAATTCACAAATTGCTTCGAAAATTTTAGGTAATAGTCAAATTGTTCCATAAAATATATAAAAAAAAATTCAGCTAAATATATTCAGTAGTTTTTTAAATAAAATTTAAAATAATAATTACACATCTTATATGAAACGATCACGTGACCATGATATGAAACGATCACATGATCCACTTCAAAATGAGATATGGCATCCATCTTGTTTCAAATTCGTGATTTTTTAAAGTTCTTTTTAATTCATATTGAGTGTTGTATCCATCCTAAAACTACTTTATTTCTGCTTAAATTCTGTGCATCTACATACTAAAACAACACAATGACAATATATTTGAGTTTAAATTCTCATTCAAATTTGATTATTTCTACAATTAAGCCTATTTTTCACCTATGTAAAATGTAAACAGCAAAATATGTAGAATGAGTTGTATTAGAATTACTGTATTTCTTTAACACAAAATAATTCAGTCCATGGAGTCTGCATGGCTGATATGAATGAAATATTAATTGATTTTATAAACAGAAGGACGATATTTTTCGATGAAGTTTTAAGCATAAAGTTTATGAATTGTAGCTCCATGGTCTTAATTTTTAAATAAAATAAATTACTATAGTATTGTGATGAATGAAATGGAGAAAGTTATGAATGAAATCCTGCTTTTATAGAGAGACCCAGGCGTGTTATTTTTTCTATGACGTCATTTGAATTAATTTCAGTTGTTTTCGATGAAGTTTTCAAATATAATAAATTATCGTAGTATTATGATAGATTTAAAAATATTACCGTGGAATGTATTGCATTTAAGAGATATTTAAACCACGCAATTTATATTTCAATGCCGTCTTTTGAATGAAGTTCATTTTTTTCAATGAAGGTCTAAGTTTTCAAATATAATAAATCAATGTAGTATCGTGATAAGTTTTAAAATATCACCGAGGAATGTATTGCATTTTCGACTTTTTTAAATAAAATTGCATTGAAGTTGGAAAGTGTTTCATAATCAATGCTTTAAGCATGATTGATCTTTCTTGTTTTTTGTTATTTTGATCATTTTTATGTTGTCTGGGATTCGGTCATTTTTCCCCGGCATGATCGATTGTTGTTTCGGGCGTGCAGAGTCTCTGGGAGCGTTTTCATGAAGTCAAAGCTAGCTTCTAACCAGGAAATAGGGGTCGCAATCCCCCTTGACCTTTCTGCAACCCTGTAAACACAATCATTCCACCTATATATTTTCTTTTTTCATTTTAAATCTTATATTTCAAGACTCTGATAGTGCGGCAGTTTGCGCCTTTCTCTTTCTTGAATTTCATACTTTTTGGGATTGTATTTCTTTATATATATATATATATATATATATATATATATAATATATATAATATATATATACAATATATATAATATATATATACAATATATATAATATATATATATATATATATATATATATATATATATATATATATATATATATATATATATATATATATAAGTATTTATAGTAATGTACTATTGCTTAATCTGAAACAGGCATTTGTTTGGGTTAATTGGAATTAAATACTCAGACCTGACGATGAATTTAATTCTAATTAATCATCGAATTTGGGATGGTGCTGTTCTTTTCTCTTATCGGCATTATGGCTTTGAATTTGCTTCTATGGTGATGTTAATATTACTTGAATTGTATTTTTTTATTTTTATTTTTACATAATTCTTATTATTACATTTCAAATATATATATATATATATATATATATATATATATATATATATATATATTCAATTACTTATATTTTAATACAAGTGACTTATCTTTAATTGAAAATTGTCTGAAGAGCATATGTGAAAATAAAATAAACTCAACGTTATGCTGGAGAAAAATTCCTTTAGGCTGGAGAAATATTCTCTTATATACAAAACAGGCGCTAAATAGGTATTAAGTACACCTCATTCCCTGTTCCACATCTAATGTAAGCAATTGAAAATTGGATTTCATGGTGTGAAAGTCTGGTAAAAATAATCTTGTAACAACACCCAAAATTTAAGTATTATAAATTATATATTTAATGCAAGTACTAAAGGTACTATATCACTTGTTCCCTGCATTAATATACTTGGTGTAAGTGCATGAATAGTATAGTAGATGAAAAGATTCAAACTGAAAACCTTCACGGAGCTGGGCCTTTCGGACTACCAAAAATTTTTTATCACACATGAAAAATAATGATAAATTAGTAAAATTGAAAAGTATTTCCGAAACCATGTACATTTTCAATCGCCATACTTGTTTCGGTGATACTGAAATTCTACGTTTCTGTGTGCATAAATGTACATGGTATTATAGTAATTATGCACATGGCCCGACGTAGAAAAATGTAGAAATTGGATCAAAATTTAGCGATAAACAATCAAAATATAATAAATAAACCAGTTATATGCCATCTTATAGTAATAGAATAACATTTTATGATTAAAAACAATAAGAATAAAATAACATAAAGTGAGTTACCACTTGCTCTGGAAACAGTTGAATTGAAAATTGAAAATTATATTGCAGTAAGCCAACTCTAAAATGTTTACAGTTAAGTTTACAGTCTAAGTGTGTAACTGGATGAAATGAAAGATGGTGAATAGTGTAAATTATCGAAGTTCCATAAATAATTATATAATAAAATAATTATTTATTAAATAATCAAATAATCGATATCTCTATTCCGATTTTGAAGTTATACTTTTTTTTTTGTTTGTGCGGAAGTTTAGTGTTCACTTTGATTTTAATCTTATTTTTATTTTTATTTTCAATAGTTGTTGAGACTGAAATTTCAGTAAGCTGCTTTAAGTGTATCATGGTGTTTAATTTAAATTAAATACTTATATATATAAGTATACAGAAAATGCAAAACCATAAAATTTTGGCCGTATAATTGTGCAAATTGTAAAACAAACGTAGCTGGCCGATGTATGCAAATGATCTGAAATGCAAGTAGGTCGCGTGATTACAACACGGGATAAAAGGAATGGAAACGGTATATTTGCTGTATGTCGTCTACGGAAACCCGAGTTCCGGACTGTTTTTCATTTCAGAAAACACATGTTGTTGAAGAGATGCCTGACAGACGACGCCAAACTCCGTTTCAGCATTTGGACGATCATGCGAGAGGATTCATTATAGGCCTACGTACGGCTGGGTGGTCGTACCGACGTATCGCCGCTGAAACACGCGCAGATGCGTCCACTGTGCAAAGGATTTGTAGAAGATGGGTCGAAAAAGGGCATGTGAATTGCTGCAGTGGTACAGGTCCATCTAGATCTACGTCCAACGCGTACGCCAACACGCGTTGATCGACGCATTCGAAGGCATGCGGTGGCTGCCCCACAAACGACGATTTTGTTGACAATCTACAGAATTTGCAGGGCACATTGGATGTTCCAATATCAGCGAGAACAGTTTCTCGATCATTGGCAGAAGGCGGCTTGCACTCAAACCGTCCTTTACGAAGACACAATACGTGAGAGATTGCAGTAGTGTCGGGCCTGAGCTGAATATGGTAGGGTAGTGTTCAGCGACAAGTCTCAGTTCTGTTTGCCGAATGACTGTCGCTGTGTGAGAGTCTGGAGGCGACGTGAAAACAGATCCATTCCTGCTGCGACTGTTGATCGCCATATTGCTACACAATACGGCATCATGGTTTAGGATGCCATTGACTTCGATAGTCTTTCACCTCTGGTTCATATCAGAGGCACAATGATGGCACGACGATATGTAGATGAGGTGCATCGGCTAGTTGGCTAGTTGCACTGTCCCACTTTAAGCGTTTGAAAAATCTAACTTCATGGGGGAACAGTACTTCCCCCCATGAAGTTAGAAGGAAGGAGATAAAACTCCTATGAATGCCAAGCCTAAAAATAACAGAATGCTTTGAGAATTATATCCAGGTCAGTAAAGTCCAATTTGTTCTCATCTGATACGATAGGAAGTTATAGAATTCAGTATATGTATTTTTGATTACTTTAAAGTTCTCGAATTATGCGTAGTAAGTATTTTTTCCTCGTTCTAGAACAGGGTACAGAATATATGGAGAACAAAAATACGTAATAATATCTTTTATTTTTGTAGTTTTAATTTGCATTGCCCTGATCATTTTTTCTGAAAATTTTAACAGTTTAAATGAATATTATTTAATTCAACACGAGCCTTTGTCCATAGAAATATGTTCCATGTGAGTGGGACTTACCTGACCCCAACGCCACCTTAATTATTGTCTCAAACGATTTTAGCATTTTCTAACATGATGTTTTAGTCCTTTCCGTTTACCTCCACGACTTTTCCTTTATATTACTACGATGGGAAAAGCAAAAGCTTACAGAAATAATATATAGATAATATAGTTCTGGCTTGGCTGTCGAGTTTTGGGGTTCGAATCCCACCTGCAGGCATGGATATTGTGGCATGCGTGAAAGGTGTAAAGTTTTCCGCTCTCCGTGGTACGACGGGGCAAAGTCACATGACGGCATATTGATTTACGTTCCGGCCGATGTTTGGGCGAAGGATCAGTTAATTAAGTTTCTGGCCATTAATAACAAACAAAAACAAATAATACTGACAACAAACAAATCAGATAATTAACAGTGGTTTTAATTTTTGTCATGGAAACAAATAGTTAACGTCTACATTTCTGACACAAATAATAAGAAATAAAATACAAAAAGATATATTGCAAACATCACACGGTATTTCGATGACTAGACTTCGTGAATTTCAAGACCCAGGCCCACTGGCATGGCATCGTGTTGGGAGACAGGGCTGGGAAATATATGTTAACGATCTTCCCAGTTGCTATGTGTTCCAGTGGCTTAGGTACTCCGATCATATGTAACGTATCCTTGTCCTTAACAGGAAGTGAAGCAAGGCTTAGAATATCATACTTCGGCCACTTTAACACGATGGTGTATACAGTGTTACCCTTGGAAGTATACCTAAAATGGAATAAATTCATATATATTCGATTGGTATTATTTAAGCATGGTTTTCTATTCTAAAAAAGTAAAAAAGACAGAGACGGTTACAGTTACTCTTGCAAAGACGGTTACAGACATTACTTCATAAGGATTGTAAGTTGAGCAGCATTTAGTGGTTTTTCAAAAACGCAAATGTTAACTGTATATTTGAAAAATGGCTGTACTAAACAGTGAGTTAAAAATAATATACCGTTCATGTAAATTAATATCTTATGATATCCCCTCTGTCTCGAATTACGGATTTTTTTTGTCAGACATTGAATCAATCAGCTTGTTAAAATATGTGGACGGAATATCAGTCCAACGTGCTTTACTAGCTTGGCATGACGGGACTTCATTCGTTGGTTTTCTTACAGAAACTCTATTTTACAAAATACAGCAAGTATTTTCAAGCGTATTCAAGTCGGAACTGCATTCCATGACAAAATTTTCATTGTTACCGATGCTTTGGAGGTAAGTTTGAACCGCTTTGTTGCGAGCGTGGCTTTATCATCTTAAATTAGAGGAGATCATCTAATTCACGAAACCATTATTTAATGCTGGGAAGTAAAGATTGATCCAAAATGCCTACATAAATCTAGAAATTGACAGTACGGGTTATGAGGCACCATTTTCCGAGAAATTTAGACTTTAAGCATGCTCAGATTGTAAAATATTGCGATAATTTGGCTTTCCAGCTAATGAAACCAACATTAAAATTTTCATTTACTCCCATTAGTCAAATTTAACTTAATTATCACCCGTTCCAAAACAAATGATATAGAACTAACACGGTTTGCAAATAAAACTTTCGAATCAGATGACTTCATCTTTGAAGATAATATCATCCAAGATGATAATGCATCATGCCACCATGCAGTGCGGTTAAGACTACATTCAAAATAACGACAATAATGAAATTGAAAGTCTTTCATGGTCTTTTAGTAGTTTTAACTGGAATTCGATTAAAAATACTATAATTGGTTAAAAAATAATTAATGTTAGAAAGCCAACGGATGAAGCCCAATTACGCAATCTCATTGGGGAAATCTGGACTGAAATTCCTACCACATATTGTAAGATAGCGATTGCTTCGATGACTAACCGAATAAAATCTAGAATTTGAGCTGAAGCTCGTATTTCTTCAGAGAGAAATTCTAGATGAGGTCAACAAACATTTAACCCATTCACTCAGGACAGCTTTTAGAAAATTATCTTCTCAAATTATCTTCGCAATTATCTTTTGAATTGTTTTTTCCTATAAACATAGTGCTTATTGTCTGAGGAGTCTGAAGTCACATTAAAAGTTAATAGTAAATTTGATTTACAGAATCGCCAAATTATATGGTCTTAGTGGGGCTTTCAAATCAAAGCATTTTCTCTTTTTGATCTCGTTATACCAATATTCATTTTACACGTCTTGTTTATATACAGAAGAATCTGGGCACGAGGTAGGTTTTGAAACTTTCAACACTTCCTTAAAGAAAGCAGACATATAAAAATTAGGTGACTACAGCTGTCTAGAGCGCGTTTCATAGATCTCTTAAAACGGTGTCTTCTCTTAACAACCGCTAAGGAAAAACCCTTTTTAAAGGAAGTACTTACTACTCACTGCACTACTCATGTTTGATACGGAATTCGTCTATGTGAATCATAATTAAAAATTTTGATACTGTGTTAATATAAAACTTTATAAATGTATATAACTGCATAAAAACGCATTTTATTTATTTTTGTACATATTATCCTTGATTTTTTAGATTAGCTGAAATGGATTTTCCTGTGTTGTATTGTATTTTCCGGTATAGAACGCTTCTGAATCTGTTCTACAGAAGATCGAGGAACCGGAGTTTGTGGCGTATGCAAATCTAGTATGTCACCGATATGACGTCAGACTACTATGCGGGACTGAACTCGAGTACGGAGGCAGCTATAGGCTGCACTTCTAAATAATTTATGTAGAAGACCCGGACCGTCCGACTCGTCCGAGACATGAGCAGCTGTTTGGATGGCCGGGAGGTAAGTAATGTATGTGTCAATAAAGGTGGTTGAGTTCGCTGTAGTGTAGTATTCTTTTCCCCAAGTTATAGGATACAACACACTACAATAATTAATTTATTATTAATTTATTTCATTGTAATTCATTTATTAATTTCATTTTATCTGTGAAAAAAGCACAGCATAAAACTTTTTATTTGCTAATTTTGGTCCCTGGTTTGAGGTCTCCCGGATAATTCTAACACGCTTCGCCACTGCACTACTTATGCTTCAGTAACTGAGCAGCGTGGGTGACTTAACTAATAAGACTGAATGGTTTTAGTGGGGCTTTCAAATCAAAGCATTTTCTCTTTTTGGTCTGGTTATACCAATATTCATTTCACACGTCTTGTCTATATATAGAAGAATCCGGGCACGAGGTACTTTTTGAAACTTTTAACACTTCCTTAAAGAAAGCAGACATATGAAAATTAGGTGACGACAGTTGTCTAGAGCGCGTTTCATAGCTCTCTTCTTCGGGCGAGAAAACGGTGTCTTCTCTTAACAACCGCTAAGGAAAAACCCCCTTTAAAGGAAGTATTGAAAGCAGTAGTAATATTTATTGTAGTTATTGTGATGAAATACGTTGTTGGGAATTTTATTGTAATGAGTTATGTTGTTGAGGTACGTTGTTAAGGTACTTTGTTGTGATGAGGTACGTTGTTGAGGTACTTTACTATGATGAGATACGTTGTTGAAGTATTGTATTGAGAGGTACTTTATTGTACGCTGTTGAGATACTTTATTGTACTTTATTGTATGTTATTGAGGTACTTTATTTTACTTTACTGTACATTGTTGAGGTACTTTATAGTGATGAGGTGCGTTGTTGTTCCCGTTATTTCCTCTACATTTCAACGTTGTGATGAGGTACGTTGTTGACGTACTCTATTGAGAGGTACTTTATTGCGCGTTGTTGAGGTACTCTATTAAGAGGTACTTTATTGCGCGTTGTTGAGGTACTTTATTGTGATGAGGTGTGCTGTTGTTCCCGTTACTTCCTTTTCATTTCAACGTTTGATGAAGTGCATTAGTGAGGTACTCTATTGAGAGATACTTTATTATATGTTGTTGAGGTACTTTATTGTACATTATTATACATTGTTGAGGTACGTTATTGTACTTCATTGCACATTGTTGAGGTACTTTATTGTACTTTATAGTACATTGTTGAGCTAGTTTATTGTACTTTATTGTACATTGTTGAGGTACTTTATTATACTTTATTGTTGAGGTACTTTATAGTACTTTATTGTAGGTTGTTGGGGTACTTTATTCTGATGAGGTACGTTGTTGTTTCCGTTATTTCCTTTGCATTTCAAAGTCTCTGTAGACAAAATTTCAGAATTTTAAATGCGAAGTTTGAGAACGATGCATTTGCGTTCTACTAACTCCATTATTGAATAGCTCATATCAAATTATCGGCTGCGAGTAAATCTGACATCAAAATTTTCCCTATCAAAATTTTCCTTGAAGCATATCTATATATACTAATTTGCCAAGTTTCTGTCTGTCCGTCTGTCACGCTTTTTTTCGGCACTTCCGAACAGATAGAGTTTTGCAATTTGGTATACGGGTTGATCGTTCAATAAAACTCCCTGGAAAAATCGTATTTTCCGAAAATGTTCTGAAGAAAGGGTGCTCCACACTAGAACGTTCGAAAAGTGAAATGATAGAAAAGCATGCTTTGCAATAAGATAGAGACTTCAAATTTGGTGTATAAGTAAATCGTTGAAAAGGAAGAAAGTGTGCAATTTCAGATTTCCAATATTTTCTACTTAAAGGGGTGCCGCAAACTAACATGTTCGATTTGCTGAATAACTGAGAAATTACTCCTTTAAATTTGATAGAGACTTGAAATTTGGTATATGGGCTAATCACTTGATGAAAACACATAAGACGAATATAGTCTTAAAAAAAGTCGTTTAAGGAGGTGCTCCAGTGAAAAACATTCGAAAGGTGAAATGATAAAAAACAAGAAAGATCAATCATGCATAAGCATTGATTATGAAACACTTTCCAACTGAAATGTAATTTCATTTAAAAATTTCTAAAATGTGATTCATTCAGTGGTAATATCTTTTACATTATCACAGTACTACAGTAATTTATTATACTTAAATATTTAAAACTGTATCGAAATATAAATCATCTGATTCTTTATGCAAAATCAATGAATATTTCATTCATATAACTTGTATTTCAGACTCCAGAGCTAAATAATTTTGTGTGAAAAAAATTCAGCAATTCTTATGTAATTCATCTTACAATCGCTTGAGATATTTGCATTCTGCATATGTTAAAATTAGGCTTCCTTGAAGAAATAATAAAAGTTTAGGGATCATTTAAAATCACAACTATTGTAATTGCATAGGCACGGAATTTAGATACACAGATAATATACAGATAATATATATGTGTATGTGTATGTACTCAAAGTATTGGAATCGTGCCGAAGATCGGAACTCGAATTTTCAAAGGATCTACACGTTTTGGGACTTCTAGAACACGAAAAAACTACTTTTAGGAAGACGTCTGTGTGTGTAAGGGTGTATCTGTGTATGTTTCTGTGTGTCTGTGTGGATATTACATCCACTCTAATTGAAAAACTAATGGACCGAATTTCATACAATTTGGTAGGTATGTTTTTTGTGGGAAATCCTGATGTTCATTAGATTATAGTACGATTCGCAATAAAAGAATCTGCCTTCTTTGCGAAATGGCCGCAGAAATTGCCTTTATCCACTCTAGCTAAAAACTAATGAAGCAAATTTAACAAAATTTGGAGTATAATATTTCAATAACCTACAAGTGATTTATATACCAAATTTAACAAAATTTTGTATATAAATCATTTGTAGGTTATTCTACTACGATTCGGGAAAAAGGAACGGGCTATTTTTGCGAAATGGCCAGCAAAAATCGTTATATATAAAAATAAAAGACTACGTGTGCTCAATTATATCAATTAAATTCCTATTTTATATGTGATTTTTGACAACAAAAAGAATAAGACTAACCCCATTACTCTAGGACTAGCCGTTCTTGAGATATTCTAGTTTTTTCGCGTTTTCGCTACGCCACCTTTGACAATAAGTCCAGCTATCAAATGAGAACCAAATTTAAGTTTAACGTGTAAATTCAATGTCATTTAAAATACTTATGTTGTGCAGATAAACTCAAATTATCATTGAATAAATAAAGAGAACGAATATGAGTCTGCAGAGAAAGACATGTGCTGTCCACATCAGAATTTTTAACAATATTACACCAATGATTTATAGAAGTGAACGGGGATTATTTTCAGGCCATTTCGAAAAAAATGTATGATCTATATTTAAAGATCCATCAAATTTTTGTCGAATAAAATGTTCAACAAATTTAAGCTGTGTACCAAATTTTAACTCTCTAGGACGTAGGAAAGTGCATTTAAAATGCCATCAATTAAATTTATCAAGAAGAGTTATATAAAATTTAAAAAAAATGAAAAATTGTTATCTACCAAATTTATTTTAAAATATGAAGCCACTCCCATATGCAAAACGTTTAAACAAATGGAGAGATATTTATTATATAATATCTCTCTCTTTTCTTTCTGGAAGATATCCCAAAATCAGAATTTAATTGAATTTGTTTTTTTCCCTATATTAAATAATTTTTTTAATTAAAAAACTACTTAACATATTTTACTGAATTTTTTTTTATATATTCTATGGGATACTGTGAATATTTCCTAAAAATTTCGAAGCAATTCGTGAATTTTAAATTTACTTAAAAAATGTTTGAAAAATTAGGTCCCATAGGGTTCAATGTATTTCATTTTTTCAACCCGGGGTCAATAAAAAACTAATTGGGTGATATTATTTATTTATATTCCCATAGGTCCTACAGACCGTCTGAACAACATACTAAATTTTCATTTTGATAAACTCATTTTTACGGCAGTTATCGTGCTAACGGACAGACAGACAGACAGACAGACAGACAGACAGACAGACAGACAGACAGACAGAATGAACAAAGTCATAAACACTTTTCAACTTTGTTGTAAAGTGTTAAAAACCTGTTTCGAGATGGAATGGAGATTCCAAATTTAGTGTACGAGTAATTAACTAAAAAGGAAGAAAGTGTACAATTTCAGATTTCCAATATTTTCTACTTTAAGGGGTGTAGCAGATCAAAATGTTCGATTTTCGATGAATAAAGGAGAAACGTCTCTTTTAATATGCGATAAAGGATTGATATTTGGTATATGGGCGAGTCATTTGATAGAAAATCAAAAAGAATGGAGTTTTTCAAAAATGTATATTTAAGGGGGTAGGTACTTCACACAAAAACATTCGAAGGGTGAAATGATAGAAAAAGCATGCTTCGCGATGAGATAGAGACTTCAAATTTAGTGTACGAGTAAATAGTTGGAAAGGAAGAAAGTGTGCTATTTCGGTTTTCCAATATTTGCTATTGTAGGGGGTGTCCCTCACTGAAATATTCGATATTATCTCTTAGATTAGAATTAAATTAATTCAATATCGACTAAATTAAAGAATAGCGTTATTATTTTCTAATACTATTGTATAGAGGAAATTCATTAATAATTTTTAATTCGACATCTTGTTGAAAAAGAATCCCTTTAAAGACATCATGAACATATTTCGAACATTTTTGGAAATATTTCCATCAGGGTGTATATATGTATTAGGTGCGAATGCTCATATCACTATGAAAATGTATATGTAGATGCATTCTGTAGAAAATTAGAAACAGGTAGAATATTTTTTAATAAATGGGATTAAAAAATTATTCGAAATAAGAGATTTTAAAATGGAGAGTGAGAGCAAGAGAGAGAAAAAAAGAGTAAGTACAGCCACGAAATTTTATACTGCATTCTGTAAAAAATTGGAATTATGTAGATCATTATGAAATCAACTTGATCAGAACACGGGTGAAAGAGAGAGGCAGTGTGTCAAAAATATAGAGGTAAATATGAGGATGAGAGGTAAATATCTACTAGCTTGATACCTACATTTGTGACCTTGAACGTCCATGGGAGGGCTAGTGCTCCCTCGCGCTCCCCTATGGGCGCTCATAGAACTTCTTCCAGATGGCAAACACATGGATGAGACGTACAATATCGACTAGTTTGATACCTGAATTTGTGATATTGAACGTCCACGTGAGAACAAGTACCCCCTTGCGCTCCCCTATAGACGCCCATAGAACTTATTACGGAGGCAAACTTAAGGATGAAACGTACAATATCGACTAGCTTGATACCTACATTTGTGACCTTGAACATCCACGGGAGAGCTAGTGCCCCTCGCGCTTCCCTATGGGTGCCCATAGAACTTTTTCCAGATGGCAAACACATGGATGAGACGTACAATATAGATTAGCTTGATACCTAATTTTGTGATATTGAACATCCACTGGAGTACAAGTACCCCCCTTGCGCTTTCCTATAGACGCCCATAGAACTTATTACAGCGAAGACAAACTCAAGAATGAAACGTACAGTATCGACTAGTTTGATACCTACATTTGTGACCTTGAACGTCCATGGGATGGCTAGTGCCCCTTCGCGTTTTCCTATGGAGGACAACCATAGAACTTTTTTCAGATGTCAAACACATGGATGAGACGTACAATATCGACTAGCGTGATACCTGAATTTGTGATATTGAACTTCCACTGGAGAACAAGTACCCCATTGCGCTCCCCTATTGACGCCCATAGAACTTATTACAGCGGAGGCAAATTCAAGGAAGAAACGTACAATATCGACTAGCTTGATATCTACATTTGTGACCTTGGAGGTCTACGGGAGGGCTAGGTCCTCCTTGAGCTCCCCTATGAGCGCCTATGGAACTTATTCCAGCGAAGGCAAACTCAAAAAGGACGAGAATCACAATATCGACTAGCTTGACATCCACATTTGAGTTTTGAACGCTCTATAGGCGCCATGACTATAAGTGTGCAAAGCTTCAGACTCCAAGGATATTTTTGTAGGGTCTAGAAAGACTATTTTTCCACCTATGGGGAAATTAAAACTTCGTAAGATTCTGTCCTGAGGTTAAGAGTATAAGCATGGAGTCCTTGCAATGGGCGCCCATAGGGGAGGACAAGGAGCCACTTCCACTCCGCTGGACATTCAAGGTCCCAAGTATAGGTATCAAGCTAGTCAGTATTGTACATATCATTCTTGAGTTCGCGCTCTGTTAAAAGTGTTATGGGGGGCCATTCTTATAGAATCGGCAATGGGACAGAACCTAATGGAAGTGGATCTTTTTATTTCTGTCCTGAGGGCGGACAAAATGGGTAGGGGTGCCGAAAAGACTTTGTCAGTGACTTTGTGTCCTTCACAGATTAACCAAATTAACTTTTATTTTGAGCAATTATAACTTGACAATTAGAAATATAGCTAGTATCAGCTAAGCAATATATTTTGTATTTGAAACGATTATAACCGTAAAACTCAATATATATTAAATCAAGAATATTAATTTTCCCAAAGGGAAAGGAATCATCAAATATATTAAAATGCATTTTCCAACGGTTCTTCATTTTTCCATTAAAGGTTCTGATTTTTTTCGAAATTTTATTCGAAAATTGGGAGTCGATTTCCGAATATTCGATTACTTTTAAAATCAATAGACTTCCATTATTCGCTTATTGTAATAATCGTAAAAAATTTCCTTCGAAGCGTTTCATTAATTCGCTAGATATCGCATCTACTGACTCAAGGTCACACACAGTAATATAAATATACTGCAGAGTTCACTTCGATAGAGTTTGCAATTTCGTCCCAGTAGCTCAATGGTAGAGCATCGGTTGGCCAGTTCGAAGATCCAAAGTTTAATTCCCGGTTGGGCAGCAAGGTTCTTTACAACACACACACCGATATACATACACACACACTAATACACATACACGCACTAATATACATGCACATAGATTAATATACATGAACACACATACACATACGCACACAGATATTATTTTAAAAGCATTTTATTCGAATTCAGGGATGTTTGAAATGGGCTCTACCGCCGAAAACACAAACTCGAATTCGAGAGTTCGACCCCGTCACAATACTTTCCCTATACATAATACCAGTGTTTTTCAAACTTATTTGGTCGCGAAACCCTTTTTTAATTTAATGTGATGGCAGAACCTCAAAATAAGGAAAATCCCTTGTTGTCCCAATTATGCGTTAAAATTAAATTTTTAAGACAATTTACATGAAACTATCACGTCGCGGAACCGAAGACATCTGGAAGAACGCTGCATTATACTATGTTTGTCGGGAATGTAACAATTATTTATTGGTCCCACAAACCGAAAAATTTCAAGTAAATCTCCCTAAACTGTTACAAATTTTGCATTTTTAAAATGACAAATATTCCCTCTTTTCAAATTATCTTTTCGTCCCTGATTCTCGTACTATATAAGTATTGAACAATATACGGGTTCTACAAATATATTTACTACGAAATCTCGCATATAAGCGTTTTGTTCAAATAATAAATTATATATGTGTGTGGAACAAACAGATCTTAAACAGATCAGTAATTTCAAACGATCTGTATGCAGTAACAAATTCCTAAATGCATGTCTTTTCATAATATTACTTTAAAATAAAAAAATACAGAATAAATTATGTAAACAATTGGATACAAATGTATCTAATGACATTCTGATGCGCAATGAAATCATTGGTCTTCATGAACAATATCATTTATTATAAACTCGCCGCCTTCGGCCACCAGCCTGTTCACTACCCTTGAAAATTCTGACCGTGGCAAACTCGCTGGCGCTATAACCCCGTGGAGTTAACAAAGTTTGTTTTAGTTTAATGACGTTAAAACTAACAATGAAATTTTAAGAGGAAAAATAATATTCTAGGGGGGGGGGGGGGGGGTTCTTAAAAATTGATTTGTAAAGTGAATTTATTCTAATGTTTGTGAACTGTGAGATTCTGAGGATTTCTGTACCTGTAACCCTAGGAAAGGGATCCCTTTGATGTGTACTCACAGCCGGGATCAGCTGCTCCTATGTTTTTTTTTATAGAGGTTGCTCCTCTATTTTTTGTTTTGCATAAAAGAAATTGTATCCGTTTGTCTGCATTTTTAGTATTGCATCGCAAATGACATGAAAGTATTTTTGAGAGAAGTTTATGTTCTTAAAAGAACAATAATGAAGTAAAATAAATTCTTATCTTGATACGGATAAACCGCTCCAAAGAAGCTGCTAACACAACAAAGTGTAAAGTTTGGGATGAGTTGAAAGAAAAAATGACGTTTTAAGAAATTAATAAATGCATTTCAAGCAAATTGAAATTTAAAATGAAAAGTAATTTATTTCGAAAATAATAATTTATTCCAATAAAATGGATGAATAATTTATTCAAATAAAACGGATGATTTGTTTTAGTTTAATGACGTACATTCATTATTTGGTAGGCACAAATATAGAATGCTCCATTCGATTTCGCTATGATTATCTGACGCAACCTCGTCAGAAACGTGACGTCAGAACCTCACCCCCCCTCCACCATAGAAACACCGTGCGTCTGCGGGGGCATGTGGGTGTAAAATCGATTTCTTCTCTCGCTGTTTGGTCCAGAAATTGTAAATCATTGCTTCCTTAAAATCCGGATCGTGCGGCTACTTTTCCTGTTTCTTGACCCGATTGGGCTTGTAAGAAAGCCTGATCTTTGAGCTTTCTAAAAATGTAAATTATTAGTCGAAATTGTCGGTACTTTCCTCGACGCGAGGAATTAAAAACGAATGTTCGTTTTTTTAAGCCGAAAGTGACTTTTGTTTTAAAATCTTTAGAAAATATTAGAATTTGTTCCTGAGATTTGAAATTGATATATTTTTACTCGCAATTGTCTGCTCTTTTCGGTCGTGTGATTTGTTTTTATCTAAGAAGAGAGTTTGTTTTTATCTGGAGAAAAAACGGTCGAAATCGCATAAAACATTAAATAACAAAAAACTAATTCAAATTTAAAAAATCGGTTTTCACGTGTCACCTTCCCTCCCCTCCCCCCTTGGGTCTCTAATTGCCAAATTTCGTAGCTCTGCGACGCGCGGTAGCTGAGCCAATAGTGTATAAGACACACAGACAGACACTGCCTTTTATTATATAGACAGTTCGTATTTCCCTTCGCTCTTGCAAGAGTTTCCAGAATAGTGTACCAGAACTGGCGATAAAACGACGTTTGGCGTGTGATGTGAAAGAAGGGTTTAGTGGTAGTTTACGGTCTGGAATAATGCTACGGAGTTTGAACGGGGACAAATGATCGGCCTTCGTGGAGGTTTTTCTTATCGTGAAATAGCAGCTCTTATGAAATGCAATGCTATGACAGTGATGAGAGTGTGGAAGCAGTCGCAAATCCGGCAGTGGACGACGAAATGTTACGTCAGCACGGGATGATAGACACCTCATCCGCATAGCAACGATGGACCGTACGGCTTCATCTCGACACTTGGCAGAACGTTGGAGCACTCCTGCTCTAACAATTAGTCGGCGTCTGCTGCAGTGTGGACTGCGTACAAGAATTCCTTCGTACAGGATTCCCCTGACGCAAAGCCATCGACGCCTGCGGCTACAATGGGCTCATCAACATAGACACTACCGTGTCGATTAGCAACAAGTTGCCTTTTCAGATAAATACTGCTTTAATTTGGGGTACAGTAATGGCCGCATCCACGTTAAACGCTATAGTGGTGAACGCCACCTTTCGAAGTGCGTTGGGCGAGCGCCAAGCGTGATTGTCTGGACGCCATTGGGTATCTTGGATGATGTCAGCTTCTAAGAATTGTGGGTAATCTCGATATCAACCGGTACATCAGAGAATTTCTAGAGCCCAAAGTCTTACCCTTCCTTCAACGTATTCCTACAGCTGTATTTCAACAGGACAACGCCCGTCCACATGGTGCTAGGAATGTTCAGGTCTTATTTTCAGCACAGCAGATACAACTTCTTCCTTGGCCTACCTATTCAGCGAATATGTCGTCTATTGAACATGTATGAGAGCGGTCGGTCGGCGGCGTCTCATAGCTAATACATCTGAACTTTGGGTTCGGATAGAAGGAAGCAATATGAAATGCTTTTCCTCAGATACAAATTCAAAATCTGTTTCGATGCCACGTCGTATATACGCACTTATTGTAGCGCGTGATGGCTTCACCAAATACTGAGTTTTGAAATGTAATATTGTTTTTTTGCTTTGTGAATTTAAATGTTTATTTTTATTAATACAGGTCGCTTGTGGAATAAATTTCATTTAATTCTGATGATTCCTTCATAGTGCTGCAAGTTTTACAAACAAGGTGTTTAGTTCCAATCATTGTTGGGAAAAATAGCCGCGATACAATTTTTTTTGTTCGCGACGTCATCAGCCCCAGTGTTTCTTTTAGGCATACCCTACGGGGGGGGGGGGCAGCACCCCCGGAGACGAGTATTCGCCAAACCAGAGACATTTTACGTTAACCTAGTTTCTATTTATGTGTCACAGCATTTAGATGTATTTATATAGGGCAAATAGAAAACTTTTCCCCTAAAATTTCAGTCGCCCCCCCTCGGCCAAAAAGTCCAGAAAGAAACACTGATTAGCCCCTTGGGGGGCGAGTTGCCCGCCCCTCTGTATCATACATCCTGTATCATACATCCCTATATCATACATTCCTGTATCATACATCGCATCAAGTGAAAAAAGGCATGTTCTTCAGGTTTATAAAAAGTATCAGTCATTAAAATGATTGAAATAGAGAACTATTGCCATGTCTATCAAACTTCTTGAGTGAAAAGTACAGAAAGTAAAAGTTATTGATTGTATTCCGTTGTGAACTTGGCAAATTTAACTAATAACAATACACTATAGAGATACGCAGTTCAAGTTCATCCTAACTGTTTTTAATTCATCTAAGTTCATAGCCGCAAGAAACTGCTTTTGATTAAATAAATAAATATTTAAGAGGTTCATTAAGAAATATATCCAATAACATTTCTTCTCTGTACTTTTACTGCATATATATTGCATCTCTATATATTCTTATTAGGTAAATTTACCAAGTTTATTGCGGAATACATTCAACAACTTTTAACTCACGGAGTTTGATAAGCTTGGCGATATTTCTTTATCTCGATCAGTTTTATGGGTGACACTTTTTGTAAAGCTGAATATTTGTTTTTCTTTTACAAGTTTGCTTTTGATAAGATATTAGTCCTTTTCAACACTTTTCAACATAGTTGTAAAGTGTCTATGACAATCTGCCTGTCTGTCTGTCTGTCCGCTTGCTCCACAACTGCTGTAAAAATGACTTTATCAAAATGAAATTTTAGTATGTTGTTCAGACGATCTGTGAAACATATGGGAATGACAATAAATAATAACACCCAATTGGTTTTGGATTGAACCCGGGTTGAAAAAATGAAATACATTGAACCCTATGGGACATAATTTTTCAAACATTTTTTAAGCGGAGTCAAAATTCATAAATTTTTTCGAAAATTTTAGGAAATATTTAAATTATTACGTAAAATGTGTAAAAAAATTCAGCAAATTATGTTAGGTAGTTTTTTAAATAAAAATTAAAATAATAATTACATCCATATTATATGCAGAGATCAATCACATGACTCATTTCAAAATAAACTATGGCATCCATTTTTTCCCTAGGACAAAAATCGTGATATTTAAAGACCGTTTAAATTTATATTTAGTATTGCATCCGTCATAAAAGCGCTTTATTTTGGCATATTACCTGTGTATCTAAATTCTGTGCCAACGCAATAAGAATTTTTTTATGTTTCAAATGATCACTAAACTTTGATTATTTCTACAACGAAACCTAATTTCTATAGCATGAAGAATGTAAACAAAACAAACGATTGTAGGATGAGTTGTATAAGAATTGCTGAATTTCTTTTTCACTCAAAATGATTTAGCTCTGGAGTCTAGCATATAAGTGATATGAATGAAATAGTCCTTGATTTTACATAGAGAGCCATACGATTTATAGTATTGCCTTTTTTGATGAAGTTTTAGGTTTCTAAATATAATAAATTATTGTAGTACTATGATAATTTGAATAATATCAGTGCTGAATATATCTCATTTTAGAGATGTTTAAATAAAATTAAATTTCAGTTGGAAAGTGTTTCATAATCAATGCTTTATGCATGATTAATCTTTCTTTTATAATATATTTTTCTCTCTTTAGAACACCTAGAGCAGTCAGGACATTCAACATATTGAAGTGCAACGGTCTGTCGTTAACATGTGTTCTGCAGAACTTTGCATTTCAATGTCCTCTTTTAAGAAAATAAAGAAATGTGTAAGACTTTGTTCTGTCATCAGGTTACCTTAAAACTGACAATCTTCAAATTTTGTTATTTTTCATACACAGGGAGATAACAATCACAATACTAAAATTCAACTGCCTATCATAAAATATTTCCTGGGGAATTTTATCGAATAGTGACATATTTTGAGACAATCTAAATTTTAACCAGACTTTAGGAGATTTTAATGTTTGAAAAGTTCAAATTTTCTTGATTTTCCTTCAACGATCTTCACAGGACACGCAGCATACCAAATGTAAACAAAACCGATTATTTGTAGAAATTTGGTTATAAGTCACCGTTATTGAGAGAAAAGCTGAAATACGAGGCATGTTTTTTATGTAAGTACCGTTTTGCGATTCCGCCGCCGCAGCGCTACGGTCGGCGTTCCGCGCATGCGCGCTGGTTACCTACATCTCTTGTCTACGCACTGACGCCATTACAGTCTGATTCTTCATTGTATACGTTGTTTACTGAGTGTTTAAGATGCCTCCGACAATCGTGAGTCCCGCCGATTGTGAAGTACGGGCTGTTATACGATTTCTTAGTGCTAAAGGCGTAAAACCGATCGATATTCATCGTGAGATCTGTGAAGTTTACGGACAAAACATTATGAGTGATGGAATGGTAAGGAAATGGGTGAGAGCATTTAAAGATGGCCGCACAAATGTGCATGATGAAGAACGGAGTGGGCGTCCTTCGGTCTTTAATGAAGATTTGGTGCAGAAAGTGGAAGAAAAGGTGAGAGAAAACAGACGCTTTACAATTTCATCAATGTGCGACTGGTTTCCTCAATATTCTCGTAGTGTTTTGTATCGCATTGTGACCGAGAACTTGAATTACCGGAAATTATGTTCACGTTGGGTTCCAAAAATGTTGACGGATTTGCACAAAACCCAACGTTTAGGCAGTGCATTGACTTTCCTTGAGCGGTACCACAATGAAGGTGAAGATTTTTTAGACCAAATTGTTACTGGTGACGAAACATGGGTGGCCTACGTCACACCAGAATCAAAACAACAATCCATGGAATGGCGACATTCATCATCACCCAAAAGAGTGAAGTTTAAGCAAACAATTTCTGCCCGGAAAATCATGTGCACAGTTTTTTGGGACAAAAAAGGAGTATTGCTAGTGGAATTTCTGCCTCGTAATGAGACAATCAATGCAGCGTCTTATTGTGAGACATTGAACAATCTGCGTCGTGCAATCCAGAACAAAAGACGTGGCAAGTTGAGTAAGGGTATCGTTTTGCTGCATGACAATGCCCGTCCACATGTGGCTAATCGGACCAAAGATCTCATCAAATCTTTTAAATGGGAAACTCTAGATCATCCTCCATACAGCCCTGATCTGGCGCCCAGCGACTACCATTTGTTCCTGCACTTGAAGAAACACCTGGGTGGTCAGCGTCTTCAAGACGATAACGAAGTCAAAACAGTTGTGATACAGTGGTTAACAAGTCAGGCGGCAGAATTTTATGAGGAGGGTATTCAAAAACTGGTGCCACGTTATGACAAGTGCCTCAATATTCACGGAAATTATGTAGAAAAGTAGATTAAGGTACAGGCTTTCATGTAGAAATAAAATTATTGCGATATCTTTGCACGTCTTTTTTTAATTCCAAAACGGTACTTACTTAAAAAACATGCCTCGTATAAAAACCCCTAATTAATACGACGTTCGCAGAATTTCGAATCGTCATTATTGTTATTTAAAATTTTATAAAGAAATAATTTCTGTGTTTTCCCTTAAGAGCAACAGTGAAATACTCAATATGCCGAATATTAAATTTCTAATTTTATTAGTTGAACTTCAAAGCTTAGGTGCAAACATAGATAATTTCATAGAAAGACAAAATTTACTAAGTGTAGCGCATTGGTGCAGAAAATTGACTGTGGCAAAATAAACCTGAGTGACAATATCTTAAGTCATCTGCCTATTAGAAAATTCAAAATCTAACATTCCACTCTTTTTGGTTTCTGAGATACAGGTGGAGGGGGGGGGGGGTGAAAACAGCCACTCAATGGCTCATATAAAATGTGTCCGCCATAGAACCTTTAACATTATATGTTAAATTTTTAAACAGGAGTAGGCTGGTGCTCTACCGCGCACCTTAATATGTAAAGACAACCAGTAGTTGAGCACTCTCTTCAATCTAAAGCAGGTAGCTAAGATTTGGACACAATATTATTATACTTAAATATAAAGAAATTGAACGGTTCTTAGTTCCTTATTTTTAGTAAACACTCTACCGCAGATATCACTCTAAAAACTGCTTAATTATTTTCTAAGAGTCATAACCCATGAAATCGTAATAAAAAAAAAAAATTAACATTCAATAATTTGTATTACAGCTATATTCCCCCTGTTTACGTACAATTTGCTCCAAAGAACGCCAAACAAAATAATGATTCAATATTTTAGAAGCAACAGAAAATTCTAAACACTAAACAACTCGATTCTTCAAAATAGAACGCATTTAATGAAACTGTTAAGTTCAACTTTCAAAGAACGCCATTCACAACACGGAAACACACATTATTTGTTTACAGCTAGTGTAACTATTTTTCCAGTGTTCTATATTTGGCATTTTCATTGACGCAGCAAAGAAATTCCGTTACTATAGTAACGCGCCGCTTTTCGCTAATAAAATCAAACTGGACACTTCCTAGCGCTGGGAGAATGCATAGAGAATTCATTATATTTCCAACTTAAATGTCAAAGCCATGAATATTGAAGTTAAATCTACTTTAGCTTGCATTTACATAAAAGGCACTCAATGTTCTCTGCATTGAAAAAACAGGGTGACATGAACTTTGTCATAAACTTTGTCATAAACAAATATATTTTGTGCAATAACTTTTTTGATTTTGTGCCTGAACTTTGTTGATTTGGGTTTAGATTTAGATTTTGTGCTTCAACTTTTTATATTTGGTGCTTAAACGTAGATTTGGTGCTTAAACATAGATTTGGTGCTTATACATTTTAGATTTAAAGCTTGAACTTCGAATTTGTGCTTAAACCTTTTATCTCTTGTACTTAAACTTTTTACCCCTTGTGCTTAATCTGTTTAGATTTTATGCTTAAGCTTTTAAGATGTTTCTTTTATAGCTCCATACTTTCCTCATAATACATAGTATACGAGCAAATACTGGGATGGGGTCAAAAATCGGAACCCTAGATTTTAATATTTGTACACGTTTCAGGCATCCCTTACTAAGAATTCAAAATATTAGTGATGTCTGTATGTCTGGTTGTGCGTACAGTGTCCTTCGAACAAATTGAGCAAATCAAATGAAATCTGGTATGATTATCTCAACTCATAAACGTAAAAGGTGTATTGATTTTCAGATAGGTGGAACCATAGGAAGATTTTTTTTCGAAAAAAAAAAAAAAATAAATAAATAAATTGGATCTTGCTTCTATTGTAGATAACAACATCTACAAACTGACGAGGTGGCGAATATGAGCTTTAATAGACAGGCCACTGTCTATTAAAGCTCACATTGACCACCTATTTGCACTTTGCCACTGATCAAGGGAATGATACTGATCAAAAGCGCCCTCTGCTTATGTAATTTTAATGTACATTGTGGATGGAGATTTTAATGGCCAACTTTGGTTGTCTTTATTTTTTAAAACCTTGCTTATTTAACGTGTTTTTCATACAATTTCCATACAAATATAACTTGCATTTTTAAATCACATAATCAAATGCAACAATATTATAATTAAATGAATAGAACTTTACTAGAACAACCGATTACAACAAAAACTATTCTTGCGGTATTCTAATACTAACTAGGTATTAAAACCAAAGAGCTAGAATCACTAGAGGTAGCCTTTCTATTGTTTGGTGATCTGAAAAGCATGGCCATTATGTCGCCCTTCGCTGCTACAAATGAGAGCCATATTTGGCACATTCTCGCTAGAACGGCGCATTGTAGCAGTTCCAGAAAATTGTAAAAGTATGCCATTGTGGTAGTTGTTCATTGACGCAACTTCTTTTTTAAGAATCTTAAACTACGTATTTTTAATTCTCTAAAATATACAGTTTCAAAATGCGTAGATTAAGATTCTGGAACACTTTCTTTTCTTGCACATTAATTTTCAAATTTTGTTACGACTGTTTTAGCTTTCTTTTTCAAATTGTCATTGCAAATTATTTTTAATTAATATTTCAGTATTTTTTTTATCCTTAAACATAAATTATATCTATAGATAACATTTTGTTAACGAGATATAGGTAATATTTGAGCAAATCTTTACCTTTTGGCCTTGATTTTTTAAAGATAAATCTTATACCTAATTTATCTGTTTTTACAAGATTTCAGTATATGACATATAGCAGTTCACTACATAACAAAAATGATCTGTATGTGTTAGTAATGGGTTGTTTCTTCAGGTGAAATTGTGGAAATACTTATAATGACATGTAGTCGGCTTTAAATGTGAAGATTGAGCTCAGATTAGCAATAGCGTCGCCAGAAAAAAAATTTCGCGAGGAACGGGTTACCAAATATCTTGTTTCCTATTTCTCCAAATTTCAATGAGCTTCAATAGTTTCCGGTAGGTTCCTGGGGGGGTTATGACATCCTTTTTGGCGACACCATTTCAGACTGAACGAGTCTGTAATATCCAAGTTCACAACACACAGATCTCCAATAGCAACGCTCCCAAAGTTTGAAATCCACACTTCCAGTACAGTAATCAGCATCGCTGAATCGGTTTTACGTTTTTTAACGTTCTATATCGCACAACTTGTTTTTAACCGAAAATTAAAACTCTTACAAAGTTGCAATTTATTTTTAACACGTTTTATTTTGTTTGAAAAAGTATGACGCTGAGCATCGAAAATAGTCGTCATCGAAATACAGGCTCAATTACATTCTGTCTTGTGGTCGATACTATAATGTAAAGTTTCAGTCTTTTGGATCACCAGAACGGGGTGGTTCTGAAGAGTCTGGATTTAATTTTCCGTCTCATGAGGGAATCAAAAATTCTGTCCCATGGTCGATATTATACGTTTGCAAAGATTCAGCCTTCTGGTTTACCAAAGAGCTTTTTAAAAATACGGAAAGACTTTAAATTAAAAAAAAACCCATTTTTTCTGGTGGTCGAATATCTCGCTAAGTTAGGTTTTGTTCCGTAGTCGATACTTATGAAGATAGATTGGATGGTGAAATTGCGAAAAATAAAATTTGTGGGGGTATAGTGGTGTGGAAGCAAACATTTATTAAATGTATTAAACAGCTTTTATTATCGTGACGCATTAACAATCAAATTCCTTATAATCAATTTTAAGTCTTTTCATATGTTATTATATTTCGTGAATGTTAAGAGCACATAAAACAAGACAAAAACCTACCTGTACAAAGCCCGGTTGTTAAAATGCTGTAACCTAAGTTGCTGAAAGACAAATAGGTTAATTTGGGATCCTTTAAATAAAAGAGAGATTGTTTCCATAGAAAATTCCATGTTAATTATTTTCAGACACATTTTCGTAAAGGTTACTATTATCACTAAAAGAACAACTTAATGCATCCGTTAACATAATTAAGGGAGTTCACAACGTGATGATTCGCGCATCGGTTTTTAAAACATATACAGGGTGTCCCAAAAAGATTGAAACGCACTTTAATTCTTCACCTGTTGGAGATAAATGGGCAATGTGAATGGTAAAAATGTTGAAAGTAAGGTAGGAAATAAGACTACGTCAATAAAACTGTCCTCCCATTCATTTTCAAAAAGTTACACATTTTAAATTTTTATAGGACCCCTTTAGACAAATTTGGTTAATTAGAACATTTTTATTACTTTCCTTATATACATAATGTATAAGGAAAGTATTGTGACGGGGTCGAAAATTCAAAATCGAGTTTTCGACGGGAGAGCACGTTTCAAGCATCCCTGATCACGAATCAAACATTTTATACGTAATCAAATGTTCAAAACCCCCCTAAATTTTCGAATAAAATTTAGAAAAAATCGTCAAAAAATCAAAACCACTAATAAAGTTACGCAAATAGATATTTCTTATGTAATTTTTCATTAGAAAACGATTGGCATAAATTTTAGAACGCTAACTTAAACCGTTCTCGAGATATTGTACATTTTTCAAAAAAATTATTAAAAAGTCAAGTAAAATGAAAAAAAAATATTTCCTATTGAGAAACATGTTCCTTTTTCATATGTAATACCATGCGATAAATTGGGTGACATCATTCTCGTGGATCTAGCTCGTTCCATTCATGAATAAAGATACTTTGTGTAATACTTTTGTATTTGAACGCCAATAGTCATGTATCTGCTGTAAGAACAACTTATTTCTTCGTCCATAACGCTTGGCGAGATTTTGGCGACGAATTTGGCGGAATATCGCCAACTTGGCGACTTTTTGAAATGTTGCCAAATTAACGAAAATCTCGTCAAATGGATAAAAATGACGCTAAATCAATGAAAATGACGACTGTCGAAAATTCAATATCTTTGTAAAGAATATTAGTATCTACTACAAGTAAACCCTTTTTATTTACTGTAAAAGTAGTATATTCATTACATTATATAAGGAAAGTCATGTGTTGCCCACATCAGATTTTTTTTATTTGTAATGCAACGAGATCATTAAAAAGAAACCGCATATCTGTATCTTTAAAATTGAGCGAGTTATATTTAATTGAAAATTGAACATTGTGAATGGGGACCATATATCAAATTAGAAATGTAAATTTGTGGCATATCACAGAAAAGATAAAACTGGATGATAATACATAGCAGGCATTTTTGCGAATTCCTCGTAGGCTCAAGATGCAATCACGGATTCTTAAGTACTTTTCAATAACTAAGTACTTTTTCAATAATTAAGTACTTTTAAGTATTTTTTTTATCTAAACAATTTCCATCGTCAATTTGTTTATGATTCCTATTTTCACTGATGAAACAGCCTTTCGAATGTTACGAAAAAGTGGCATAAGTCAGATTTTTTCTTTATCACAATTCAGTTGATTTTAAAGATACAGATATATCTTTTAATGATCTTGTTGCATTAACAGTTTCCCGCTTCACAAATACCTAAATATTGCTGTATTTTTATACTTTACGATATAACCTAAATACGCATATTTGTGTCATTACAATATTATAAGTGTACAAAGTTTTAGTCTTTTAAGTTACCGTAGGGCTTCCAGAGTGTTTGGAAGAACAAAAAACTGATGTGGGCATCACATGACTTTCTCTTCAAACTTAAATTCATCTTCTCTTTATTTCTTTAATAATTCAATTTTTAATGGTCAATTAGTTTTAGAGTTACAGTGGATGCATACATTGCACAGGTAAACACACACACAGACGTCACGCTAAAAATAGTTTCTTTCGTGTTCTAGAGGTTTCAAAACGTGTAGATCCGTTGAAATATCCAGTTGCGATTTTCAACACGTTTCCAATACTTTCCCTATGCATTGCATCGAAAGTAAAAATACGCTAGATATTTATTATTTATTACTTAAATTATTGATAATCACACTGGTAGCAAGGAAACTTGCTATGTGCCGCAATTTTATGAATTTTTGGGGTTACCAATAAAGTCGGTTATACCACGTAGCCATCTAATATAAAATAAAAAATATATAATCTAAATATAAAATAAAAATATATAATCTAAATATAAAATAAAAAGCTCAGACTGCGCAGGGCTGTAATGGGCATTTTCATAGTCGCAGATTAGCGAAAATCGAGTTTTTTGAAAGATAATTTTGAAAGACAGTGCTTAAATATGGTTTTTACATATATTTAAAGCAGTTTCCTTCTAGTTTTGCAAATATTAAAAAAACAGTTTTACGCAACTCATCAGGAAAGTCTTGAGTTAATTACTTCATTTAAGTTAGACGTTTTTAATCCTAGAAGAAGAGAAGTTTAGAAGAACTTAACGTCAAGTTACTGAAAATCCTTTAGATTCGCCGAAGATAAACAGTTAAAGAACGACTCCAACAACCTTTTCCAAAGAAAATTGATTTACCATGATAGAATTAAAACATAATTTCACATTTAGCTGCTCTCATTTTGTCTTAGATTTATTTATAAAAGAAAAAAAAATGTGCAGTTTTTTTTGTTGTTTTGGGGGGGGGGGTGTTCTAAGTACTGAAATTAATAGGAAAATAATATAAGATGCTATGCATATTTCAAACGGTTAAAACAATAAATCTATTGATTTTAAACTAAACAGAGTTAATAGAAAGTATGTTATTTTACCCCTACAAAATAGAAATTTATTAATCAGTAAAATATGTTCAATAATTTGATTTATAGAAGAAATAGTCAGTATATGATTTCGGTATTTAAAAAGTAATTTTTTTACTATTGTTGTAAAAAGAATCAAACCCCATATAAAAAAATCTGATGTGAGCAGCACATGACTTTCCCTGCAGACTCAAATTCATTTTCTCTTTATTTCATTATGAGTTTAATTGCACTGAATAATAAGCATAATTAATTGAAATTACACTGAATTTTCACTTTTAATTCAGTTTTCGTTTTCATTTGGTAACTGGTGAAAACCGGTGTAGCAAAAATGCGAAAAAACTAAAATATCCCGAGAACGGCTAGTTCAGACAGACACCCAGACAGACAGACAGACGGACGGACAGACAGACAGACACACACAGATGTCAAGCTAAAAATAGGTTTTACGTATTCTAAAGGTATCAAAACGTGTAGATGCGTCGAAAACTCGAGTTGTGATTTTCGACATGATTCCAATACTTTCCCTATACTTACCATGTATTGCAGGGAAAGTAAAAATCTGATGTGGGCAGCACATCACTTTCCTGCAGACTCATATTCACGTTCTCTTTATTTATTCAAAAATTCATTATATTGAGTTTAATTGCACAAAATAGCGTCCATGATTATTTAAAATGACACTGAATTTGCATTTTTAATTCAATTTTCGTGCTCAGTTGGTAACTGGATTTATTCTCAAAACTGGCGTAGCAAAAATACGAAAAAACTAAAATATCTCAAGAACGGCTAGATCTAGTGTAATGAGCTTGGTATTATTATGTTCATCGTCAAAAATTACATATAAAACAAGCATTTAATGGATGCATTTGAGCACGCGTAGTCTTTTATTTTAGATTTTGACAATTTTTGAGAGCCATTTCATAAAAAAGGCAGGTTATTTGGTTCCGAATCATACTAAACTCTAATCAGCACCAAAGTAACCCCCAAATGACTTATCTACCAAATTTTGTAAAATTTGGTCAGTTTCTTATCTAGAGTAGATACATGCGATTTTTGAGGGCCATTTTGCAAAAAAAAAGCAGATTCTTTTATCAGGAATCATATCAAAATCTAATTAGCACCACGGTCACCCACAACCTATAAAATTTTATAAAATTTGATCAATTAGCTTTTGAGTTAGAGTGGATAAATACACTGCACAGACATACACACACAGAGACACATTATATACACATACACAGACGTCACGCTAAATTGTTTTCGTGTTCTAGAGGTCCCAGAAAGTGTATATCTGTTGAAAACTCCATATGCGATTTTCGACATGATTCCAATACTTTCCCCTATACACCACCATGTGTGTTGCAGTGAAAGTAAAAATTGAATTATAAAATATAATAAACAATTTTCTGCTACAAAGGCTGTTTATATATTTTTAGAACATATTTAAAGCAATCTAATTAAGGTTTGGAATAACAATATTTATTTCTTAAATGTTCTATCTAACGGCCGTTTCTCTGGACTGTCATTCTACGTCTTGATTTCCGAAATAAAAGAGCTTTTCCTAATGTTATTTTATCCTATTCATCTTTCACAGTTTTCATTGTTTTAGTGCAGTCATTGTTTTAGGTCTGTCTTTAGAAATTTTTCTGTTTAACAATCCAAAAGCACAATAATCCACTGATGACACTTTGAAGAAATATGAAGTATAATAAGGGGACTTTGAAGAAATATGAGCGAAAAGGTATATACACTTCCCGACATAGAACATGCAACACTATGAAGCTTTGGCCGTATAATTATGCAAATTGCGAGACAAACGCAGCTGGCCGATGTATGAAAATGGTCTGAAATGCAAGTAGGCAAACGTAATTAAAGCGCTGGATAAAATGGATGAAAACGGCAGATGAGCCAACAGTTGTTACTCTCTGTCGCCTTCGGAAATCTGTTTTACAAGCTGTTTTTCGTTTCAGAAGGCACATGTTGTTGAAGGCTTGGTCGATGACGTCGAAGTCCGTTTCAACATTTGTACGAAGGTGCGAGGGGATTTATTTTAGGTCTACGTTCGGCTGGATGGTATCGCCGCTGAAAAAAGCATAGATGCGACCGCTGTACTAAAGATTTGGAGAAGATGGATTGAAGAAGGACATGCGAATCGTCGCAGTGGTACAGGTTCATCTAGACGTACGTCGGCAAGCGTTGATCGACGCATTCAAGGGCATGCGGTGGCGGCCTCACAAATGACGACTGTCGATATACTGCAGAATTTGCAAGGTATGTTGGATGTTCCAATATCAGAGAGAACAGTTTTTCAATGATTAGCCGGAAGCGGGTTGCACAAAAACCGGTCTTTACGAAGATTGCCATTGACGTCAGGCCCGAACCTCTTGGGCGACTGCATGGGACAGGATAGTGTTCAGTCTCGGTTCTGTTTGTCGAATAACTGTCGCCGTGTGAGAGTCTTGAGGTGACGTGGAAATTGATCCATTCCTGCTGCGACTGTTGAACGCCATTCTGCTCGACAACGCGTTATCATTATTTGGGGTACGATCGGCTTCGTCATCCCGTCACCGTTGGTTCGTTTCAAAGGCACAATGACGGCACGGCGATATGTAGATGAGGTGCTGCGGCTGGTTGCACTGCACTACCTTCAGCGATTGCAAAGTGCTGTTTTCCAGGAAAATAACGTGTGACAGCACTCAGCACTCATCAGCAGACAAACCTATACAAGGTATCCAGGTGCTACCTTGGCCTCCGCTGTCTCCAGATCTTTCATCCATCGTGCATGTATGTGACGTTATTGACCGTCGTTTGAGACTGCTCGTCCCCAGTCTCAAACAGAGGACGACCTGTGGAGGATGGTTGAAGGCATATAGTATATCTATCCCCCAGGAAACTATCTGCACGCTTATTGCATCTGTTTCTCGAAGGATTGTTGTTTGTATCGTCGCAAGAGGTAGTCCCACTGCCTACTGATCACTCTGTCTATGTCATTACTGTATTGCATTATCCATCTGGGATTTATATATGCCATATTTTTATGTGTCCTTTATCATCGCATTTTATTCGCTCTTTCATTCTGTTGCATTTTCTGTGTTGGATAGTGCATATACTTATTAATTGATTGTGAATTGCTACAGAATGATCTACATAAACTGTATAACTGGTCTTTTTTAAATAGACTTCATTGAAATATTTCTGAGTGCTATGTTATGAGCATTGATAGGATCTGTAATATCCACAATTTCAACTACATTTTTAATAATTTACCTATATCTAGCTGTACTCGTTTTACTGATTTAGATGTCACTTTTGATGATATATTTAACTTTCAGAGCATATCGATAATACTATTAAAAGAACCTATCAAAAACTTGGCTTCACCGTGAGACGATCTTACGTTTTTGACATGACTGATAATATTATTTGTCTTTATAATACTCTTGTTAAACCAATTTTAGAGTATTGCAATGATCTGGGACCCTATTTACAATCTGCATTCTCAACAAATAGAAATCGTGCAAAATAAACTTTTGCGTACTATGAATAACAGAATTTCTTGCTATTATCCTTATGATACGCACACTAGTGAACTCAGACAAAAATTTAATGCCTTTAAAAAAAATCTGATGTGGACAGCACATGACTTTCCTTATACAATGCAATGAATTTACTACTTTTACAGCAAAAAAATCTGATGTGGGCAACACATGACTTTCCTTATATAATGCAATGAATTTATTGCTTTTACAGTTAAAAAATATGTTATTGTTATAGTAGTACTGATAAAGTACTGATTATGTAGTACTGATATTCTTTTCAAGATATTGAATTTTCTTCAATTAGTCGTTATTTTCATTGATTTAGCGTCATTTTTATCCATTTGGCGAGATTTTTGTTAATTTGGCAACATTTAAAAATGTCGGTAAGTTGGGGACATTCCACCAAATTAGTCGCCAAAATCTCGTCAAGCGTTATGGACGGAGAAATAAGTTATTCTTACACCAGATAAATGACTATTGGCGTCCAAATACAAATGTATTACTCAAAGTATCTTTTTTCCTGAATGGAACGAGCTAGTTCCACGAGAATGATGTCACCCAATTTATCGCATGGTATTTACACATGAAAAGTGAACATGTTTCTTAATACGAAATTTTTTTTTCATTTTATATGACTTTTTGATAATTTTTTTGAAAAATGTGCAATATCTCGAGAATGCTTCGTGTTAGCGATCTAAAATTTGTCAATCGTTTTCTAATGAAAAATTACATAAGAAATATCTATTTGCGTAACTCTTAATTAGCGGTTTTGATTTTTTGACGATTTTTTCAAAATTTCACTCTAAAATTTAGGGGGGTTCTGAACATTCGATTGTGTATAAAAACAATAGGCTTCCAGTGTTCACGGATTGTGATTTTTGTACCAAATTTTGTTCGAATCGGTCCATTCGTTCGTCAGTTATCGTCTCCACAGACTCACTGACTGACATACACACACACACACACACACACACACACACACACACACACACACACACACACACACACACACACACACAGACATCACTTCAAAAACGTTTGATTCGTGATCAGGCATGCTTGAAACGTGCTCTCCCGTCGAAAACTCAAATTCGAATTTTCGACTCCGTCACAATACTTTCCTTATACATTATGTATATAAGGAAAGTAAAAAGAAGAAAATGGCCTTGACTCATGTTTTACTTTAAAGTTTTAAATAATATTATTAACTGTACTATTTTACAATACTACAATACTACTTCACTTTTGGCACAATTTTGCGACCTTGCCAGTAAATGTAGCGTCATATTGCCAACATTGCGATTTCTGGGCTTAATATCTATTTACACATATTTATGAATTTGTAACAAACATTGCTGATCCAACCGGGAACCGAACCTCGGATAATCGTACTGACCAGCCGACGCTCTATCGTTGAATTACTGAAACAGAATTACAAGCTCTAATCGAAGTCAATTCTGCATTCTAGTCCTGTAATGACAGATTGACGCGAAACTGGACAATCTGACTAACCACCTCCGGATATTTTTATTTCAGATTAGCCTCCTGATACTGTTACTTTTACCCAATTTAGCATCCTGCGCGGTCGTTGGCGTCCCGATATCAAATTGGCGCCTAATATGGCAGAGTCTACTGAATGTGTATTTATCGTACTGGGACCACTTTCAGATCCTTAACACAAGCCTGCAGGGTTATTTCGTTCGGGCGCCATTGTAAAGAATCTTACTGCCTCAACCAGGAATCGAACCATAGATCATCATACTAGCCAGACGACACTCTACCGTTGAGCTACTTGGGACGAAATTTTTCAAGCTCTTATCGTCAAAGTGAACTCTGCAAATTATTATCGAGAAAAATTTATTCTAAGCTAAAGTTAAACTTTACTTTCGTTTTTCTTTTACAGAACAAATACTTTCAAAACTTACTGAAAGGAGATTTTTTCAAAATAGTTCGCACATTTTGACTTACCAGACTCCAGGGGTCAAAGTATCATTTTGTGCCTTCCATGGGGTGGTTCCATAAATGGCTTCCCCGTTCACCTTGAGCCATGAACCAAGCTGTCGAAGTCTCTCCTCAAAGATTGGAACAATGCGTCCATCGTGTGTAGGTCCCAGGTTGATGAGAAGATTGCCTCCACAACTGCAAGAGTAATGATATATCAAACATACAGAGTTAATCAATCCGCTGCGGTGACCTGGAGGTTTAAGCCGTCTACTGTGGAAGTAAGAAAGGGGTTCTATCAACCACCAAGTAAGGGCATGACCAGGGGAGCGACATCATCGGAACCATTCACCTAATGGATCCGGAAGTTGGTCCCGAAGCGTCTCTACCCTAGTCGCCGGCGGGTATGGAAACATGCCACAAAGACATAGTTACTCTCCGCCACCTGGAGGAGTCTGCTTCATGATTACAAGGACCCGTCTGGATCAATCCACAGATTCTAGTACACCCCTTGGGTAAGATGGGTCTGAGGTTATAAGCGGAACCAGTGCTCTACCGTATACGGTCTCACCCCTAGGGAGAAAATATCAAATATACAGATCAATTATTCAGTCTATAATAATAAAGAACGATATCTGTCTGTCTGTTTGTCGGTCATGTAACGGAAAATCTACGCGATCCTCAGCCATGAAATTTGCTACATAGCTACTTCGACTTTCAATAGGAAACAGCTCATCGATATATTTTTTTTAAAATTCGAATTAGTTTTTGAGTAATCATATGTAGAAACGCCATTTTGAGCGATTTTCGCACAAATCGCTTCCTTAGCGATCGCAAATATTATCTAAAAATTTCCATGACACCATCGGAAAGATCCCAGAACAATCTTTTCAAAGAGATGTAAATCGAATTTGGATAATTCCTTCATATTTATTTTTTTTTAAATTCATCGAAATATAAAATGTCAAATTTCATATGTATCTCGAATGTCATATGTATCTATCCAAAAAATTGAAAAGTCGCACAATTACAATTTTGAGCATAAAAATTGCGTGATATTCTTGCATTCCAAAAATGTCTTTTATTTACTCTATTCCAGAACTTTCTATGAATTTTAATCTGGAATCTCTCATAAATTTTCAAATCTATAAAAAAACTTATTTTGTTTACTCTATTCCAGAACTTTCTATCGATTTTAATCTGGAACCTTTCATAAATTTTCAAAGCTCTTAAAGCTGAGGTGAGGAATGCAAACTTTTTTTCCTGAACAGCTTTTTCTCCTTTGGCAGCATGGTGTAAGGCTTCTATATACAGGATGATTAAAAAAAGATGGGCCAAACTTTACAAAGTGGCAATATACACCAAACCAAGTATTTTCCGTCAGAGTTTATACTGGGTCGGAAATGAAACGTAAATGCGTTACAGGACGCTGGATTGGGCGAGGTGGTCCCATAGCTTGGCCCCCACGATCGCCCGATTTGTCGTGTCTTGACTTCTTTTGGGGGGGATATCTCAAGAGTCTCGTGTATAACACTCCTATTGAATCTGAAGAGGAACTCGTCGGCAGAATTTGCGCGACATTTCTGGTCTGTTCGAGAGAATTCGCCAATCCCGCTATCGCCGCTGTTAGACGTGCATTCAGGTTGACGGTCGCTCTTCTGAACCATTACTGCAATTATTGTTTATTAAATGTCATATTATAACTTCTAAGTCATTCTTGTGTTTTCGCTTCACCGCCTCGGTTTCACCATTAAATGCCCACTGGCGCCTTTACGATTCATTTACGATAAAAAAAATGTGACGAAAAATGCTTGGTTTGATGTGTACTACCGCCTCGTAAAGTTTGGCCCATCTTTTTTTAGTCACGCTGTATACAGGCTGGTGAAACAACGGCTATCTTATGACTCCCAGTTAAAGCGATGTCAGTACATGTCGGAAAGAAGGCAACTTAATCGTTCTTTTCTCAGGATCTCGAGAAAATCAAAATATTCTAAACTACTTTTTTGAACGTTTGTTACAATTTTTTGCAAGAAGAAGCACCTATGTTTCAGCTAAACTGCGTATGAAACATCAGCTATGTAACATGCGCGCTCCATTGAAAGACGCGACGATAACTAACTGGACCTGTTAGAGTCTACAATATTCTATGTCATGCACAGAAAATGATATTACGAAAAGTTAAAATGATGATATATTTCCGTATCGTCCAAAAATACCGATAAAATTTTAAAAGTATATTTTATATAAAAAATGATTTCGTTCAATCATTTTCCATAGGGTGAAAATTCATACATCCAGAAAACTGTGCTAACAAGGCCGCAATTAATCCAAAACAGTAACAGTAACAATCTGAGACAATGCATTTTGACGGTTCCACACCCTCACCTAGAGATCGAGAAAACGCCTCTATACGCGTATTTCACTCTATAAAATAAGCAAATACGCTTTATAAATTAAGCAATACGTATTTTTACGCATCGATTTTGTAAACAAAAAAGGAAAAATATATATTTTTTAGAATCGCAAATTAAACAGATTTGGCTTGAAAATAAGCAATTTCTTATATTATCCGGCATCACGTACGTCGTTACAAATTCACCATAATAAAAGTCTATTTTATCCTGCGCAACGTGCTTTTCACCGGAACGTAAACGTCCATCAAATTGATGTACGCGTGGAGTTAGAGGATGGTGAGAATACCGGTAGTACATCTTCTGGAAAAACATTGTCTACAGAACATCAAATTGATGTACACCGGAAGTAGACTACTGTAGTCAGAGGATTGGTGACGAAAGATCATTGTATCAGCGCAGGCGCTCGTTTTTCTTGTTTATTGCTAACTTTAGAAACAGTTTTACACATTTTTGACATTCTTAAAATAAAACTTAACTTTTAACTGTTGTTGCAGTTTTTGATGTTAACCTTTGGGTTAATTGTACCCGCTGAATATTTTAATATGAATTCTGAGAAAACTGTTCATTTCTGAAAAATCCAAAAACAAAGAAGTTTGGAATTTTAAAAGGAAAACAAAAATTATTTTACTTAATAGGTTCTTAATTTTCTATTTCCCGTGTTTGTTTACAACCATATGGACAAACTAAGCCAAAGGTAAGGTAACAATTTTAATATATTTCATAATGAATTATACGATTAGTTATTTTTATGGCAAAAAACATTGTTAATTATACTATGAAGAATTTATATTTCAAGATTGCTACTGTACTTGGAAAATTGACAGGAAATTAAAAAAAAAATGTGATCCTAAAAGTTTATAATTTAGTAAACATTTAAAAACTCATTTCATAAAGTTTATAAGGTATATTAATTGCGCTATCAGATATAAAATGTCCTTTGTTTATTAGCACAAATAAAGAGTGTAGTGCATTGCTTAAATCTCTTTTTTTTCAACGGAGAAAAGTCAGAAATTTATATCCTGTTGGGTAATAACCCTGCAATTTTTTTTACATAGAAAATATAATAAATTTAATAAATACCTGGAAATTTGAGGGTAATTGTACACTTGTAAAAAAAAATAACTCTTCTCCTTCAAATCAAGTCAGGGAGTATTTTTACTCGTCGGGAAAAATTCTAACTCAATCTCTGTCTCACCTGTTTGTTTGTCGGTAATAATATCGTCAAGTAGGTTGTAAGCTTTCTTAATGACATTCAGTGGAGTTCCATCTTTATTGCGAGGGAAAACGTCTGCGGCTAAAAAGATACTAACTAACTGTATCTAGTATCATATGATCTCGTATCGCTATGGAAACAGCTTTTCCACTCATCATGTGTTGCTCTGCATTTGATTCGCAAATATCTTGAAGTACTTCAGACAACGACGTACCATGCGTATCAGTACCGATTGTATCCAAAATATTTTTCAGACTGTGAAATGTTTCCAACATTAAAACAATGCCCTTTGGTCAAAGGTAATACTGTATAGGGTATTTTGATCGCCTGTTATATGTGACGTCATAATTAACAACATGCAGCGCAATATAATCTATAGTGTCATATAAGTTATTTTACAAATGATAATTCATTTAAAATTATTTTAGCAGTCAAGACAAACACCACATGTTTCTTTACAGAGCCGTAAATTAGATTTTTTTTATTGCGTGGGAAACAGCAAGTCCTCTATCTTAAGCTTTATTTATGAAGCTGTTTCGGTGGCCGGATTTCGTTGAATTTTGGATATATTATTCGGTAATAGTTTCTGAGCTGAAAACTGTTTTAAAAGATTATGGAGTCATTTTGCCATATTTTATCCAGATAGCCTGGAATACAAGCACTGTGCCGACAAATTCGCTATACAAAGAAAAAGGAAATGTTTACTTCAAAATTGCATAAAGTACAGAAATTTAAATCTGGCTGTATTCAAAATAACAGAAGACACATATAGTTTCAAGCAACGGTGGCTGTATAGTAATCTCCCCGATAAGCTCGGGTTTGATTAGCGCGAAACCCGATTTAGCGTAGTTCACCGTAGGCCACCAAAGTTCCGGCCGTATATTAAGATGCCCCAAACCGACGTGAGCCGTGCGGTCTGAGTCATGGATTAACAACTCCCAGAATTTCGATTAGCTGAGGCGATATTTAGCTAAGGCTGATGCCTAGTGAACAGAAATTTCAGGTGTAAGTAGATTGCATTCATAGAACGGTGATGTTCGATGCGACCTCTTCCGTGAAACTCGGCATGTATCGTTTAAAAAAGATATGCAAATGATTAGAATTTGAGAGAGAAAAAAAAGTTTAATTAAGAAATGGTGGCAACAAGAAGGTGACATTTTAATAAATGGTAAATCCTTCCCCTGGCAGCTATACAAACTGATATTCGGTGCGGCAAGGGGGCAGAGGGGGGGGGGGGATCTTAGGGACCGTCCCTCTCCCCCGAAATCAATCCCAATCAATTTTCCCCAATTAAACTGCAAGTAATAATTATATATATATATATTTTATTCAGCTACTGGGCAGCAAAAATACATATAATTAATTTTCACTGCTGAAAATTTTGATTTTCAGACAACCAAAAAAATGCTCCCCCCCCCCCCCCCCCCGCTCCGAAATTAAATTTTGGCTACGCCCCTGCGGTGCGGCATAGAGTGAATTGAGTTTCTTATGTCCCTCTGTGAAAGATCCTGCCACAAATGTTGCAATTAGTCAGCAAATTCAGTGGTATCCTGAGAAGGATACTATTGTAGTGAAAGCATATCCCAGACATGTTCTATTGGTGATAGGTCCGGGAACCTGAATGGCCATGGGAGGGTATAAAATCCTTGAAGACATTGTTCAAACAGTCGTGCAGTATGTAGCAGCTGTCCTGACTGCACGATCTTGTCAAAAAGTTATCTGTTTGTGGCGTTCTAAGCTCTCTCTCTGATCCACTGTTGCCATATCGAACAACTACCATATCGCTTCGAATTAGATGGCGACTGATACGCAAGTTAGACAAACCTACTTTTCTCAGACCTGTGATTTGACCTCTCTCTAAATCCGACAACTTTTCGTAGCACCATTGAGTAGAAAATTCAGTTTCAATTGCTCGTGAGTGAGAACACCGGTGGTTTTAAATGCTGTAAGATGCGTTGTTCTGATGCGCGTTGTATGAACCCTATAACATCATTGACGCTAACAGTTTGATCATTTATATAGCGTTGAAAACGACATTTGCATGCCGAGTTTCGCGGCTGTAGGTCAATTTTTATGGTACATACATTCTTTTGCAACGATTGCATATTTGAGTATACCGTAGGTATTGTACATTAAAATATTTTCAAAAACGTACAGTGAGCTAAACGTTGGTTCAGAAGTTCACAGATTTCAAAACATTTTCACATTTTTTATATTTCAACACATTAAGTACTATGTATACTGTGCACAGAATTGCATCACATAATTGTAGAATTACATCGCAATATTTTGAAATGTAAAGTACCTCACAGTACTGTAAATTATATATATTTTTCAAGGAAATTCTGAAGTGTTTTGTTAATTTTAATAAACTTTTGCTGCAAATATTAATTATTTTCCTTTGTTTCATACTACGGTATGTTAAATTGACATAAAACGCATGAAAAGTATTGGTTGGTTTTTAGAAGGTCTTGAGACGCATTAGGACATTTTGTGTTGATTACTAAATTCAATTAGCGCAGTGTTTTCGCGCAACCAATTAATTCGTCGCGATAATCGGAGGATTACTGTAGTTAATTTTTGAATATAAAGAGAAATGACAGATCATGTGGCAAAGCTTATAATGTATTGCTCACTAGAAAGTGCAAGTACATAAGTACCACCACGAACACAAAGCTTTAAAAGAATTTTCGTGTACTTTTTATTTTGTTATATTTCATTTATAAAATCATAGTACTGGAATTTATATAAACTTCAAAGAGCACTATACTGTGAAACATTTGCAAGCATGTTACTGAAAATTTCAGTAACATGCTTTTGCAAGCAATTAATTCGTCGCGATAATCGGAGGATTACTGTAGTTAATTTTTGAATATAAAGAGAAATGACAGATCATGTGGCAAAGCTTATAATGTATTGCTCACTAGAAAGTGCAAGTACATAAATACCACCACGAACACAAAGCTTTCAAAAGAATTTTCGTGTACTTTTTAATTTGTTATATTTTATTTATAAAATCATAGTACTGGAATTTATATAAACTTCAAAGAGCACTACACTGTAAAACATTTGCAAGCATGTTACTGAAAATTTCAAGAGAATCAGCTGTCCGTAATGGGGAGTAAGATTTTTGATAGTTATGATATATATATATATATATATATATATATATATATATATATATATATATATATATATATATATATACAAAAATAACGCTTCGGCAGACGATAATTAGTTGAATATTTCAGAAATGAAGCTGGAATGTTCATGAAAGCCTGTAATTGTGGCTTTTTTTTTATCAATTTGCCCAAATTATCAACAAAGTAGCCGAAAAAATGAGCAAATGTTTCAGAATGTTTTACAGTGTATAGTGCAGCAGGTAACTGAATTCCATAATAAACTACGAATCAAATCAACGTCGCAACTCACATATTACACTACTTTTGCTAGAATTGCTAGAATACCATCAACAACAATAAAAATATATAATGTAAATAAAGCTTAAGCAAATCACCTGAATAAAATTAAACAATGAACATTTTCAGATATCTGTCTCATTCAGTCGTCAAACAACAGTGCACATTGGAAATGTATATTACCTAACGGTTTCAGCTAGTTGTGTAATTAGATCTTCAATAGTCAGGTAGTTGTTGAGTACGGCGTTTCTGCGAAAGCCCCAAGAGCCTTGATCTAAAGTCATTGCATTCTCCCACTTATGGTTTTGAAGTTTCTCTATATAGAAAAATACAATAAACATAAGATTTTACTGGGTTTATAAATATTAAAGATTATAAAATCCAACTGTAATATTCAATATGTAATATATTATGATCACTTTCATTATAGAGCTTCAAAGTTATGATATTTGTATTATTTGTATGAAGAATATAAAGGCGTTTTCAATATTAAAATTAATTGTAGTTAACAATATTAAAATTACCAACATCATCATCCCCAACATTTTAAATTTTCATATTTTTATAAGCTATAAATGATCGTTTTTCTCGACCTGTGAATATTTAAAACAATGATTATCCATGTTGATTTTATCATATGTGATATTCCTTTTTACCAAAGTTCACGTCCGTAGCTCAATAAACTTTGAGTTTAACATTTACATGGAAATCAAACCATTTTCCCTTGCAATACCCCTTAAAATAATAAATACTTGAAAATAACAACTATCCATGTTAATTTATCATATAAACGATTTTTCTGTCAAATTTGAAGTCCTTAGCTCAATAAACCTGGAATTTCACGTTTAATAAAAAATTTGAACACTTTTGTCGAACACCTCTTAAAATAATAAATATTTGTAAATACCAATTATACATGTTGATTTTGTCACATGAACTAGCTTTGAACTAATTTTGAAGTCTGTATTTCAATAAAATTAGAGTTTCTCGTTCATTTGACAATTCGAACATTTTTACCTATGACACCCCTTAAAATAATAAATATTTAAAAACAGCAATTATCCATGCTGATATTGTCATATAATCTGCCCTTATGTAAAATTATTACACTAAAATTTAAGTCACTCGTTTAATAATTCTGGAATTTCAGTGATTCGAAAATTAAAAATGTGCCTATAACACCTCAAAAATAATGGCCTTATCATATGGTCTTATCATATGATCAACCTTTGTACCAAATTTCTTATTCTTACCTCAATAAACTTGGAGTTTGACGTTAAAAAACTATTCGAACAGTTTTATCTATGATACTCTCTAAAATAAATATTGGAAAAAGGCAATTATCCATGTTGATTTTATCATATGATCTACACCTTTGAACCAATTTTGATGTTCGTATTTTAATTTTGGAGTCACACGTTCATTCGAGAATTCGAACATTTCTACCAACGGCACTCTCTGAAATAGAAAGCGGAACTTATCCATGGTGATTTTATCATATGAACTATTTTTTAACCAAATTTCAAGTACTTCCCCAAGAAACCGGATAGTTATACTTTTACTCGACAATTCAATCATTTTTAATTATAACACCTCCAAAATAATAAATATTTGAAAATACCAACTATCCGTGTTGATTATATGACATTATCAAATTTCAACAATTCCCTACCCCAATAAACTTAAAGTTTCACGTTCATTTGACAAATCGAATATTTTTATTTATGAAACCTTCTGAAATAATAAATATTGGAAAACGGAAATTATCCATGCTGATTTCATCATATGATCTACACCTTTGTACCGAATTTCAAATCCATACTTCAATAAACTTGAAATTTCATGTTTATTCGACATTCGAACTTTCTGCTTCTGATACCCTTTGAAATAATAAACATTTGAAAATGGTATTTATTCCTGCTGATTTTATTACATAATCTACCTTTAAACCCAATTTCAAGCACCTAGCTCAATAAGCCTGGAGTTTCATTTTTATTCTATAATTTGAACATTTTTACTCGTGACACCCCCCCCCCCCCCCCAAAAAAAAAAATAATAATAAATATTTTAAACACCAATTTTTCATGTTGATTTTATCACGTGATCTACCTTTGTACAAAATTTCAAGCATCCACTTTAATAAACTTCTTTTATTTAATTTACTTGTAAGCTAGAAGGTAGTAATTCTCTTTCTCACCTGGATATTCTAGTCATTTGCAACCATTGTTTACTGTAAGTCTTTTGCCTTCACATTACTTCCCCATAATAGTTCTTGTCATCCCCCTAATCAAAAGATTGCCGTACGAATGTATTATGCTCTACTTCTGACTTATTAAAGTCTAAGCTGGATTATTTTTAAAAGCTGTCGACTTAAATCGGGGATTCTCGCCGAATGTTGATCATGGTAATTTTCTGAGCCTCCTCAAAGCAAGGAAGTTCCTATTAAAACTTTTAACAATATTGCAGACCTTCCTTCCTATCCAAAATTTAGTCATGAAATTGTCAAACTTCTTAATAGATTTAACTTCAATGTGATATTCTCCCCTATCAATAAAATTAAATTTTATTCGCTGAAGGATCCTATTGAAAAGTTCAATTATTGAGGTATTTATCAATTTCCTCTTTAATACGGACTATTGTACATAGGTCAAACTAAACGCGTTTTAAAATACCGCTTAAAAGAACATCAAAATTGTGTAAAAAAACTAAGAAATTAATAAATTTTCTATCGCTAATCATTGTTGGATGACTAGTCACTGGTTTCATTATTCTCTGTCTGCACTATTTAAAAGTGCTCATCAGTTTTTGATTTGGATTTCTTTGAATCTTTTCATTTTAATAAAAACATCCAGTAATCTAGTTAATGATTTCTCAATGACTCTATATTTCTCGGAGGCATGGCATGATCACGTCTAAAATTTGGTTTTTCGAGTCCATATTTCTTCCTTTTTTCGTCTTTGCGTCTATGTTCATGCTTCCTTGCTTCTTATTTTTATTGTTTATTTCCCTTTCGTGCCATAAGGTGGCGCCACTATATTGTGATATCGTTTAGCCATTTCACTTTGGCCGACATTACCTTGCACTTATTTGGACGTTTAGGGTCACACTTTTTTCAGTGATGAGGGAAATCCAGTTGATTTACGAAACGTACATGTATGCTTATTTATCTTCATTTGTGTTGCATTTTACGTTGTAGACAAACCAGTTTAATATTTTACATGGCATTAATGCATTCCCTTATTTTTTTTTTCCCTAGACTTGGAAAAATGTCTAATATCCTAACCGGTGAAGTAGAAATATTGTAAATCCACGACAAATTATCCATCTGAATCTGTTTTCTTCAAGCATGCCCCAGTCAGTGGCGAATGCTGCGATATGGCTACTATGGCGCCGGCAGACCATTAGAATTAACAGCATGGAGTTAGTTTGTGTTTTGCTAGTGTCAGTAAAGTAACCGCTATTGTTAGTTGGCGTAACAGAAAGTCGCAGTATTTAGTACATGTATTTTTGATTATTTTTAAATTAAGTGTTCCCTAATTAGAAGTATAATTAACCAGTATTTTTTATAGTTGTAGTATAGAGTGTAGAATAAATATATGGAAATGAAAATACATTGAAAAGGTAAAATAATTTTGAATACGTAGGAATATTCTTTATTGTTTCAGTTCAACTTTGCATTGCGCTAATAATTTATTTTTACAAAATTCATAGTTTAAATAAATATTTTAAGCCGTTTCCTATAGAAATTCATACAATGCAGGACTACGTAATCCAGCGCCACCTGAATTATTACCTCAAACGATATTAGCGTATTCTTAATAAAAAATTTTAACTCCTTACTTTTACTCCCATGACTGGAAAGTATCATTAAAATAAAATATTCTGCTTTCAACAAAAATTATGACATTCTGCTTGGAAATTTTGAATTTGATGTATGCATCTATAGGCTAAAGAAGCAGTTTATCAGCGCCTTTATTCAACCCCTATCAACCCTTTTAAAGAAGCGGATAATGTGATGATATATTGCGATATTTTAGGGAAGCAATGGCGTTTTTGCCAAACCTCGAACCAAATTAGTACTCTTATGCATATGGCTCTATAACGCTTGGAATTCGCAGTCTAAAGCTTATCAAAACGGCCGAATTTCCATCCTACTCTTACACTCCTACTATTTCCATCTTACATTGATAATATAAGCATCTTGATTTATCTGTCTATCTATCTCCAGGTAACGCTGTTGCAAAATGTTGCCAAACGTGTTTCAATTACGGATAAACATTTCATGAACTCTGGAACTTTACAAGCGTATGACATCAGATACTGAAAGTGAGTCCATGTTGTGGGGGGCCCGTTCCTTACATAATGCAATGACTATACTTCTTTTACAGCAAAAAACTGCGAGGAAACCATGGAGCTTTATATATATATATATAAACGTATGACATCAAATACTAAAAGTGAGTCCATGATATGGGCAGCCCGTTCCCTACATAATGCAATGACTATGGAATTAAAAATTAGGAAATAAAACTCCTATGGATGAAACGTTTGAAAATGCCATAATGCTTTGAGCATTATATTTAGGTGTTGCTAGTGCTAGTAAAGTAATTGCTACTGTTCGTTGACACAACAAAATAGCGTAGTATTTAGTATGTGTATTTTTGATTATTTTTAAATTAAGGGTTCCCTAATTATGAGTATAATTAACCAGTATTTTTTCATAGTTGTACGATAGAGTATAGAATATAGGGAGATAAAAATAAATTGGATGGTAAAATAATTTTGAATATGTTGGAATATTCTTTATTGTTTCTGTTTTACTTTGCATTGCGCTAATAATTTATTTTTGCAAAATTGACAGTTTAAATATATATTTTTGAACTTTCGCCATAGAAATGCATACAATATAGAGTTACTTATATTATCCCAGCGCCACCTGAATTATTGTCTCAAACGATACTGGCGTTTTCTTAATATGAAGTTTTTACTCCTTTTACTTCCATGGCACTGCCGACACTTCTTTCACAGCAAAAAAACTGCGGTGCAACCATCGAGTTTTTCGTAACGTATGGCATCAGATACTGAAAGGAAGACCATGATGTTCTTTTATTTCTTATCATTTTGTAAATTTATGTTTGAGATATACGATTCAATTCGGTAAACAAACTCAACAAAAGTAGGAAAATTTCTTGCGTGCTTGTTGTTTATTACTTATAGGGCAGAATGCCCGCGGGTCTCACTAGTCTCCGATAGTGGATAGCGCTCGTTAATTAATGTTATTTGCAACGTTGCAGTACTATTTGTTATATTGTCATTTTGAAGATGGTAAAGCAGCTTATTTTTTTCCTGCTTTTAAAATCTTTTAACTGGAAAATAAGTTTGTGCCAAATCTGTAAATGATTCAAGAATTATTAGAAATACCTTTTTCAAGTAGAAATTTAACAAACATGATAAACATAATAAAATACTAGAGACCCAATCCACGTTTGCCAAAATTCAAGAGTATATAAAGATAAACAAGATGCATATACTCGGAAATTAAACGAAACCTCTCATTAAATCCTTTGAGTATTGCAGTGCGATTGATAGCGCAGGTAGGGGGGGGGGCAGTAATAAGCATTTTAGTATGACCTACATTCTAAACCAGAATTCACTACTGGCCTCAATCACAGCCGTAGATATTAAGAGACGCTTCTCAAGGTATGAGAACTTGATTTCAGACAATAGACAATCCTTCACTTTTATTTAATTTCGCAAAAACAATAGCATGGAAAAATTTTGCTACCACCAATACTAGTACTACTACTACTACTACTACTAATAATAATGCATTTTGATATTATTATTAATAATTTCGCCACCAATAACCTTACTTGGGTTGTAGCGATCCTGGCACGTGTAGTAACCACCATGTTTGCATGGAATGTCCTTACCCCATCGGTCATTCACGACAACCGTATCCTTGACCGGACTGAAAGTAAAGAACAACAGAAATATCGAGTGTAATCATAAGTTAAGAAAAATAGAAGGAAGTGAAAATCACAAAGTTTTTGCTTTATAAGAAAAAATAGTTTTACAAGTTTATGAAGGTCACTTGTACATAAGTCTAGAAAGTTGGTGAAGCGCAGGCAGGTATACGGAGTTTGGAGTTCCAGTCCCTCTCTTCCTACGTATGAGTTTATACCCAAGACAAAAAAATGAGCCCGGACTTCGAAACTACTGCTGTATTAACTGAGACACCCAGACTCAGTAACTTCAACGGTGAGAGTGGCGATCTCATTGTAGATAGGAGTTTCCGTGGATCGGTCTTGTGCTTCTTAGGGCTCTTCAACACAGAATAGCCGACTCTTGCAATCGCAATAAGAAAATTCGTTAGATGCCACAATTTTGCTAATCTCTATATGTAGATTGTTACGAAAAAAAATACATTTTAGTCATATAGTAGAGACGCACTAAAGAGAACATTGACATACTGATGACAAAATCAAGGGATTGAGAGAGCATAAATTATGGCTTCAAGATGTCTGGAATTAAAAACTGCACTGGATTTCACTCGGTCAGTTACATGGCCCACACGTTTTTAATTTAATCTTTCATTCTCGACAAGAATAAAATAGTGTCGATATTCCTTGCTGACAGGATGATTGGAGAAGGTAAAAATGAGACGCACTAAAATGAACATTGACGTATGGATAACAAAATCAAAGGATTAACAGCGCATAAATGATGGCTTCAAGATGTCTGGAATTAATAACTGCACTGGATTTCACATGAGACGCACTAAAACGAACGTTGGCATATGCATCACAAAATCAAGGGATTGACAGCGCATAAATGATGGCTTCAAGATATTTGAAATTAACAACTGCACTGGATTTCACTCGGGCAGTTATATGGCCCACATTTTTTTTTATCCAATCTTTTATTTTCGACAACAATAAAATAGTGTCGATATTCCCTGCTGACATGATGATTGGAGAAGGTACGAATGACACGCACTAAAAAGAACATTTGACATATGGATGACAAAATCAAGGGATTAACAGAGCATAAATTATGGCTTCAAGATGTTTGGAATTAACAACTGCACTGGATTTCACTCGAGCAGTTACATGGGCGACATTTTTTTATCCAATCTTTTATTTTCGACAAGAATAAAATAGTGTCGATATTCCTTGCTGACATGATTAGAGAAGGTAAAACTGAGATAGGAAGCAATCAAATCCAAAATAAAAACCTACGACAATGGCTTCGAGGAGCTATGAAATGAAAATCACTCTAAATTTATCTGTAATATGATATGTAACAAAGACTGACTGCACGAATGAGCAAATCTTATTTGGGGTGAGAAATTCCATTTTAATTGATAGAAATATATTCAATGGATGATGAGTTGGAGTGTGTGTGTGTGTCCCGTGAGACTATATAATTCTTTTATAAATATTCAATTGATGAATTAAACGTGCAAATTAACAGCTTATTGATAATTTACAAGTACGTTAATAATTATGAAGTGTGTTATAAATTTTTGCAAACCATAGCTTGTATTACCTGTATAAATTTAATTTATTATTAAAAGAGGATTATGTTAATGAGGCGAGTATTTAGTTATAGTGCAAAACATACATAATAAACTTTTTATATGTGAAACTTAAAGTCATTTACCCCCCCCCCCCCCCAAAAAAAATATTAGTTAAGGGATTATTGATCTCTACGCCTGTATTATATATTTCTTTTTAGCTGATAGAATAGTAAGTGAAGATTTAATATGACAGAGACCGACAAATTTAGTCATACCACGATTCGATTTATATAAAGTGATTGAGCTCAGGCTATAGAAGGCTACAATAGATAAATTCAAAGAACTTGTTGTTTAAAAAGCGCTTTCCCCAATCAAGGATTGCGCTCCAATTGCAGATTCCAGAAATCCGTTAACCAGTTTCGAGCTGAAAAGTTGATTTTATACAGTGACATTTTCACGAACTAAATGAACTTATATGCGAGTTCAGAGTATCCAATCTGAAACGTCTTTTCTTGGTAGGTTTCCAAATATCATCGAAGCCCTTTAGTATTTTATAGCTTGAACTCAATTATCCCTACTAATTCTTCTGAATTGTATGAGTACGGTGCTAAAGTAGTTGTATCGTACTCATACAACTCAGCTACTACTATGAAGTTACACTAGTAACAGTGACTGTTACTCACCATCGCAATTTCAAAAATTAAGGAATGTAGTGAGTATTTTATTCTTAAGACATTTGAAGGCATTCATTTGCTGATAAGCTCTTAAAACAACGAACCGGTGCATAAATCTTCTTAGATGTGGTGGCATTCCCAGATAATCAAATTTCTACAGTGGTGTTAACAAAATTGCATCACATCCCAAAACATTCGATAAATTAAAAAACATGTTTAATATAGCGTAACAAATCCGAACGTTGTTTCCTATTTTTAGTGCATTACATCAAATCTAACAGGTGACGTAATGTTTGGAGCACCTTACACCATCGGGTAGGTTGGATATTCTTGGTAGGAAAAGAAATAAAAGAAAAACAGGCCATTATGACAAAGTTTATTCAATTAACACCCAGATAGAAATTTATTGCAATTGCTTTAGGTAAAGAAGGCTTTTCTACCAGCGAAATTGCCAAAAGATTAAAATGCAATCACTCAAATAGAAGTCTATAAGTCATTAAGTCTACATTTTAAATATCATATTAAAAGTATTATATTGTCCTTTTTCTTCATCAACGTTATTATGAAAATACGTGGTGATGTAATGTTTTTAGAACCACTGTAGTTAAAGAACTACAGGTTGAAAACTGGAGAATAAAACGATATCAATATATCTTAGTTCTCCATATTTAGAACATGGCTCAAAATTTGTTTACACACCAACTTAAACCAATCTTATTAATCTTATCCCCTTATGGAAGATGCTTTGTTTCATGTTAGGTAGATTAATCCATTGTTGCTTTTTTGCCAATTTTCGAGCTAACTGTCATATTAAACAGTCGATTAATGTTGAACTTGCTCAATTTAATAAATGCAAAACTTGTCCTGGTTTTGTCATCGTTTCTGCTGATAAAACTAAGCAACTCGTTCTAGTAAATACTGGTGATTATGTCGTGTCAATGCGAAAATGTATCTCACAAATGGCATGGAAACCTGTTACACTAAGATTGTATCCTTCTTGTTAAGCTTAGAAAATTTTCGGAGCTTTCTATTATATTAAAAATACTTTTTTCCGTGTTTCCTACCACTTACCTCCAATTTTTGACCAAATTAAACTGTACAAAACTAACGATCTCATGGTCTGTGGTCGCTCTTATGCTAACAAATCTGCTCCGACCGCCATCTATCGAACGTTTTTAAAACCAAAACGATTCGAATAAGTTTTTTATTAATTGATTTTATAATCTCTGGGTTTGGAGTTATTCTCAAAAAACGAATATATTCCTAAGGGATCCCAGCATCACCTCTGAAAGCAGAGGCCGCAGCACTAAATTTTGACATCTCGGCTTGTAGGCCCACTGTGAGTAGGTCTTCTAGATCGCGATCGGAGCTTTTGCTATTTGCTTCCCTTTTAATTCTCTGTTCGATGTAAAAGAATCATAATTTGTCAGTAAATCAAATAATACTCATGAAATTTGGAAGTATTTTCGATAATGTTCATTAAAATGAGTGATTTAAAATATTAATATTGCTGTACATTTCCTTAAAATAAAATATTTATAATGACTCAAATTCTCTGTGGGAGCAAAGATGAAAGGATTCCATTCAGTTAGTGTTTTAATAAAAGTTGAAAAAGAACCCTGTATATTTATTGCTTAATCAGGCATTTTACACGAATAATGCTTCAGTACATTCAGCTAAAGTATGCGTACTTAACATAAAGTATGCAGAAACTAAAATGATTACTGAATACTATATCTTTAAATATCATAAGATAATCATTAAAAAGAAACTCAGAATTTAACTTTTAATATGCTTACGTGTTTATTTATTTTTATTTCATTTTATTTTATTCATTTTTTATTGTTGTTATAAATTGTAAAATGATTTAGAATTAAGATAAAATACTAGTTGAATGTCATTCATTAACCTATGCACTATAATTTGTAGAAGTTCAGGTTTTCTAATATAGCACATTTTCCTTTTTTTACTACCACACATTAACAAATTGTAAACAATTTTGCTTAATTATAGAGTTTGAAATACCTCAGGGGCTTTGAAAATTTAATAAAGCTGTATAATAGAACTTTTTGGTATTAATATTTCATTTACAATTCCATTGAAATGAAAATGTAAGAAAGATTAAATTAGCTTTATATTATTAAAATAACATTAACTATAATATAATGAAATATGCAAAGGTAACTTGAAATTTTAAGTTGGTTACTATGTTTTTTTCCAAGTAATGTTAACAATTTTCAATAACATAATAACTCGCTACATAAAAAAAAATGTGCACAACCTAAACACAAATGACTTCTTAATCCATTCTTTTAAAATTTCAGCATGTCATAACAAATAATAAAATATATACATGCATAAAATATATTAAGATACTAAATCTTTTATATGCAATTACTTACTGCATAATCAAACGGTTAAAAATATGTTATTTGATGTGAAATATTACATTTTACATTATTTTATTTTCAGAACTTTAGTGTAGGATTTTTATTGCTACGATTTCTTACTATTGACAATATCTTAAAAACAGAATGACATTTTTTTATATATATAAATAAAATTGAAAATACATCTATCTGTCTGTGTGTTTATCTATCTCATCATCACTTTAGAACTGTTGCATCGAATTTCATGAAAATTCTGTGGGTAGCCTTGAAATAGCCCTACTTAAAATTTAGTCCATGTTTCGAGTTTCTAGGACCAGGGATTGTGAATGAAAATACCACAATTAAACCTTCCATAAAAATAGAATTATGCAAATGATATATTTTCCGCAAATTTATTAAGAAAATTATATCTTCTGTGACTCAGCTTTTACTGATGACTGCCATGGAGATCTATGGGTCATATGTGTGATGTGTGAATTATGATGTATGTGCTGAAACCGAGAAAAAAAATTATATTTGAGACTTCTGTAAATAATCGATGTTTTTTCAACAATAATGTTCATTTTTGACGAATAAACTGTGACTATTTCATGGAGGTCCATAATACCCGCACTTTAAATCAAAATAGGTGATTTCACATTTTTTGGTAATCGCAAAATGGAGATTAATGTAAATATTCTAAAAATTGTTCTTCCTGTTGTGGCCATAGCTGATTAGCATATGTGATCAACCATTCCCAAAACGAGTGAAATTAGCTTAAAATGTAGTCGCACCTTACAAAAAACAAAGTGGGGGCCATATTACCACCTTTTCCTCTACTTTGGAAATCCCCCCCGGGGGCGGGCCACCCTGAGATGGTGGTTACAGATGTTGGCTCTGTAGCTTTGATCATCTGACTCTGGGGGACATAGTAATTGGGTTATCTGGTAGACGATGATCTGACCACCGAACCAGCGAGTCTATCAGGCTCCGACTCTTCTGGGTGGTCATGACCACTGGGTTGCGCTTATTCATGGCCTGAGCCAAGGCCTGGTCGATGGCTGGGGTACGGCTTGGCGGGTGTTCTTCGGACCCTGCCCTGTGAATGATCCCGTCGAGAACGTGGCCCTCGGCTGCGACTTTGCTGGAATGGATTTGGTTAGCCTGTGCCTCCTCCCCTCGAGGTCGGCATAAACCCCACGGGTGTCGCGGGAAGTTGACTTTTCTGTACTTTGGAAATATACTTTATTTCGAAAGTTGTAATATTTGATATCGATATCATCTCACCTTTCATTGTAGAGCCATGCCAGAAACTCTTTGCTTGTCCAGTAGGTGTCCGACGCTTCCCAGTCGCCGTCGGACCAGATGACCTCAGGTTCATATTTTGTGACAAGCTCGTGCAATTCTGGAATAGTTTTCTCCTAAAAAAAGATGAAATCAAACGTATATACATATGCATTTTTCTCAAAATATGTCACAAATACTACTTTACTAACAAACCAAGTATGTGTGAGAAAAACATTGTTACAGGGTAAGAAATTCGAATTCGAGATTTCGAAAGATTTAGCCATTTAAACATTTTTATTCAAGTTCGAGTTCTGTTATTTACAGTGACAATAAAAATTTGCCTTTGGCGATAATTGGTTACAAAATGGTAATTTGCGGGCGCCATATGTGGTTAATTAATTAATTTCCATTCAGTATAAATCATGGCAGTAATCTTCCAATTTAAATCTGCAAAAGAGATAAAGATTTGATACCGTGCTGCAAAGTAACTAGTTAATGGTAATTCAATAACTACATAATTTTAACAATTTAACAATATTTATTTAAATTAATTATCAGATATTTTAATTGTACATAGTCGTTCATTCTTCTTCAAACAACAAATCAGGATACCACTCACATGTAATTATGGTGCACGACAGAATCTTCGTTCTACCATCAAGCTACGGGGGGGGGGGGGGCGGAATTGCAAAATCTTATCGTCAAAGTGCACTATACAAAGATATCACTCAAATTCCACAGAAAATCTGTTTAGGTTAAACTTTTGAAAATAAACTAAATATTTTTCTGTTAGCTACATTTATAAAAAAGAAATGTAAAATTTTAAGATTTTAAATTTTAATGTACTCTAATCACGGGTCAAAATCTTGCAAATTCTCTTTATAATTTTAACAATTTCCTCAAAGAAGAACAAGTAAAATTCTACAAAAATATATTGAGTTAGACAGTGTGAATAAAATTCGATGGATGTCCTAAGTTTAATATTAAAATTAACGAAATCCAATTTTCAATATTAAAGAAATTTACAAATAATAATTTACATATAATAAGAATTCTACAAATATATTCATTTTCTTAACGAGGTAACTAGCAATCAATATTCTACAGAAAACCTGATTTAATAATATTTATGACGTTTGATATACTGATTAAACTCAGAACAAAATAAAGTAAATATCCAAAATTGGATTTTTCACCCTTTAAGCAGTTAAAATTCTTATTCGAAATTTTGATATCAATGCCCTTCATTGGAAGACGAAGTGCAAAAAGCTAGCTCGAAAGGCCAATGACAGTAAATATTCTAAGGATTCCGTCTTCCTCCATCCCCTTTCTTCTCCTATTCATTGTCCATACAACACAAAGAATAGAACATTTCAAACCATGCAAGTTCAATAGGAATGTGCAAAGTAGTAGATTTACTTCGGAAATCAATAATTTAAAAATACTGCTACTATTTCCTTGCGATGTGGTTTCAGCACCGCCAAATTCTATATAGAAAATACGTAACTTTTACTCATAGAGCTAAAGGTAAGGAGAAATTCCATACAAGAAAAAGCCGATATCGTTTGAGACAATAATTCAGGTAGCGTTGCGATAAGATAAGCGCCCCTGCATTGTATGTATTTCTATGGTAAAAGGCTTCAAATATTCATTTAAACCGTTAATTTTGTAGAAATACATTAGTAGCTCAATGCAAATTAGATCTGAAGAAATAAGGAATATTCTTACATATTCAAAATTATTTTACCTTTCAATTTATTTTTATCTCTCTGTATTCTAAACTCTGCCCTACAACAGTGAAAAAAATACCGATTAATTATGCGGATAATTGGAGAATCTTAATTTAAAAATACCTATACTCAGTATTATGCTTCTCTATTGTGTCGAATGGAAACAAAGAACGCTTTACTAACACTAGCGACACCTAGATATAATTCTCAAAGCGTTGTGGCATTTCATCTATACGAGTTTGATCTCCTCTAACTTCATGCTTTTACTTCTAATACACCGTGCTATGAAATAAGAATAACTCAAGGAAATCACGGGTAAAAGCCATCTATGTTATCTCGATCGTAGATTTTGGTTTTCAAATGGGAAAGCTTATTACTTTCCTTATATACATAATGTATAAGGAAAGTATTGTGACGGGGTCGAAAATACGAATTCGAGTTTTCGACGGGAGAGCACGTTTCAAGCATCCCTGTTCACGAATCGAACATTTTTGAGGTGATTTCTGTGTGTGTGTGAAAGCATGTGTGTGTGTGTGTGTGTGTGTGTGTGTTTGTGTCAGTAAGTCTGTGGAGACGATATCTCACGAACGAATGTAGCGATTCGAATGAAATTTGGTACAAAAATCACAATCCATGAATATTGGAAGCCTATTGTTTTAAAATATAGTCGAATGTTCAGAATCCCCCTAAATTTTCCAGTGAAATTTTGAAAAAATCATCAAAAAATAAAAACTTTTAATAAAGTTACGCAAATAAACATTTCTTATGAAATTTTTCTTTAGAAAACGATTGACAAACTTTAGAACGCTAGCATAAACCGTTCTCGAGATATTGCACATTTTTCAAATAAATTTATCAAAAAAAAAAAATCCCATAAATTAAAAAAAATATTAACTGTTGAGAAACATGTTTACTTTTCATATGTAATATTATCTGCTGTAAGAATGACTTATTTCTCCGTCGATAACACTTGGCGAGATTTTGGCGACGAATTTAGCGGGATGGCGTCAAATTTACGAAAATCTCGCCAAATGAATAAAAATGACGCTAAGTCAATAACAATGAAAACTAATTAAAGAAAATTCAATATCTTGGAAAGAATATAAGTGTCTGCTATAAGAATAACATTTTTTTTAACTGTAAAAGTAGTAAATTGATTGCATTATATATAGGAAAGTCATGTGTTGCCCACATCAGATTTTTTTGTTTTTGTTATATATGCAGTACAATGCATCTCTTCTGATAATGTTAAATGCTTGAATCTCAGCTTTCGTGGTGTTATGTATGCATTTCGTGGTATTATGTATGCAGTACAATGCATCTCTTCCGATAATGTTAAATGCTTGAATTTCAATTTTCGTGGTTTTATGTATGCAGTACAATGCATCTCTTCCGATAATGTTAAATACTTGAATTTCAGTTTTCGTAGTGTTATGTATGAAGTCAATCCATTCCTTCTGATAATGTTAAATGCTTGAAAATCAGTTTTCTTGGTGTCCTGTAAATGCTATTAAAAGATAAAAATAAAACTTACAGAACCCGCCTATAGGGGCGTTACCGTATAGGATCTATCACCCATTGCAGGTTAAATCATTCATGGTTTTGCTCTTATTATGTGCTTATAAGCATGTGAATGCCAATACCCGTAGTGGCATTGACAGAACTTGCTATGAGCCAGAATTTTGCGAGCCTTTAATAGAACTGATGGATTCCAAGTCTCCTGTAAATACGATTAAAATATAAAAAGTCAAATCCCGCATACAGAGGCGCTCTCATGGTTAGGATAGCGCACAAATTTCAGATAATAGCATCCACGGTTTAGTTTCGCGCTTGGTAAGAGCTCATCAGAATGGAATTACCGATACCTGCAATGATAGCAATTAAACTTGCTATGTTCCCCAATTTTAGAAACATTTATGTGAATTGACATATTCTGTTCTACATCGTAGCTAGATTAAATATTCTTCATAAAGTTTAGCTTAGGCTACAAGATGCTGCAATGACTAAGCTTATACTCACAGAACCCGCCTATAGTGGGCGTTATCAAAGTTAGCATCACACTCTCGTTGCAGAAAATAAGCTTACGAATTTTTTTAATTCGAACCTGGCAGTGTGGTTAAACTTTCTTTCTTGAAAAAAATTTTCCATTTTCTCAATCTTCCCTTTCCAAACCTTTTTTTTTTTTTTCGGTAATACACCAAGTTTGATAAAAATTTCTAACACTGCTGCCAAATAAATTTAATTTAGTTTTCTTGAATCTGATTATTAAATAATACATTACATAAATTAAATCAGTCAATGTTTGCTAGTAGTTTTTTCGACTTTCTTTTTCTTTGGACTTTGCTTATTATACGGTTTGGCTATTGCTTTTGGTCAAATTTTTTTTCTTCTTCTTTCTTATTGGCTATTTTGTCATTACTTATCATGCAGTTACGGGAACTACTTACAGCTTCCACAGTTTATCAAATGTTTCATTTGGACAAAAGATGATGAATGTTTTGCAGAAGATCTAAAATATTCTTTTAGGTTAAAGTTGTACCCAAGAGCTGAATTTTGTTAGGAAAAGGGATTATTAACCTGCAAAAGTCCAAAGAATTCTTCAAAAATATGTTGAATTGACTCTATTTCCTTCCTTTCATTCGTCGGTTGTATTACATTTCTATTTCCGCGATTCCAATATACTGCGGATTTCAACTCTTTTATCAGCTTTGCGAATATAATATTTCCCGATCAAAGGTCAAATCCGATAGGGAATATTTTGCTAGACATAAAACAAAATCTTCCTTCATAACAGCCTATGCATGGACTCATTTAAGGAGTTTCTGGAAAAGAACATTTATATAGTTTAAATCGTGTTTTCCTTTACGGTTCGTCCATCTTGTTATAAACTCAATATTTTTTCGCACTTAAAATGATTCATGGTAAAGAAGGTGGATTCAGTTCCACAGCTCTTACTTCAAATAATAATCTCGTTTTAAGACGTATGAGTATGGGTTTGTTATTGCCATACGAGTGTATGTTTGTTGTTGTAGATTCAACTCTTTTCAGATAAAAGCAAAGGATACCGGTTTGTATATAATTTACTAAATTATAGAAGGTACTCAGTGTATTAATATGGTCGATCCATATTTGTTTATTAAAACATTAGTTTTGAATTTAAATATTTACTATTTTAACTTTATCATATTTTCTAAATTTATATCTAAATTTATATTCTCTACCTTAAATTTTAGAGCTACCTCTGAAAAAGTAAGTTAATCGTAAGGATTGGAGTTACCCCGAGTTTTTTTACACTAGGCGCGGTAGCTCAGTGGTTAGCGCGCGGGAATTGCACTCGGTAGCCCCGGGTTCGATTCCCGCCGCTGCCAAAACTGCCGCCGTGTTCACGCGGAGTACGATCACGTTAAACATGTGGGTCCGTACGTCTTTCTGAGAGGTTGGTGGTAGGGGAAGGAGGGTACGGTCCCTGTGGATGCCTCCCCCACTGGGTTCCGGTCTAAATTGGGTGGCACTTCCCGGCCGTCCAAACAGTTACCTTACACCTTTCTGGTAGATCGGTGTCTCAACAACAATATCTGGGTCTCAACAAGAATAACACATAACAAGTGGACATTCGAACTCTGCTGAACCACATAGACGACATTTAAGTAAGATAACTGGGCATTCAACCGCTGATTCACATAGACGACATCTATGCAGGATAAGACAAATGGGCATTCGACCTTTGCACCACATAGACAATATCTATGCAACACAAGTGGGCATTCGACCTGTTGTTGTTGTTGAGACCCACACCGTCCGACCTACCAGAAAGGTGTAAGGCAACTGTTTGGACGGCCGGGAAGTGCCACCCAATTTAGACCGGAACCCAGTGGGGGAGGCATCCACAGGGACCGTACCCTCCTCCCCCTACCACCAACCTCTCGGAAGGACTTACGGACCCACATGTTTAACGTGATCGTACTCCGCGTGAACACGGCGGCAGTTTTGGCAGTGGCTGGAATCGAACCCGGGCCTACCGAGTGCAACTCCAGCGCGCTAACCAATGGGCTACCGCGCCCCGGGCATTCGACCTGTGAACCACATAGCCGATATCTATGTAAGATAAGACAAGTGGGTATTCTAACCTCTAAGCCGTATACATTTATAAAAAAATTGCCTTTCTGCACTACATGCACACAATCTACGTTGCAACCCAAATTAGGTTCAAATCGCTTCAACAGCTTTTGAGTCTATGACGCGTGACTGTTAACTTGACGCGTGACTGTTAACTGTGTTGTAGCTAAACTACATATACTTTTTAGATTTTTTTTTCAGTGTTCACATCTAGAAAATTATGGAGCCTTCATATGGTGGCAAATGGAGTGTACACTTCATTTTAGACATAACATTTAAGTATTTTTATACTCTTTTTACATACTTATTTCGTATAGTCATACGGATTTTCGGAAAAACTGAAGTATCATCTCCAGGAAATACTTAGTGAACCCACTACCTCTTCTGGAATTCGATGCTGAAGTATTATATAAGTCATTATTTAAGCGCTATACAGGGTGTCCCCAAAACCTTGACCTCGACTTTTAATTCCTTAAATATTGATCTTAGACATACATAATAAATAACAAAGAATTTTATGAAATCGCTAAAAATTTTCAGGAGATTAAATTTGAAGAAATACAAAATTTAAATTTTTATACGGCCTCGTACAAAATTATTTCCAATGAGTACCCCCATACACTAATAAGGTGATGTACAAATTTTCAGCATTTTATCATAAAAAGGCCCAGAGATATGCTTAAACAAAGTTGGCGAGAGAGTAATCACTAATTAAAATGTAAATGTTTCAAGCAAAAGTGCAAATGACGCAACGCAGAAATGCATCATAGGCAAATAATATCCGCCTCTTATCTTTAATGGATCTTTGGCATGGATGGAAAACATTATGAATAAGCTTTGTAATCTTTGTGTAAAGTTATTATTTCTACACTGTGTAGATACTTTTGTACCAATTAAAAGCAAATGTATTATTTATGTATGTAATCATTGTTTTCTTTCGTAATTTGTGTACTATCCCTGAAACGCGATCTGCGACATGATTTTTCCCCTCTGAGAACCAACCCATGTCGATACATCGAAAAGTGGTGGAAGTCAGCATTGTTGTATTTTCATATCTCTGGGACTTTTTATGATAAAATGCTGAAATTTTGTACATCACCTTATTAGTGTATGGGGCACATTTTACTCATTGGAAATGTTTTTGTACGGGGACCGTATAAAAATTTAAATTTTGTACTTCTTAAAATTTAATTCCCTTGAAAATTTTAATCGATTTCATAAAATTCTGTACCTTTTTTACGCAGCTTTGTAATTTATTATGTATGTCTAAGATCAATAAATATTTAAGGAATAAAAGTCGAGGTCAATGTTTTTGAGACACCCTGTATATAGGCAGGCCTGAGAAATAGATATTAAAAAAAATATAAACGGGAAGTGGAAAAGGGATCGGAAATAAAAATTCTTTGTAAACCCCCTCTAACCTCTCTAGAATGTGATACTGATTTCTTATTATTTACCATCCAAGCTCTCTATCTACAGTCAATATTGAGAAATATATATTTCAAATAGAACAAATATGTTTGAAATATAAAAAGACTACCGGAAGTGAAAATCGTTAGTAATCTTTCCAACTCCCGCCAAAGTTTGATGCTGAATCCATATCAGTCATCATCTAAACTCTATTTACAGATCCTGACAAAATTATGTTACATGGGAAGAAATTTCCAAATACAATAGTACAGCAAAAGTTTTCCCACCAATAAACGCGGAATATTGATGGCAATTTCCACGCGCATATTGGTGACAAAAGCGATTTGGACCAAAATTGGGTTCAAATCGCTTAAGTGGTTTTAGACATTACGAAAAGCCAACGATTTTGAAAAAAAATCCATTTCATACGTACACTATATACACTTTTAAAGACAACCAAAATAGGTTAAAAATGTCATTTGATTAAAAATTCCTTTCCTCGATGTACATAAATTTACAAAGCCAAAGCTACCAAAGCGCTTTCGGGCATCACCATACCCCACTGATGAAGGACATGGTGATGCCCGAAAGCGCTTTGGCTTTGTAAATTTATGTACGTCGAGGAAAGGGTTTTTTATTAAATGACTTTTTAAGCCTATTTTGGTTGTCTTTAATTTTAAAAGTTTATTAAAGTTGATGTGTATCCATTCTATTTACACTATAGACATTTTCGAAATTTATTTTCTCTGCTCACATCTGCACAATATATGAAACATGTCACCCAAACATAATCCAAATCGCTTCTGTGGTTTCTGAGATTACCGAAAGTCTAACAATTTGACACCCACTAGATTACATCGGTTAATGTAAAAAGGTCACTTAATCTGCTGCTGAAAACATACCTGCCAAGAAAAGTTGGAACAAGCCACGGCCACTATCACTTTCCTCTAGCTCAACGAGAGCTAAGTAAAATTAATTAATTCTGTGTGAAATGTACACATTTTGCTTTAAACTGTCTCTCAGATTAAAATGTTTTTGCAGACGATAAGCGGATTAGACTGCATTAATTAAAAACTTCTTGAGAAGATATATTCAATTATTTTAAGTTTGCATGTTATTTAATAAAGAGTCAACGTCCGCTAACACTGCTAGTAAAAATTAAAAGGATAATACATGAAATGCACTTTGAAAAAACTGTCTATCTCTTTCTTAATTTTTAATCGATTGTTTTGAAATTCAATCGACAAGATAAATATTTAATTGTGCTGTTTCTTCCCAAAAATGGATTCAGTTGGACCAGGTTGTATATTCCAGGGCAATTGTTGGTTGTTTTTAGTACTTATGCATTAAAATAATTGCTAAAATGCTTTATACTGAAAAAGATGCTTACTCTAACATTTTACTGTGCCAAACTTTCATTCGCAGTCTGATTAAATAACAATAAAAAAGACTGATATATTGGGGATATGAGAGGAAAAAAGAACGCGCAAATCTTACTTTATGAATTCTTTAACTATTATTTCATGAATATTTACTTTTTAACTATTTTATTATAATAAAATAGTTAAAGACGGAACCAATTACATTATTTAAAATTTATCAATAAGGATTTTTTCTTTCTCTACAATACATCTTGGTGAATGATTGATATAGAAACCTCCAGTTCGGCCTATCGTGACCTCTTATATGGGTGCTTGTAACTCTTCTGATGTATTTTGTGTTATTGTTTGTAAGAAAATAGTAGGGCTGAACAGATGGCGATGAGCATGGCCCTGTACTTTATTTTTTCCCTTGTTCTCGGTCTTTTTTTTTTTTGTTGCTGTCCGATAACGTTGTGGCAGCCTGTGAAGGTTGCCCGAACAGAAAATGGGGTTGAAGAACAGAAAATGGGAGTCTATGGCAACTAAGAAATATAAATGAAACAAAATCATCTTTCTAAGTTACAAGCAAATAAATCTATACAAGTTTAACGGCGAGAAGCATATCTTACCGGATCTTAATCTCTATATTTACCAGATCTTAATCTCTATATTTTAAAAATCAATAATCCGATTCAAAAGCCAATTATATTTTCTTGTAGGGCTTTCAAAATGCACTAAACTAATGTTTAAAGCTAGCACTATTGGTTTTCGAAACATAAACGTAACAAGCATTAAAAACGGAAAATATTAAATCTTCTTCAACATGACAAGACGATGGCTCAAAAACTGTTAGAGCTTTGTAAAAACAGATCTTCAAACTGGATTTTCCACTCAAAGTTTTTGAAGTTTTTTTTATTCATATTTATCTCTTATAGTTTAGAAGATATTTTGAGCAAAAAGAAGCAGAGTAAAGCAAAAAATCGTTCGGGCGAAGAAAAAAAATTTTTGAAAAAAAAATTGGATAAAAATGTTAAATAATTTTTATATATTTATAAATGGTACCCTATAAATATAAATTAGTTACATTTTTATCTATTAGGTACGGGGATATAAGCATTCAAATTATTTACATTTTTCGTAGCGTTCCGATATCTACCGGATACTCCGACACAGGCGTTATGCATTTCAAACCCAGGTAACTCCGGAAATTCTGGATCATTTTTGAAACTGTCTAAAATTGGCACAAAGTTATCAATATTATCATCAAAATCAAGCGGCACGGACCTTTCAGTATTGCAAAAGGCAAAAAAAAGTAAGTAAAAAAAAGTAAAAAAAACGCAAATGTTGCTTTCTATATAAAATATTTTTAAGACAGAAGGTATCAATCAGGTATATGCATCAATATTATTCTATTTAATTAACATAAATATAAAATATATCTCAAATTAGTATATCAGAATTTCAAAAGAGCAATAACCTACTTATATTCAGCATGTAAACACAGGTTTAATCCCTTACCCTCCAAAATAAATACATAAATATAAAAAATCCAAAACTTGCCGGTAAACCGTTAAACCTCTACTTACACGTAAAAAGTCATTATTAAAACAGCGACGCATTAGACCAGTTAAGACTAAAAACATGGATTCTATTTAAGCTTTGATTCCATGTAACTACGTACGTGGGCGATAGCATTTCACAATATTTTTTTTTATATTACTCAATGTTCTAAAGGCAATTTTGAAAAACATGTTATGAAAACATATTTTAAAGATAAAATTTAACTCAGAATGATATTTTTGAAAATAAATTGAAAACAAACATTAATTTCCTAGATTTCAAGATCAACATTAAAGCAAAATACCGAATAACGATCTTAAAAAGAAATTGTAAAATTGTATGAAAGTAGAAATGGGACTTAAAGGTAGAAAAGTGAAAACGCAACAAGAAAAAATCTGATGTGGGCAACACACGACTTTCCTTATATAATACAATGAATTTACTACTTTTACAGTAAAAAAATAGGTTTTTCTTATAGTAGATACTTATATTCTTTCCAAGATATTGAATTTTCGACACTTAGTCGTCATTTTCATTGATTTAGTGTCATTATTACCTATTTGGCGAGATTTTCGCTAATTTGGCAACATTTCAAAAAGTCGCGAAGTTGGCGACATTCCGCCAAAATCTCGCCAAGCGTTATGGACGGAGAAATACGTTATTCTTCGTGAGATATCGTCGTCACAGGCTTATTGACACGCACATACACACATACTTTCACACGCACACATACTTTCACACACACAGACATCCCCTCAAAAATGTTTGATTCGTGATCACGGATGCTTGAAATGTGCTCTCCAGTCGAAAACTCGAATTCGAATTTTCGACCCCGTCACAATACTTTCCTTATACATTATGCATATAAGGAAAATAAAAATGTGTCTTCCTATCATGTTAATCGTCATATTTGGCGAATTTTATCAAACAAATTTATCAAAATGTTTCCAACTTGGCGAATTTCGGAAGTTGGAGAATTCTTCGAAAATGTAACCCAGTACAGGTTTTTCGCAAGCATGCACAAGAAAAGTCAATAGTTGTCAAAATATCCCAAATTGTCCTCCTTTGATTTGTTGGTTCTCTTGCAATGCCTAAGGGGATCCAGCGTATCCTCGAAGCAGTTGTATGCTGCACCATTGTGTTATTTGTGCTTATGTACGTCGTTCAAGTTTTCCTCATCCTCAGCACATAGTGTATTTTTGTTAACACCTCGAGCGTGCTTGGTGTGGGGATAAAGAAAATGGCAGTAACCTGCAGCTCAGCGAGGTAGCAGACTTTAAACAGGCTCCAGTGTCCTCATGCGATGTGGGGAGACGTTCTTAAATTATAAGAATATTGTAACAAAGGGAAGATGTTCTTTTGCACCAGCAAATACTGTGATGCATTTGGTAGTAAATTGTTACCAATAAATTAAATATAATAGCGAATAAAATTGTGTCTGGTCTTTGTAAAGTATTTTCTCAGGTTCATGAATTGTAGTAAAGGTGCATGTTAATGTAAGAATTTGTATGTAAGCAATTTTATTGTCTTCCTGGACAGAACGATGTATGAATACGACTTGATGAATAATAACTTTTAACCTACGGTTGATCTAATTCATTGTCCTTTTTAACACTTTACAACATAGTTGAAAGTGTTTATGACTTTGTTCATTCTGTCTCTCTGTCCGCCCGTTAGCACGATAACTGCCGTAAAAATGACTTTATCAAAATGAAATTTTAGTATATTGTTCAGACCGTCTGTCGGACCTATGGAAATATAAATGAATAATATCACTGAATTAAAATTCAGCAAAATATATTCAGTAGTTTTTTAAATAAAAATTAAAATAATAATTACTCCCTTCATATGAAGAGATAAAGTAACCATTATATGAAAAGATCACATAACCCACTTCAAAATAAAATATGGCTTTCATCTTGTGTCAAAATCGTGATCTTTAAAGTTCTTTTTAATTCATATTTAGTGTTGCATTCTTCCTAAAACTGCTTTATTTTTACTTACATTCTGTGCATCCACAAACTGAAACAACGCAATTAACAATATATTTGAGTTTAAATGATCATCCAACTTTGATTATTTCTACAACGAAACCTAATTTTCACTTATGGAGAATGTAAACACCAAAAGATGTAGAATGAGTTGTATAAGAATTGCTGCATTTCTTTAAAGCAAAATTATTTAGCTCATGGAGTTTGAATTATAGCTGATATGAATGAAACATTCATTAATTTTGCATAGAGAAGCATAAGTTTTTTCGATGAAGTTTCAAGCATAGAGTTCAAAGTTCAATTACTTGTATCTCCATGGTTTTAAGTTTTTAAATAAAATAAATTATTATAGTATTGTGATGAATGAAATGCATGGAAAAAAGTTAATGAATGAAATGCTGCTTTTATATTGAAATCCAGGCAATTTATATTTCGATGACATCATTTGAATAAAGTTCATTTGTTTTCCATAAAGTTTTTAAATATAATAAATTATTGTAGTATTTTGATAATTTTAAAAATATTACCGAGGAATGTATCGCATTTTAGAGATGTTTAAACCAGGCAATTTATATTTCAATACCGTAATTTGAATAAAGTTAATTTTTTTCGATGAAGTTTTAAGTTTTCAAATGTAATAAATTAATGAAGTATTGTGATAATTTAAAAATATTACCTAGGAATGTATCGTATTTTAGAGATGTTTAAATAAAATTGCATTGAAGTTGGAAAATGTTTAATAATCAATGTTTTAAGCATGGTTGATCTTTCTTGTTTTATTTTTCAACCTGTTTTCTACATTATATTTTACTGTACAGTGGTTTAGTTTACTGTACAGTGGTTATTTTACCCTTTTCGTGAACACCTCTTTTGAAAGGTTTAGTGCCTATAAATCCTAGCTCTAATAATCAACGTAAACAACAAAATCCATTATAGTAACGCCGTCTAGTGTGAGGAAAGGGAAATAAAACGAGAAAGAAACAGAAAATCAAGAAGATATGAAGTTCGGAAGCAAATGAGAAAAATTACTGAAATAAGGAGTAAAAGAATTCAACGTGCAGAAAAAAAGCGCAAAAAATAAAACATGGTCATGCCATACTTAGGAGAAAAAAGCATCATTAAAAAATATTACTGGGATACCGGAATTTATCCGAAACGTAATCATGCTTACTTAATTTATATTTATTTACGCTGCATTTTACGTTGTAATACATTTATTTATGATTGTGCGCAAAGTAACGTTCTTTGTACTTCACCTCTTTCATCCTGAAAATTTTCAAGAAAAACTTTCCTTAGAGGGCTCAATAAATCTGCTGTAGTGATGTTAATTTTAGGTAAATATCCCCTCAAAAACCTCCAGCTATATAATTAACACGCTACATGTTCCAACGTAAAATGTTATTGTCCTCTTCATTGCATCTATCAATGTATCAATCAATGTATTAATAGATCAATCTATCAATAAATCATCAATGTATCAATCAATCCTCAATGTGTCAATCAATCATGTATCAATGTAACAATGTATCAATCAATGTATTAATAGATCAATCTATCAATAAATCATCAATGTATCAATCAATCCTCAATGTGTCAATCAATCATGTATCAATGTATCAATCTATAAATAGATCAATCTATCAATTTATGACCTACTTCTACCTAGTCGGTTTTTTTTAAAAAAGTTTTTGCACATACGTATTTGACAACCATAAGACTTCGGGTTGGTCGTGTGGTCTGGGCTTTCTACATACGTATTTGAGATGACAATTCGATATTTCACCAAAGTTAATTTAAACGCCTCCCCACCCCCATCGGATTAGAGAATGAAACAACATCATAGCACACTCTCGGATCGTACGTTAAATGGGAAGGTTCAAATAATATATTACGTCTATTTTTACTTTCCTTATATACATAATGTATAAGGAAAGTATTGTGACGGGGTCGAAAATTCGAATTCGAGTTTTCGACGGGAGAGCACGTTTCAAGCATCCCTGATCACGAATCAAACATTTTGAGGCGATGTCTGTGTGTGTGTGAAAGTATGTGTGTGTGTGAAAGCATGTGTGTGTGGGGGGATTCAGTGAGTTTGTGAAGACGATATCTCACGAAAGAATGGAGCGATTCGAATAAAATTTGGTACAAAAATCACAATCCGTGAATACTGGAAGTCTATTGTTTTTAAACGCAATCGAATGTTCTGAACCATCCTAAATTTTCGGGTGAAATTTTGAAAAAATCATAAAAAAATCAAAACCTTTAATAAAGTTACGCCAGTAGACATTTTTTATGTAATTTTCCCTTAGAAAACGATTGACATAAACTTTAGAACGCTAGTATGAACCGTTCTCGAGATATTGCGCATTTTTCAAATAAATTTATCAAAAAATCCCCATAAATTAAAAAAAAATATATTAACTGTTGAGAAACATGTTCACTTTTCATATGTAATATCATGCAATAAATTTGGTGACATCATTTCGTGGATCTAGCTCGTTCCATTCATGAGAAAAGGTACTTTGAGTAATACTTTTGTATTTGATCGCCAATAGTCATTTATCTGCTATAAGAACAACTTATTTCTCCGTCTATAACGCTTGGCGAGATTTTGGCGACGAATTTGACGGAATGTTGCCAACTTGGCGACTTTTGTAAATGTTGCCAAATTAACGAAAATCTCGCCAAATGGACAAAAATGACGCTAAATCAATGAAAATGACGGCTGCTGATTGACGAAAATTCAATATCTTGAAAAGAATATAAGTATCTACTATAAGAATAACCTATTTTTTTTTCTGTGAAAGTAGTAAATTCATTGCATTATATAATGAAAGTCATGTGCTGCCCACATCAGGTTTTTTTTAGTTACCATGAAAGAATGCTGTGATAGCGAAAAATTATTTTTCACTTTTCAGTGCATTTTACTAAAACCGTGTAACTACAAACACTATATATATATATATATATATGTATATATATATATATATATATATATATATATATATATAAAAATAAATTATTAAATCCAAAGTTAGAATGTATGTAGTAACTCATAATACACTATTCCAAAATTTTCTACAAATACAAAGAAATTAAATATATATATATATATATATATATATATATATATATATATATATATATATATATATATATATATATATATATATATATATATATATATTTGCACATTAAAATACTTCTTCCGTTTTACATTAAAAAGGATGACATTCCATAACAAAGCGATATATATATGTTAAAGGTTTATTCTATAACATAAAACAGAAAATAAGTTGCAGTTTAAGGTGTAATAGGTACGGTCTGAAAAAGATAATCCACTTAAGTCAAAATTTACATTTTAATTCGATTAAACAGCCTGTTTACCGTAATATGATATTAAATGACAGAAGATTAAAAAAGTACGTGAAAAATAAATACTTGTTATTTCCCCACAGTTATAAATAGAATCCAAAAGACGAATGAATTTATTTTGAAGCATTTTTATATGTCATGAGTTTAATTGATGTTATTTAATCATGTTAATATGAAAAATAAAGAATAATCGAAAGAATGAAAGAATAGGAAAGAACTTTAGCTGCTGAGGAGCTGTATAATAAACCAAGCCACTGTTTTATTAACACTTTACAACAAAGTTGAAAAGTGTTTATGACTTTGTTCAATCTGTCTGTCTGTCTGTCTGTCCGTTAGCACGATAACTGCCGTAAAAATGACTTAATCAAAATGAAATTTTAGTATGTTGTTCAGACGGTCTGTAGGACCTATGGGAATATAAATGAATAATATCACCCAATTAGTTTTGGATTGAACATTGTTGAAAAAATGAAATACATTGAGCCTTATGGGACCTAATTTTTCAAACATTTTTAAGCGGATTTAAAATTCACAAATTGCTTCGAAAATTTTAGGTAATAGTCAAATTGTTCCATAAAATATATAAAAAAAAATTCAGCGAAATATATTCAGTAGTTTTTTAAATAAAAATTAAAATAATAATTACACTACTTATATGAAACGATCACGTGACCATGATATGAAATGATCACATGACCCACTTCAAAATGATATATGGCATCCATCTTGTTTCAAAATCGTGATTTTTTAAAGTTCTTTTTAATTCATATTGAGTGTTGTATCCGTCCTAAAACTACTTTATTTTTGCTTAAATTATGTGCATCTACATACTAAAACAACACAATGACAATATATATGAGTTTAAATTCTCATTCAAATTTGATTATTTCTACAACTAAGCCTATTTTTCACCTATGTAAAATGTAAACAGCAAAATATGTAGAATGAGTTGTATATTAGAATTACTGTATTTCTTTAACACAAAATAATTCAGTCCATGGAGTCTGCATGGCTTATATGAATGAAATATTAATTGATTTTATAAACAGAAGGACGATTTTTTTCGATGAAGTTTTAAGCATAAAGTTTATGAATTGTAGCTCCATGGTCTTAATTTTTAAATAAAATAAATTATTATAGTATTGTGATGAATGAAATGGAGAAAGTTATGAATGAAATCCTGCTTTTATAGAGAGATCCAGGCGTGTTATTTTTTCTATGACGTCATTTGAATTTATTTCAGTTGTTTTCGATGAAGTTTTCAAATATAATAAATTATCGTAGTATTATGATAGTTTTAAAAATATTACCGTGGAATGTATTGCATTTTAGAGATATTTAAACCAGGCAATTTATATTTCAATGCCGTCATTTGAATGAAGTTCATTTTTTTCAATGAAGGTTTAAGTTTTCAAATATAATAAATCACTGTAGTATTGTGATAAGTTTTAAAATATTACCGAGGAATGTATTGCATTTTCGACTTTTTTAAATAAAATTGCATTGAAGTTGGAAAGTGTTTCATAATCAATGCTTTAAGCATGATTGATCTTTCTTGTTTAAACATGAAGTTTCAGCTCCTTTCTTTTACCTGCATGGGGAACATATTTTAAATCTTAATTCCACGCATGACAAAATTATTTAATTGCTTTATTTTTTTTTATTAGCAACGAAATGATACGAAATTTTGCTGTATTAATCCTGGCTCGTGAATGAATATCTGACTGTCTGTAAAAATATTGATTTTAAAATAGTTTTTGGAAGCCCTATAGATAGCCAAATTAATAGCTGTAATTTGAGCTTGGAAAACTGTGTTCTTACTTTCAAGTTTAAAAGAAAGAGTCTCACAATCAGTGCATCATGATTAAAGGTACAAATTGCAAAACCAACATTATGATCAATTTTTGATCCGTCTATGTAAATGTTATAATTAGAAAAAGTATTATTATTATGCTGTTTTAAAGTTAACAATGCGTTTAGAAGGATGGGTTTCTGAAAGAGGGCTATTAACATCGAAGAATGATGGGAATGGAAGAGCAGGATGTAAATAATAATTAGTTCTTTGTTTCCAAAATTAATATTTTCTGTAATCAAAATGAATAACAAAGTGGATAGGGGGGATACCAGTGTATAAAATAAAGAGAAATGTTGGAAGTAGTTTTATAACGAATAGACAATTTCAAAAGAAAAGCCCTCAGTAAAGAGATTATTTTTTAAATTTGTTCCTTAGTTAAGTTCCCACACCATATTTCGGAACTGGAAGTAATAATTTTTTCAATGACAGATAAGTACGAAATTTTCAGAAAAGACTTATTAACTTATTAAGCACAATATGCTTATTGGCAAATGGCTGTTGTGTTCAGGATTGCTAAAATATACGACACTTACATGCAGAGGAATCTACTGTACACTCTTTTCAAAACGATCTCCGTTAGCAACAATGCTATTTCGAATTTGATAAGGAATATGGCTGCGCAGAACGTATGCAAGTACGGCAGGTGTCAGGTATAGCATATTGCAGTCCCTGAAGATACGATTTTTGACAGGTATTTATTGCCTTCCATATGCGCGTTTTGTGCATTCCCGGTGTCGATTCCTACTAATTTGGTAATCCTCTACAACTTTGTACCAAACAATTTTCTTCTATATCGTTCTATTTTCGAGTTGGTCATCATAACTTTTTAATTATCCGATGAGGGTACTGAAATCACTTTTATTTCGATTGGGCATGGCCACTTTACTCTATATAGACCTAATGTGTACATTCACAGGTCTTTCCTTACAAAGTTATTGGAGTGCTTAGATGCTTTCATAGGAACACTGTATAATTAAATATTCCAATACTTCAAAACTGAAAATAAAACTGCCATTTCGGAAGGCAAATTTTTCATTGGATGCTCTATTTCGCTTTAAAAACAATTCTATTAAACAGTAACGAGTATTGTGTTAAAAAGGATTCCAGTTTATAATACTTACGTGAACAAAATATTGCGTTTTATAAGAATTGTTCTTGTCCAACAAATACAAAGGATTAAACCATTCATACATTGAATGATAAACTCCGAAATGTATGTCTGTCTTGTTTCGAATGGCAGATGCAAGATCTCCTGAAATATAAAATATTACATTAACAGACGTTTTCTTCTTTTTCATACACACATTTCACTGTCTAGCAGCGTGATCCTGCCTTGGGCCTTATTCCAATCTTTTCATCTGTAATTCCAAGACGATCGATAGAGGGCGCTCCTATAGCGAAGCTATAAACGCCGTTCTGTTTGGAATAGAGTTTATAGCTCCGCTATATTATCACCTTCTACCGAAAATAACGAAATAAGGCCCGTGGGGTGGGACAACCCAGTGGTTAGAGCGCGGGGATTGTATTCGGACGAATCGAGTTCTATTCCCTACTCTGCAAAAACTGTCTCCGTGTTCAAGCTTAGTACGGGTACTTTAAATATGTGGGTCCGTATGTCCTTCCGTTTTTCCTACCTTAGTGGTAGGGAAAAAAGGGTACGGTTCCTGCGGATGCCGCCCTCACTGGGTTCTGGTCTAAATTAGGTGGCACTTCCCGACTGTCCAAACAGATACCTTACACCTTCGGGTAGGTCGGCTGGTCTGGGTCGTAAAAGAAGAAGAAATATGACCCCTGGCTCATACATTCCACGGTTAGTATTACACATAAATTTCTATTTATCTCCACATTTCCCATATAAATCATTTAATAACAAACTTTTAAAAATAACCTAAAATATGAGCATATCTTTCTGATTGTTTACCTCATCGTCTATCTCAAGTATCTCATCCTGTTTGTGAACATATCATATCATTGGATCACTTAATGCTATCGAAAACGCAGTCAGATCGCCTGATATAGCGTGTGATCAGGTATATTACATATGTAATAACATACGTAATAGCATATGACATATGATAAGAAAACTCAAATAAAATAAACAATGTTTTCATTCTCTTAATATTGCATATAGATTAAAAGTGTTTTTAACACTTTACAACATAGTTGGAAGGTGTTTATGACTTTGTTCATTCTGTCTGTCTGTTTTTCTGTTATAAAATACATTTATCTCCATGGTTTTAAGTTTTTAAGTAAAATAAATTATTGTAGTATTGTGATAACTTTAAAAATATCGCCGCTGAATGAAAGGAATGGAAAAAAGTTTATGAATGAAATATTCACAGCTGTTACATAGAGACCCAGGCGATTTATATTTCGATGACGTTATTTGAACAAAGTTCATTTGTTTTCGATGAAATTTTCGAATATAATAAATTATTGTAGTATTGTGATAATTTTAAAAATATCACCGCTGAATGTATCGCATTTTAGAGATGTTTAAATAAAATTGCATTGCAGTTGGACAGTGTTTCATAATCAATGCTTTATGCGTGATTGAACTTATGCAGCTTCTATAGGGCGTATTCACTGACGTCGTGCTGCTCCTGACAAAGAATGAGCAGTTTCGTGTCGGCGAACAAGCAAACTTAATGGCTAGATTTACTTCCACGGCAAAGATTTACAATTTATATTATTTTTCATCTAATGAGAGAAAATTACAAATAAATGTTTATATTTTGCGATTACTGAGGATCTTTTCGCTATAAATCGCAAATTTTGTAATAAAAGCATTGATATTTATGGTCAGTTAAGAACATTGGCATGGCTAGTGTGACTGCAAAACTTGACTTTGATCTATATCACAAATGTAAAGTTTAAATTATTTTGTTTTAAAAAAATATATATATATACAAATAAGGACATAATTTTTTAATGCTATATCTATTTTTGATAGCATGTGCTAAGAATTTAGCCATATAACACCATATAGTATAAAACAGTATAAAATTTAAGAACACAAATCAGTCCAAACAGATCTATTTAATTTACGGCTAATTGTTACAGAAAAAATGAATTCATATATTTCTTTTTGATAAATAGATACTATAATATATATATATATATATATATATATATATATATACATATATATATATATATATATATATATATATATATATATATATATATATATAGAATTGCTATATTTTATACATATGAGCACTTCGCTAAAAGTATACATTAATATTATTACCGTATTACTTACTTTTTCCGTGAAAATTAAAGGGATTTTGTTACAAGATAAATAAATTTAAAATGCTAATATAAAGCTTTATTCACTTTTGATAAAGTGTAAACTGCAGATGCGACTGCTTTTTATTTTCTCATCTGTTAAGTCCCATTCGATGACCGCGAGTCAACCATTCATTCCTTCGTTTTATGGTCAGTTAGTTCTTCAAGGACTTTTCTCTCAGATAGATTAACTTAAATCAAAATTCTAAAGAAAATTTGTTTAAAAGTAAGTTTCGATATGTTGAATTTTCTATAGAAATCTATAAACAAAAAACTATAAAATTCAAAATTTTCAAATTTTTAGGAATCTTAATGACTATTCTCTTTTATGGTCAGTTCTTCAGTCAGGACATGAAGACAGACAGACCCAAATTCAATGGAGGGTCCCACAGCCACGCCTACTAGAGCTCAGAGGTCTTGGGATGTGGGTCTCTTGACAGCAAAATCTCTTTTCGACCAAAACCACAATTGGGGGAGCAAGCACGTTAGAATCATTCACCGGCAGAGATCAAAGATGATCTCGCCAAGTCTTGAACCCAGTTGCCGACGGGTTTAAGGTCAGGTCATGAATAGGCGCAATCCATCCCTAAGTCACTTGAAAGAGTCCGAGTTGCGGCATACAGCTCACCGGATTTGCGTCCCTCCCCTATAGGTGGAGGGTCAGAGGCTATAATGCTAGCCCATCCGTCTCGAACAGACGGCGTTCCCCATAGGGTGGTAAGACAGACAAATAGGTTAGAACCACACTCCTCGGGGCAACTTGCCAACTACGTTGGAAGGGATTCAATGCCTTTAAACTCCAATCTATAGGACGGTTGGGAGGTAGTGGATAAAAGATAATGTACGGAAGAGAACATTTCAAAAAACGGACGATGCTCTTCGATCTCGCTTGTGACGATTCGCAATCAAGATATATCGAGTCGCAGAATTTTGAATAAGAGGAAACATTCCTCTAGAAGTAAAGGAAAAGAATTGGAACGTTGGAGAGAGGAAAGGTGGTTATCCGCAATCCAGCGAGGACACGGCCAGGAGAGCAAGAGTCAGCGGAACCATTCACCAGGCAGGGCGAAAGCAACCCATTAAGACTCAACCCCACTCACGGACAGGTCTGGAAACAGGTCACAAAGGCCTGCCCCTCTCCGCCACCTGAAAGCGCCTGCTTCAAGGACCAAAAGCACGTTAGCACCCAGCCTGTACACAGATTGATTTACCCCTTGGATAAACGAAGGACCAGAGCAATGAGGAAGCTATGTTCCATACACCGCCGTCCCGAGGTGGGTCCTCCGGGGGAGAAGACAGATAGACAGATTAAACCAGCCCTCCCCGGTGGCCTATTAAGGTTTACGCTCTCGAGAATGGGAGGCGAGGAAGTACTAATCTTTTAACCAGCGAGGACACAACCAAGGCGACGAGATTGACAGAATCATTCACCGAAAGAGGTCCGAAGATAGTCCCACCAATCTCGACCCCAGTCGGCGACGGGTTTAGGCTTAGGTTATGAATAGACAGTCCGTTTCTACGTCACCTGGAAGAGTCCGAGCCAAGAAATTGCCTAGCGAAGAAGCGCGAAAGCCGTGTTCCTCGGATTAATGTGTCCTCCGTTAAAGTGATCAGAGCTACAGAGATCAGCACACCACCTTTGAGCTGGGACGCCCCGGGGGGTGACAGTATGGTCACTAGTCTGTCAGACAGACCAAGACGAGGTGACTAAGGCGAGGCGACCTGGGGGTTTATTCCTACTTGCCGCCAGGGAGCTTCTAGCTACTATCTACAGCGGAACCCCTCCAGGAAAGGGGCGTGCGGAATCAGAGAGACAGACTAAGCCAAACGTACAGATGAATGCAAAAATTTTAAATGGGACCCTGACAAGGTTTTCCATAAAAATTTCATGAAATTCGGCCCAACTGTTCTCCAGTGATAATGAGATAAACAGACAGACAACTAGATGGATTTCCCATTTATATATATATATATATATATATATATATGTATGTATTAACTCTTACCTAGAAGATCTCTCTTGGGTCCAATGTCCACGGCATTCCAGTTCCATGAGACTTTGGAAGGCCATAAGGTGAAACCCTCGTGGTGTTTGCTAGTCAGCACCACGTATCTGAAACATTAAATAGAATAATGCAATTTATAATAAGTATTTAAGACTTTCTCCTACGTGCATAGTATATGATGAAATATTGTGACAGGGTTGAACATTTAAGATCGCGTTTATAATAACTGCATACGCTGAGCATACCAGAGCACGCATCTTACGATTTTGAGATGGCATCTGGATTCAGATGCGTGTATGGGTCTTCAAGCATGATGTATCTGGAACGAAAAATCGTGCACTATTTTTCCAGTCATTCTCATATCGACTATTTTTTTCCAGTAGACGAAAATAATTTTAGTTAGCATTTTATTAAAATATTCGAAGCAAACATGATATTTTTAATCGTTCGCACAATTTGAGAAAGTATTTTTTGGAAACCCAATTTGAAAATTTTATAACTTTATCAATTATCGAGTGCGTTTAATCTGCATTCACTCTGCTGGTGGGATAGGGTCTAACGTATTTGGAGTCCTTTACCAACCTTGGCGTTCGTAGCTCTGCATCGATAGAGTGAGCCTATAGGAGCTACAAAAGTTATTCTTCTTCGATCCAGACCATCCTACCGACCGTCTTTCTTTCTTTCGACCCATACCGTCCGACCAACCGTCTTTCTTTCGTTCGACCGACCGTCTTTCTTTCTTTCGACCCAGACCGTCCTACCGACCGTCTTTCTTTCTTTCGACCCAGATCATCCGACCGACAGTCTTTCTTTCTTTCGACCCAGACCGTGCGACCGACCGTCTTTCTTTCTTTCGACCCAGATCGTCCGACCGACCGTCTTTCTTTCTTTCGACCAAGAACGTCCGACCGACCGTCTTTCTTTCGACCCAGAACGTCCGACCGGCCGTCTTTCTTTCTTTCGACCCAGATCGCCCGACCGACCGTCTTTCTTTCTTTCGACCCAGATCGTCCGACCGACCGTCTTTCTTTCTTTCGAACCAGACCGTCCTACCGACCGACTTTCTTTCTTTCGACCCAGATCGTCTGACCGACAGTCTTTCTTTCTTTCGACCCAGACCGTCCGACCGACCGTCTTTCTTTCTTTCGACCCAGATCGTCTGACCGACGATCTTTCCTTCTTTCGACCCAGGCCATCCGACCGACCGTCTTCCTTACTTTCGACCCAGACCGTCTGACCGACCGTCTTTCTTTCTTTCGACCCAGATCATCCGACCGACCGTCTTTCTTTCTTTCGACCCAAATCGTCCGACCGACCGTCTTTCTTTCTCTCGACCCAGATCGTCCGACCGACCGTCTTCTTTCTTTCGACCCAGATCGTCCGACCGACCGTCTTTCTTTCTCTCGACCCGGACCGTCCGACCGACCGTCTTTCTTTCTTTCGATCCAGATCGTCCAACCGACGGTTTTTCCTTCTTTCGACCCAGGCCCTCCGACCGACCGTCTTCCTTCCTTTTGACCCAGACCGTCCGACCGACGGTCTTTCCTTCTTTCGACCCAGGCCATCCGACCGACCGTCTTCCTTCCTTTCGACCCAGACCGTCCGACCGACCGTCTTTCTTTCTTTCGACCCAGACCGTCCGACCGACCATCTTTCTTTCTTTCGATCCAGACCATCCGAATAGATCGAACGGTCTGGGTCGAATGAACAAAAGATCTACCCGAAAGTGTAATGTATCTATTCGGACGGCGAGAAAGTGCCACCCTATTTAAACCCTAGTGGAGGCAGCAGGGAATCGAACTCGGGCCGTCCGAGTGCAATACCACTCGCTAACTACTAATCCATATCGAAATAATCCATCCAAATCCATAAAGAGTTCCATTAAAAAATTCCGTTTGAATAATTTCATTCAAATTAATTATATCATGTTACTCAATTATTCCAAGTAATTTCATCATCCGGTCTAATGAATTGCTTTGAATCTAACATTTGCAATCCATTATTTACATTATTAATTCCGTCATTTCATTAATTTCATTATTCCAAATCAATTCCATCTAAATCTGAAATGTGCAATACAAATATTTCAATCATGCAGAAATATTCCATCCAAATATTCTTGTCATGTACACATACATATTCATTCCAAATATTCTATCCAAACCAAAATCTTAATTTTGGATTAAATTTTATACTTCCATCCAAATATTCCATCCAAATCCATTATATTCATGCAGATTCATCTTCTTATATTTACCGATTGAAATAATCGTACTAAATGTCATTCGAATTGACCAATTTATTCGAGCAATATGGTGCTTGCTCACAGACATATATGTGTATACAGGGTACCCCAAAAATATTGAAACGCTCTTTAATTCTTTACCTGTTGGAGATAAGTGGGCAATGTAAATTGAAAAAAGTTTGAAAGTAAGGTAGGGAATAAGACTACGTTAATGAAACAGTCCTCTCATTCATTGTCAAAAAGTTACACTTTTTAAATTTTTATACGACCCCCTTAGACAAATTTGGTCAATTAAAATTTTTTTAGTTTTAATGCAACAAGATCATTAAAAAAACCCCGCATATCGATATCTTTAAAATCAACTGAATTATGATAAAAGAAAAAATCTGACTTATGGCACTTTTCCGTACCATGTGAAAGGTTTATCAGTGAAAATAGGGATCATAAACAAATTGACGATGGAAATTGTTCAGATAAAAAAGTACTTAAAAGTACTTAATTTTTGAAGAAGTACTTAGTTATTGAAAAGTACTTAAGAATTCGTGATTGAATCGCGAGCCTACGCGGAATTCGCAAAAATGTCTCTTATGTATTATCATCAAGTTTTGTCTTTTTTGTGATATGTCACAAATTTACATTTCTAATTTGATATAGGGTCCCCAATCACAATGCTCAATTTTCAATTAAACATAACTCGCTCAATTTTAAAGATGCAGATATGCGGGGTTTTTTTAATCTTGTTGCATTAAAAATAAAAATTTTCTGAGAAAGCAGTTAACGCCGCCGCAAATACTGTTTAGCAACTTTGGCATACCTTGTGGTTTCGTACCCCAAAAATTGTAGCATACAAAAATATATAATTTGATACTTGTAGAAAACTGTTAAGGGAACCAATCAGTAGCGTAGCGTGATGTTTTCGACTGGGGACGTGCATTGGCGTTTTAACTTTGAAAAGGTTTTTGCATTATACGTGAATTTTATATTGCAATTCACACTTTCAATAAGTTTTATTTCCTTGGTGAGTAAAATAAAATAATTTTACATAAAAATTCCAAGAGTGAATGAAATGCACAATGTTTGAAATATGTTACTTATGTAAGATAAATACATACAAAATATAACAAAGTGAAAAATCTGGAACATAAGTTTAGATGAAAATCACTGTAGTTAGCAATGCCCTTAAACAATATTGTATATCAATTATTTACAAATACTGTACTGTGAAAACTAACTTTTATCTAACTGAGATTCTCGTGTAGCATGGGATTTTTTAAGAGAAATCAGAATATTCTTCTTAAAACTCCCAATTATGCAAACGGATGCTTCGCCATATTGATGCCGATATAAAGAGCTAAGTCTACTTTGCAAACTACATAAGTTTAATGGTAATCATTATTAGTATATTTCTTCGTTTTGATATTGTTTAAAGTTGAGTAAATGCTAGTTTATTCGTGAAAAATGATTCAAATTCTTTAGTATTACTAATAATGATTATTTTCTGAGAATATTAATTAATAGAATCACATTTGACCTAAAATAAAGGATCCATTAGTCCTGCCAGAGAAATGTTCTTTTACCCAATTATTGACTGCTTACAAAAGGTAGAAAATGAGGGGTAAGCAATAGCAACACCTTTCTGTGTGCTAGCTTCCATGTCAGTTATTTTAATACACTACTTCTCTTTATAGACCATGAAAACTGTATGATTTCAACTTCTAAAACATCAAAATATGCGTTTTAATAGGAAAAATACTTTAAAAAGTGTCACTTTAAGTAAATGAACTGTAAAAATTTCCTATACAATACATATATATTCGCAAAGTTATTTAAAAAATTGTAATAAATAAAAGTATGTTTAAATAACTCTGTAAACTAGATTATAAACAGGGGGGGCTCAGATTTTTAGCCTCAATGGACGCTACGCCACTGAAGGGAACATTCTGAAATTAAAAGCTTTTCGATTTAAGAGATATTTAATATTAAAGTTAAAGACAATTTTTTAATCTGCGAGTTCGCGTCCTGAACTGATAGAAAACCATAATTTTTTACAGGCTGCGGAAAATAAAACACGAACCACCCTTCGTTATTCTGTCGTCGTTCATAGTAGAGAAAATTCAAAGTTATCATTCGATGGGATTACCCTAAGATTCATGTGCAAAAAATAAGCATAAGAGGCCATCCTCATATCAATTTGCGCACAAACTTAAACATCTCCAATGGCAACACCCAGTTTTGATATCAGAAACGAATTCTACATCTTCAAATTAGTCTACATATAAATGTTAAGTCCCTGTCTTTCTATCTGGATATATTGCGGTTTGAAATACGGAGATCATCCAGAGATCCTCTCCATATATAAAACCGCAACTTGAAGAACACGATTATTGTTCTGTGAGGAAAACTGTTTTAATAAATTGGAACTTTTGATTCATTACAAAAAGACGTAACTGCATTTTTTTTTAGTTTACCATCTTGTATTTGAGAAAGTCAAATTCTCTTTGATCCGTCAAATTATGGCATTCTAAAAAAGGTCGAATTATTCGAGTGATGGAATCAGCAGACAGTAACATTCGAATATGTGAAAATAGACAACTGTATCGAACGAATATTTAAATGATGGTTTATTATAGTTTTAAAATCTATATAACAGAAGTAAACCCAAATATGAAGACATATTTCAACATTTCGTATTAATGCAAGGCGAGCGCCAACAGGCTCAGTCTTCATTTTCTGAGACCTTCCTGTGTCCTTGCAAAATTATCCTGATGCTGTTTGAGGGGGTAAGACGCATATCTATCTCCCCGGCCACACATATTGCTACCGTAAACCCTTGGGTTGGTCGTGTGGTCTGGGTCTTCAACATTTCGTATTAGGTTTCCATTCAATATATTTTCTCAATTCTTGTTTCAATAGAAATATTATAAATGGTAAATTTGAATACTCTGTTTTAGTCACGTTCATGCATTTCGGCATTTTCAACCGAAGATGCATTTGGTTAAAGTAGTAATGATTTCTCAAATATCCTCAATACTCTTAAATAAAAGACTACATATGCTCAAATGTATCAATTAAATGTTTGTTCTAAAATTAATCGTTCTCGAAATATGACAGTTTTTATATTTTTGCCACTTTTGAAAATACACACAGTCACCAAACGAAAACGCATTGAAAGTGCGAATTCAATGTAATTTTAAATAATTATGTATGTTATTTTGTGCGATAAACTCAATCTAATGAATTGTGAAATAAAGAAAGAGAAAATTAATTTGTGTCTGTAGGAAAAGTCATGGGCTGTCCACATCATATATTATTTTTCTTATATACATGGTATAATGTATAAAGAAAGTATTGTGACGGGGTCGAAAATTCGAATTCGAGTTTTCAACGGGAAAACACGTTTCAAGCATCTCTGAGCACGAATCAGACGTTTTTGAGATGATGTCTGTGTGTGTGTGTGTCAGTGAGTCTGTGGAAACGATGACTGACGAACGAATGGACCGATTTGAACAAAATTTAGTACAAAAATTACAATCCATGAATACTGGAAGCTTATTGTTTTTATATGCAATCGCATATTCAGAACCCCCTAAATTTTCGAGTGATATTCTGAAAAAATCATCAAAAAATAAAAACCCTTACTAAAGTTACGTAAATAGTCATTTCTTATGCAATTTTTCATAAGAAAACGATTAAAACAAATTTTAGAACTCTAGCATGAACCGTTCTCAAGATATTGTAGATTTTTCAAAAATATATCAAAAAATCATATAAAATTAAAAACAATATTACCTATTGCTGAAATATGTTGACTTTTCATAAGTAATGTCATGCGATAAATTGGGTGACATCATTCTCGTGGACCTAGCTCGTTCCATTCATGAGAAAAGATATTTTAGGTAATACTTTTGTATTTGGACGACAATAGTCAGTTATCTGCTACAAGAAGAACTTAATTCTCCGTCCCTAACGCTTGGCGACGAATTAAGTAGAATGTCGTCAACTTGGCGACTTTTTTAAATGTTGCAAATTAACGAAAATGTCGCCACACTGATAAAAATGACTATATATAGATACTCTTCTCTCCGTTTGTCTGTAACACTTGGTGATGCATTTGGAAAACTTAGCGAATAATTCAGCAAAGCATTTTCACCTTGACGATATTTCACCCCAGATTGACAAGAATATAGTCAAAATTGCAAAAATGATGTTAAATCAATGAAAATGACGACTAGATGATGAAATACTTATTAAAGTATTTTAATACAAGGACTTTATCGCTTACTGAGGAAGCAATCAATATTGATGATTGTTTAGAGCTGCAGAATAAGTTAATTGAGTTAATAAGTTAATTGAAATAGTTTATTTATTATTTGTTTACTGTAAAAGGAGTGATTTATTGCATTGTATAAAGAAAGTCATGTGCTGCCCACATCAGATTTTTTATTTGTGTTTTACGTTATAAGGTCGAATGTTTAAATTTACACATCACAATATTTTTTTAAAACTTCACTTGTCACTTAAAGCCATTTTGGTGTCAAAATTGCAAGGTAAAATTACATAATTCTAAAAATATACGTTAGCAATATCAATTAGGAAATTAATATTCACAAAATTAGGAATAGTAAATTCGATATATTTTGATGCAGACATAATCAAACGTTTTTGAGGTGATGTCTGCATGTGTGTGTGTGTGTGTGTGTGTGTGTCAGTGAGTCTGTGAAGACGATATCTTAGGAACGAATTAGCGATTCGAATGAAATTTGGTACAAAAATTACAATCCATGAATACTGGAAGCTTATTGTTTTTAATCGCAATTGAATACTCAGAACTCCACTAAATTTTCAAGTCAATTTTTTAAAAAATCGTCAAAAATTCAAAACCTTTAAAACAGTTACGTAAATGACGTAAATGTTAAAAAATGACGTCCTCCCATTAATTTTTAAAAATTTACACTTTTTTAATTTTTATACAACCCCTTTAGCCAAATTTGGTCATTCAGAATTTTTTTATTTTTAATGCAACAAGATCATTAAAAAAACCTGCATATCTAAATCTTTAAAATCAACTGAATTATGATAAAGGAAAAAATCTGATTTATGTCACTTTTCCGTACCATGTGCAAGTCTGTTTCATCAGTGAAAATACGGATCATAAACAAATTGACGATGGAAATTGTTTAGATCAGCCAAATTTTTTACTTTCCCTGCAATACATGGTAATGTATAGGGAAAGTATTGGAATCATGTCGAAAATCGCAACTCGAGTTTTCGACGGATCTACACGTTTCGATACCTCTAGACTACGAAAAAACTATTTTTAGCGTGACGTCTGTGTGTGTGTCTGTGTGTCTGTCTGTCTGTCTGTGTGTCTGTCTGTGCAGATTTTGTATCCACTCTAACAAAAAAAGTAATTGACCGAATTTCACAAAATTTGGTAGGTAAGTCATTTGTGGGCGAATCTGGTGCTGATTAGTTTTGAGTACGATTCGGGATAAAAGAACCTGCCTTTTTTTTGCGAAATGGCCCGCAAAAGCTTGTATCCACTTTAGCTGAAAAACTAACGGACCGAATTCCACAAAATTTGGTAGATAAATCACTTGCGGGACACCCTGGTGCTGATTAGATTTTGGTATGATTAAAAAAAAATAACCTGCCTTTTTTTGCAAAATGGCCCGCAAAAATCGCAAAAATCTAAAATAAAAACTACGTATGCTCAAATATATCCATAAAATGCTGGTTTAATACGTAAATTTTAACGAAGAAAAGAATAAGACCAACCCCATTACACTAGGACTAGCCGTTCTCGAGATATTTTAGTTTTTTCGTATTTTCTCTACGCCACCTTTGAAAAGAAGTCCAGTTATCAAATGAGAACGAAAATTGAATTAAAAGTGAATTAAATGTAATTAAAATAAAGAGAACGCGAATATAAGTCTGCAGGGAAAGTCATGTGCTGTCCACATCAGATTTTTTTTATCACAAATGCATCTAAATAAAGCATTACGTAGACAAAGATCATATAAAGCAGTGGTACTCATTACGCGGTCCGATATCCTATGTATTATCAACCAGTTTTATCTTTTTTGCGATATGTCACAAATTTACATTACTAATTTGATATATGGTCCCCATTCACAATGTTCAATTTTCAATTAAATATAACTCGCTCAATTTTAAAGATACAGATATGCGGTTCTTTTTAATGATCTTGTTGCATTAAAAATAAACATTTTCTGATTGACCAAATTTGCTTAAGGGGATCGTATAAAAATTTTAAATGTGTAACTTTTCAAAAATGAATGGGAGGACAATTTCATTAGCGTAGTCTTATTTCCTATCTTAATTTCAACATTTTTTGCAATTTACATTGCCACTTATCTCCAACAAGTAAAGAATTAAAGAGCGTTTTAATCTTTTTGAGACACCCTGTAGAGAAAGTATTGTTTCCACGAAAATTTTTGGTTTCAAGATTTTTATGCTAATATATGTTTTAGAACCTCCTACACACATTTAAACTATTTTTAGATTGATGTCCGTCTATCTGTCTGTCTGCCTGTATGTATGTATATCTTTCGCACACAATAGCGGCCACAAATACTAATGAATTTTTACGAAACTTTATATCCGGCTTTGTTTTCAAAAAATCTAGAACTAGACAAAAATTTTGAAATTCGAGCGAAAACTTCTAAATGTATTCGAAATTTTATATTTTTTTAACATGGCAGCATAGAACAAAATTTGAGATAACCATGCACAAAAGGGTTTATTTATGGCTGAATGATCTCAAGACTTAATAGTTTCAACCATTGTGAAAAATAAGCCTGATACAATTTGTTTGTTCGTGGTGTCATTAGCACCCCTAGGGAGCAAGTTACCCTCGGGGGTACATTGTCAAGTATTGTATCAGTCGAAACATATTTTGAAGCCCTTTAAAGTGAATATGTAACTTTCAGTTACATATTCACTTTAGAAGCAAAAGAAGGCAAAAGAGCTCTGACTTTAGAAGGCAAAAGAGCTCACTTTCCAGTAGGGTGGAATTCTAGTCATTTAAAAAATGGTCAATAATCCTAAAACGTGCAGATCCATCCAAATTCAAGAGACGAATTTTTTGCCTCCTTCTACGCAATACTCTCCTTTTACATACATTGTAGACAAAATGATAACAATGTAGTGCACAAATAACGAAATTACTCTTCTAAAACAATTGTGTTAAAATTAAATACTTCCTCCATGCATTACCATGTGTTGTAGGGAAAGTAAAAAGATGGATGCACTATGTGGAAATGTTGTAAACAAAATAATTAAAAAAATATGCGTACACAGAAACCAAAATATGTAGTTTGTATAGCAATGTTTTTGTGAATAACAAATAGGTTAAAATGTCCTATGAAAAATTCTTAAATATTAAAATATACTTGTCTGGTCAACTTCGATATTTAATCTATAAACCATTTCATTGAGCAATATTTTAGATTATAAGTTGCAAAAGGACGGAAGATTTTAGACTGGGATTTTTTAGCTTATTGTATTGAATTTCAGATCAGATTATATTTATGTATATACTCTAAATCCTATGAAAGAGCCGCTCCAAAAATATATAATTAAGATTTATATAACAGTTTGTTGTAAGCAGTCAATATTTTGAATAACACCGTGGGTGTTGTTCAAACAAGTTAAAAAATCTGATGTGGGCAGCACATGACTTTCCCTGCAGACTTATATCCATGTTCTCTTTATTTTAATTAAATTTATTTCACTTTTAATTTAATTTTCGTTCTCATTCGGTAACCGAACTTATTTTCAAAGGTGGCTCAGAGAAAATAAGAAAAACTAAAATATCTCGAGAACGGCTAGTCCTAATGTAATGGGGTTGGTCTTATTCTTTTCTTCGCTAAAAATTACGTATTAAACAAGCATTTAATGGATATATTTGAGCATACGTAGTTCTTTAGTTTAGATTTGGACGATTTTTGCGGGCCATTCTGCAAAAAAAGGCAGGTTATTTTTTTCTGAATCGTACCAAAATCTAATCAGCACCAGGGTGACCTATACGTGACTTATCTACCGAATTTTGTGAAATTCGGTCCATTAGTTTTTCAGCTACAGTGGATACAAGCTTTTGCTGGCCATTTCACAAAAAAGGCGGGTTCTTTTATTCCGAATCGTACCCAAAACTAATCAACACCAGCCCCGCCCACAAGTGACTTACCTACAAAATTTTGTGAAATTCGGTCCATTAGTTTTTTAGTTAGAGTGGATACAAAATCTGCACAGACAGACACACAGACAGACAGACAGACAGACACACACACAGACGTCACGCTAAAAATGTTTTTTTCGTATTCCAGAGGTCTCGAAACGTGTAGATCCGTCGAAAACTCGAGTTGCGATTTTCGGCATGATTCCAATACTTTCCCTATACATTACCATGTATTGCAGGGAAAGTAAAAAATCTGATGTGGGCAGCACATGACTTTCCCTGCAGACTTATATTAATGTTCTCTATATTTTAATTAAATTTATTTCACTTTTAATTCAATTTCCGTTCTCATTCGGTAACCGGGCTTATTTTCAAAGGTGGCGTAGGGAAAGTAAGAAAAACTAAAATATCTCGAGAACGGCTAGCCCCAGTGTAATGGGGTTGATCTTATTCTTTTCATCGTTAAAAATTACGTATTAAATCAGCATTTAATGGATATATTTGAGTATACCCAGTTTTTTATTTTAGATATTGGCAATTTTTGCGGGCCATTTTGCAAAAAAAGGCAGGTTATTTTTTTCTGAATCGTACCAAAATCTAATCAGCACCAGGGTGACCAATACGTGACTTATCTACCGAATTTTGTGAAATTCGGTCTATTAGTTTTTCAGCTACAGTGGATACAAGCTTTTGCGGGCTATTTCACAAAAAAGGCGGGTTCTTTTATTCCGAATCGTACCCAAAACTAATCAGCACCAGCCCCGCCCACAAGTGACTTACCTACAAAATTTTGTGAAATTCGGTTCATTAGTTTTTTAGTTAGAGTGGATACAAAATCTGCACAGACAGACAGACACACAGACACACAGACAGACAGACACACAGACACACACACAGACGTCACGTTAAAAATGGTTTTTTCGTATTCTAGAGGTCTCGAAACGTGTAGATTCGTCGAAAACTCGAGTTGTGATTTTCGGCATGATTCCAATACTTTTCCTATACATTACCATGTATTGCAGGGAAAGTAAAAAACTAGGAAAGTTTAAATTATTTCAAAAGTAAACAGGAAATTTGAAGTTAAATATGCTGTAGCCTACAATGCTCGTTTAACTTTTTTCTGGTAATTTAGAATTTCCTTTATTGTGCGTAAATTCAAATAATGTATGTCTATTGCAACATTAATGATTTGATTTCATAGTGGAAACTCGGGTGATTCCACGACAAAGATAAAACTTGGTATATCCGTAATAAGTTAACTTAATATGAATCATTAATGAATTTAATATGTATCAAAAATAATTTTACTAACGTTGTCTAAAGTAATTTTGTCTTTCTTTTCAAGACTTTCGAAAAGCCCCCCCCCCCCCACCCCCCGGTGTCTGAAATTTTGCAGACTTACAGTATAAAGCGCGAACCTAAAAGAGTTGGACTTTGGATTCCAACCTCCCACCAGGAACGAAAAATTAGAGGTCTCAAAAAATACTGTATTTTAGAAGAGTAGCTAGAAAGCTGAATCTTTGCACACTTTCAATATAGAGCACAGGATAGAACCTAACGGAGCTACATTTTTTATTCTCCTCAAAGAGTTAAATAAAATGGGACTTTTTAAAAGTATTTCCAAACTCTCCAGAAGACCACCCCTAGAACTAGAGGCTGAATTTTTGTTCAATTATAGTGTCGACCGTGGGATAGCATCTGATAGAGCCTCATTTTTTCACCTCATAATCCCCTAAAAGAGGAGGAACCAGGAGTCTAAAATTTTCACACTCATTGTATCTTTTCACGGCCGCCCATCAAATTACTCTATGTCCTTGGATGAGCTGGTCGGCCTGGGTTTTCGACACTCATTGTATCGAGCCAACGGCCCTAGCGTGCTGAAAACACCGGTTCTCGTTAGATCACCGAAGTCAAGCAGCATCGGGCGCGGTTAGTACTTGGGTGGCTGACCACTTGGGAACACCGCGTGCTGTTGGCACATTTTTGGTGCGGTAGCCCGGTGGTTTGCACGCTGGATTTGCACGCTGCCACAACTGCCGCCGTGTTCATGCGGAGTACGATCACGTTAAACATGTGGGTCCGTAAGTCCTTCCGAGAGGTTAGTGATAGGGGAAGGAGGGTACGGTCCCTGTGAATGCCTCCAACACTGGGTTCCGGTCTAAATTGGGTGGCACTTCCCGGCCGTCCAAACGGTTACCTTACGCCTTTCTGGTAGGTCGGACGGTCTGGGTCTCAACAACAACACTCATTGTATCGATCATGGAACAGAACCTAGCTGAATCTCTAATTTCCTCCAGGACGAAAGAATGGAGAAGGGGGTCGCAAAGCCCTTCCAGATCCTACAGAATGTTCCTGGTGACACAGAAGGGTAAAACTTTCTGCGATTTTAGTATCGATAATTAAGACAAAATCCTACTAACTTCAGAAAAAAAATTTGCAATGTAATTTTTACTTTTTTATATTACATATACTCGTCAAAAGTGAAATTGCAATTCCATGAAGGAATGAACGTAGCTATATGCAAAACACAGTACCGGTAGAAGAAAGAGATCCATAAGCAAATGATAAAGTTTTCGTAAATATCGGATCACGTGATACCCAGATTTGGGTGATAAAGACCAGTAAACGGCTCATCCCGTACATTCTATCAGAAACGATTTGCAGCAGCTGAACTTTCGGAAAAGTGAAGAAGCGATGCCTTGAAGACGTCAGCGAGCTGTATACCAGCAGTTAACGGTTGGGAAACGAGACCGTATCCTGGAGCTGCGTGACGTGTTTTTTTTAAAAATTATTATTAGAACCCAGACTATGCAACTCACCTATTAAGTATTGAGTACGCATGATCAGGAAAGGATATCTTCAGAGGGAAGATACCCAGTCATAATACAATAGCATGGTCCTCATCCACGGTCGTCCGGTTTACATATTAAAGTAGAATGATCTTTACAGGTACGTGACATGGGTTTGTCGATGCGGGCAATTGCCACGCGTATTGGGCACGACGTAAGTACCATCCAACGATATGTGGCACGATGGACGCAGGAACATCAGAAAACACGCCGAAGATGGAGTGAATCGAACAGGCGCATGACAGAGCGCACAGACTGGCAAATTGGTCGAACGATTCATCGAGATCCGCTCGCAACGGCAAGTGACATCTGAAACAGCCTGTCACCATCAACAGTTGGACCTGCGTGCACCCAAACCATTTGCAACATTTTGCATGAAGTACAACTGCACGCACGGCGGTAAGCCACTGACGTACCTTTAAGAGCTCGACACAGAGATACACGTCTGGCGTAGTGTCGTCGTCATCGCAACTGGACCAATAAATGGCATCGGGTATTGTTTATGGATGAATCTCACTTCTGCCTGTGGAGGAATGACAGCCGTGGACGGGTGTGGAAGCTTCCCGGGGAACGCCACTTGCCAGCCCATATCACCGAGCGTTACACCGACCATTATGGTTGGGGGCGGTATTATGTTCGATCCCCGGACAGCTCTGATGCAAATTGCAGGTAATCTGACAGCGGACCGGTACGTTGCACAAGTTGTGATGCCTGTGGTTCAACCACTGGGACAGAACGTCCCCGGCATGGTGTTCCAGCAAGACAGTGTCATGCCGCACTTCTAACTCTCAATATCCTGAACAAAATTCACATTTTTCGACAGCTTCGCAGGATCGCTCTCCGATTGAACACGTGTGCGCCCTCAGGTGCAGCTGGTGTCAGGTGCACGCACCTGGAACACCGGTATATGCAGTAGACGAACTGTGTGCTTGCGGCAGTGGACGCTGCTTGCCAAGGAGCAAGGATTGCCTCAGGCAATTATTAATAGACTCATCGATAGTATGCCTCTCCGTTTAGAGGTCTGTATAGCTGCCCGAGGGATCATATTATTTACTGAATAAACAGGGTTCTTTTGCGTATCTTGTTTGTTCTTTTAATCATTTGTATATGACTCTCTCTTCTACCGGTAATGTAAGTTGCATATGGCTACGTGCATTCCTTCATAGTGTTGCAATTTCACTTTTGACGAGTGTAATATAGAAAACGTATTGTTTCCACGAAAATTTTCGATTTGAGATTTTAATGTCAATATACAGGGTGATTATAATTAAAGTTGCGATTTTAAAATGCTGTAAAGTAAGAACTACTGGTCCGAATGGCCTGATATTTGACCTGAGTATACGTGAAGTAATGGAATTCTGTTTGACGAAAAAAAAAATTACTTCAAAAATGTACCGATAGATGGCAATGCACGAATCCAACATATAATTTGCTTGACAAAATACGAAAAAATTAGCCGCTAGGTCTCGCGCGGAAGCACACCTCTAATCTGGAGTTATGCTAATTAAGACTACACATGCGCACCGCACATTACAGTAGTGATAAAAACGAGGAGCACATGCTCTGGATATCACAACTTTTATGCAAGATGGGCTCCTCCGCACATTGCAACACCAGTGAAGCAGCTGCTGAATATCCATTTCGGACATGACAGGATTATCAGCCTCATTTTCCAACAGCCGCCACGTTCACCTGACCTTAATTCTTGCGACTTCTGACTTTGGGGGGGACCTCAAGAATGTGGTGTACAGTGGTCGGATTGCGAACTTAGCTGACGCAAGCATTACTAACCACATCCACAGCATCATATCTGATGCACTCCGATTTGTTGTGGAGCATGCTGTTTTGCGCTTCCAACTCGTAGCCGAGCACGTTGGACAGCATATTGAACATTTCTTGCGTATATCGTAGGTGTTTGTTACATGTTTTCGTGATGTTTCAATCAATTATTAAATTAAGTGACGTTGATTACATTGTCGTTTTCTTTAGTTGACTATTGGTTTTTTTCGGCTAACAACACCTCGTGTTTGGTAAATACAGCGCCGTCTATCGGTACATTTTTAAAGTATGTTTTTTCCTTCGCCAAATAAAATTCCAGTGCTTCACGTACACTCATGTCAAATTTCAGGTCATTCTGACCAGTAGTTCTTAACTTACAGCGTTTTAAAATCGCAACTTTAATTATAATCACCCTGTATATTTTAAGACCTCCTGAACACGTTTGGACTACTTTCAGACTGTTGTCCGTCTGTCTATCTGTAGCCGATTTCTCGTGTACATAATAGCTACTACAAATATTAACGGATTTTCACGAAACTTTATATCTGCAGTTTACTAATATTTGCTACTTCAGGGGTGCTGCATACCAAAATTTTCGATTTGAAAAATAAGGGAATCGTATTTTCTTAAGTGAGATAGAGACTTCAAATTTAATACTCGTATGTGGGACAATTGTTTGATAAAACCCTCAGGAGGAAACGAGTTTTTCAAAAATGTTCGTTTTAAGGAAGGGTTCAAAACAAAACATTCGAAATGTGAAATGATAGAAAAACGTTCTTAACGATAAGATAGCGACTTGAAATTTAGTACAATGGTAAATTGGTCTATAAAAAGATGATGGACAATTTCGGTTTCCAAATTAGGGGTGCCGCTCACAAATATTTTCGATTTGCCACATAAAAGAGCACACCTTTTATTAGGTGAGATAGAGACTTGAAATTTGGTACATGGGTTTACTACTTGATAAAATTTCGAGGGAAGAATCGAATTTTAAAAATATTCATTTGAAGTAATTCTCCACGACAAAATGCTCAAAATGCAATTTGAATGAAAAATCATTGTCCGACGATATAGAGACTGTAAATTTGGTGCAAAATATGTATGATAAGAAGACAAAAGAGATCAATCACGCATAAATCATTATGAAACAATTTCCAACTGAAATGCAATTTTACTTAATCATCTGTAAAATGTGATACATTCAACGCTGACGTATTTTGCATCATCACAATACTACAATAATTTATTATACTTGAAAACTTCGAAAAAGACAATACTAGTTACACAAAATGAACTTTATTCAAATGACGTCATCTAAATATAAATCGTCTGTCTCGCTATGTAATATCAATGAATATTTCTTTCATACCACTTATATTCCAGACTTCAGAGCTAAACAATTTTACGTGAAAAAATTCAATTATAATACAACTTACCTTACAATCGCTTGTTTTGTTTACATTATGAATGTGTTAAAATTAGGTTTCGTTGTAGAAATAATCAAAGTTTAGTTATCATTAGAACGGTTTTATGACGGATGCAACACTAAATATAAATTCAACGATCTTTACATCTTCGCTATGCACTGCGGAAAGAAAATGGAAGCCATATTTTATTTTGCAACGAGTCACGTGATATCTTCATATATCATGAGTGTAATTATTATTTTAATTTTTGATTAAAAAAAACTGCACAACATATTTTGCTGAATTTTTTTTTTTAATATTTCTTCAAATTTTCGAAGCAATTTGTGAATTTCAACTTTGCTTAAATTTTTTTGAAAAATTCACTCCCATAGGGTTCAGTGCACTTCCTTTCTTCAACCTGGGTTAAATCCAAAACAAATTGGGTGGTATCATTCATTTTTATTCCCATATGACCCATAGATCGTCTCAACAACATACTAAAATCATTCATTCTGATAAAGTCATTTTTACGGCAGCTATATGTACGAACAGATAGACAAACAGACCTAAACACTTTTCAACTATGTTGGAAAGTGTTAAACATGGCTGTTATATTGTAATTTTCAATTCCCAATATAACATTGCTCTTTTGAAAGAGGAAGTGGACCTAAGAAGACGGTCCCTCATGAAGTGAGGCAATTTTTGTAACATTCCCTCGAACGCAGCTGCACCGGACATTCATTTCGAAAAGAGAGGGTGCTTCTCAAGTTCATGTCAGCGTTAGGTGTTACAACAAACGGAAGGGGTTGAACTTCTTGACCCCAGAGTCAATTAATATCACTCGAACCTTGGGAAAATTCTCGTGAGAACTTTCAACGATTTTAAAACTGGAGACTGCATATCTCATATTTCAGGGGGGCCTTGACCAATAATAGAGCCTGAAGGGCGTAGCCCTTAATTTACTTAGCCAATTATGGACAGGGGCGCCTTGTTAAGGGGGTAGAGACAGAGAGCAACTTTGGACTTTAAGTTTTTGAAATCGTGGACTTGAATTTTGTGAGTGAAAAGAAGAGGTCGCAAGAGCGACGGATCTCGGAGAGAGCGAGCCCACGGGACAGAGCCGGAGCGCGCGGTCATAAAGTCCGACATCGGCAAAGATGATCGAGGTAGGACAATTCTACACATATTTTTGCACTTTGATTATTATTATCTCTCTGACCCTCCTAAATAAGGTTAACCTGGGCCATTAAGACGTAGGCTAGTAAGAATAGTGAGTTAATGCACATTAATAGGTTAATAATTGTAATGCTCATATTATGATCATAGAATGAGGAGATTTGATTGTCTTAATGTACTACACTAAAGATGTTGGTATATGAAATTTACCAGATGTTAATAGTTATTAAATAAGGTTTGTCTTAATGAAATAAATTCTTTGTTATTGTTTAAAATTAAGCCTCTTCATTTTAATTACTGGTATTATGTATTTCTTTATTTACTCCACTTTACGAGATCGGTCTATATAGCGCCAATACCTGGCGTGTGACGACTCACATATCATTTTGGCGCCCGTGACCAGTCGAATCTGGACTCAAAATTATTGCTCACATATCATTTTGGTGCCGTTTAAACCAGTTTCGAACCTGGACTCAAAATTATTGCACCCTTATCATATTGGTGCTCATGAGCAATCAAACCTCGATTCAAAATTATTTAACCCTTCTGGCGACTTTGCTGTTTTAGACCAGTTATATGCCAGAATTTAAATTTTAATGAAGAGAATAAATATATTTGGAATTAATGAGAAATGAAAAGATTGAATAAAAAAATTTTTTTGTGTGTAAAATAAGGATTAAATTAAAGAAAGAATTTTAAAATTAAAATAAATATAGGTAAATTTAAGAAAATTTATTTCACAGTATGAGAAGCAAGCAAATAGTGAATCATTATGTGTTCTTAATGAGACATGCCATATTGTATGTGAAAATATAATTATTAGGGAACTTGAAGCTTTTAAGAAATTTTTGAATTGTATAAATATTTGTGTAATATTTGAGGAGTTAATTATGAGGATTGAAGTATTTGCATGCGTAGATAGTGAAATGATTAGAATTATGTTTTTGAATTTATGTGATATTGTATTTAAATATTTTGGGGGAACATTTTGAGGTGTAAAAACAGGAGATAATTTTAGATATAGAATTTTTGCGAGAAAGTGAAATTTAGAATGACGGAAAGCGGAGAAAATCATCCAGCAACGAGGGGCAGGTTACCAGGACTTATACACCTATTAGGGGAATGCAATGGCATAGAGAATGATGTAGAAATTTTTTTTGACCAGATCAAATCTTTAAGCAGCTTGGGGGATTGGTCAGAGGAGGAAAAGTTAGCAATTGTGAAATCGCGGTTAAGAGGGAATGCAAGAAAATTTTATATAGGGTCACAAGAATTAAGAAGGGAAACATCTTTCGAAAAATTTAGGGATAGGTTATTAGAGTTCTTTACAGAAAAACCGAACATTACAACAAATCAGATCCTTTTCACGACCGCAAAACAGACACAGGGAGAAACGATTAAGCAGCTAGCACACAGAATAACAACACTAACTTTAAATTATATTGGCGACACAGAGCACAGTGAAGCGACACAACAGATTATGGATAAATTAAGGTTAAGTAAATTCTTAGAGGCGGTAACACCTGAATTCCAGAAAGAAATAATAAAAACTAATGCACAAAATTTTGATGAAGCTGTAAAAATAGCCACAAACTTGGAACAGGCAAATTTAGCTGCGATAACGGCAAATGTAAATAGTGCTACATATAGACAAGAAATTGAGACGCTCCGCAAAGAGCAACAGGAATTTAACGCACATATTTTAAATTCAATTACCCAAGAAATAAACACATTAAAAATCCAAGAAAAAGTACAAATTCCCACGACACAAACAAAAAAACTCGTAACATGCCACTACTGTAATAAACAGGGACATTTCATGAGAGAATGCCGAATATACAAAGCTGATCATTTTAAACAAACACAGAGTCAAAACATAAACAACGCGAGGACACAGTGGCATAATCAAATACAGTCTCCTCCCCACTCATTTCAAACCCAGCCGTATGATGACCACAGAACTTACTCCTCCCAGCCGGACACATACGATTATAGGCCAAACCACGCCTTTGGAAACTATCAACAGAGCAGAAATTACTATGCAGCACCCCCTCCACAAAGTAGATTTTCTAGGGAACAACGATATAATAGGGACGAGTCAAACCAAAACAGAATCAGAGAATCGGGCGGGCAAAGAAACAATGGGAGAGAGATGAATACAAGATTTGAATACAGAAATTTCCCTAATAGAAGAGATAATTTAAACTAATTGTGGGAGCTTTAAATAATAACTTACAAAGAGAGAAAAATTACAGGGTAAAGTTCCCGAGAAAAATTGAAATTCCTGTACAAACAGAAAATAAGAAATTGGAGATACATAACGATGAAAGTACTGAAAAACATGAGGAAACGATTGCATCTGTAGGAGAACAAATTGAAAAAACAGAATTGCCAACAATAATAGCTCAATTTAAAAATATACAAAGCGAACTCATGATAGACTCTGGAGCGAGCGTTAGTGTATTATCATTAGAATTGTTCAATAAAATTAAAGATAATGTCAAAATTAAATATGTGTCAAGGAGTGTTACAATATCAACTTTAACAGGACATAGTATTGAATATATAAAGACTGTGGAAATTCCATTTAAAATTCAGGGAAAACAGTTCAAACATATTTTTTTTGTCACAACAGCAAGATTTACACAAAAATTTAAGGGAGTATTGGGTTTTGACTTTTTACAGAAAAATCAAGCCATTTTGAATACACAAAAGAACATTCTGAAGATGGGCGACATAGAAATAATTTTAAATTCTGATAGGCAAATTGATAGACAAATAAATGAGATAATACAGGAAAGACCGAATCTAGCCAAAATTTTAAGAAAAGTAGAAATCAAACCGAATTCGAGGGAGAATGTTGTAGTATATAGTGAGGAAAGTCTAGAAAATGGAACAGAGGTTTTGTTCGAACCCAAAGAAAAATCATACATTGTAATGAATTATGGAATACACCACATGAATGAGAACAAAATTAAAATTGAAGTTCAGAATAACACGAATGCGACAATTACATTAAATAAAAACATGGCTTTAGGAAACATTACGACAGATTTTACGATACAACAACAGGACATTAAAGAACCAGAAATTAGTGAACGGACACATAAATACGAAGAGATGATAAATTTAATACAGGCTAAACCGGAGATAATTGAAGAAAGAAAAAAAGATTTGAAAACAGAAGATTTTAATACTGACCACATGGACCCAAACATTAAACAAGATTTCCTCAAATTTGTAATGCAATATTCGGACGTTTTTTCAAAATCATTAAAAACTTTAGGAGCGACGGACATCGTAAAACCGGTGATAAAGCTTGCACATGACCACGCAATACGTTCCAGGCCATACGACGTTCCGTACGCACTGCAGGATACCGCAAAAAATCAATTAAAAGAGTTAGAAGAAGCAGGGATAATTGCCAGAACAAAATCAAATTTTGCATCGCCGATGATTTTAGTGCGTAAAACAAGTGGAGAGTACCGTTTATGTTTAGATCTGAGATTAATTAATAACATATCCACTCTTTTTCCTTACAAAATTCCCCGTGTAAATGAAATTATAACTAAATTAGCCGGACATAGATACTATTCGAAACTGGATTTTCATAGTGCATTCAACCAATTGGTTTTACCTGAAGACACAAAAGAATTATTTGCTTTTACAACGCCCTATGGCAACTACCAATTTGAAAGACTCGTTTTTGGACATGTAAGCTCCGCTCCAATTTTTCAACAGGTTATGGACACCATTTTAGCGGACTTAAGAGAGGAAAACATACAAGCTTACATCGACGACATAATAATCCCGGCTAACTCTTATTCAGAATTAATACATAAATTAAAATTAGTATTCGATAAATTAAGAAAATACAACCTAACTCTGACACCCAGCAAATGTAAATTTTTTGTAGAAAAAGTAGCATATTTAGGATTTGAAATTAGTCAAAAAGGCATTACACCAACAGATGAAAATATAAACAAAATCACTTCTTTTCCAGTACCAAAAACATTAAGAAAATTAAAAAGATTTTTAGGCATTTGTAATTTTTACAGAAATTCAATAAAAAATTATGCTCAATTAACCGCGGTTTTATCAGACTTAACAAGAAAGGATAATAAATTTAAATGGGATAATAAATGTGAGGAGGCATTCCAGGAACTCCAAGAATGTTTTTTCAAGAAACCATTACTTATACAGCCAGATTTTGACAAAGACTTTTATCTGAATATCGATGGCAGCATTCAGTCCATAGGAGGCGCTCTTTTACAATACAGAGAGGGAATTTTAAAACCGATTGCATATTTTAGCAGGAAATTATCGATACAGGAGCAAAAATACCCGGCCATGAAAATTGAATTACTTGCTATGCATCAGGGAATGAAATTTTTTAGGAATTTTCTTTTCGGACGAAAGTTTTTTGTGCTTTCTGACCATTTACCTTTGGGACAGCATTTAAAAATACAAAACCCACCCAGCGTATTACAGAGGTGGCTTTTAGAGATATCTGAATATGATTATGAATTTATTCACGTCCCGGGTAAAGATAATTTATTAGCGGATTTTTTAAGTAGAGATGATTTTGAAAATAAACAAACAGAGCAGAAGGAGGGAAAACAAAACATTGAGAATCCAAGGGGAGAAATTAACCTGATAGAACAAATTAAGGGAGAAAACACGGTGAAAAGAAATGGATATGTGAATGAGGATAGTGTCTATATTGCACAGATAAACACAATAACAGAAATCCCGGCATTAGATAGAATTTTAGAGGAACAAATTAAAGATCCAAAATTAAAAATAATCAGAGAAAATTTACAAAACCGGAATTTTAAAGAGGGTAAACATTATGACACATTATATATTGACGAGGAAACTAATTTATTAATGCACGTAGGAAACTGGAAGGACAGACCTTGGAGAGACAATTTGAACAAAACTATAGTTATACCCAGAAATTTACAGAAAGAAATTTTAGCGATTACACATGTAACACATGCAGGGATCGATAAAACTTATAAACTTTTATCGGACAGATATTTTTGGACGGGTATGTACAGTGACACACAAAATTTTATTACATCTTGCGAACAGTGTAGAAAGAAAAAGGGAAAAAATCAGCCCGTTCCCCTGGGAAGAAATCCTATACCTGATGGGCCCGTGCAAATTTTGTCGACAGACATTTGCGGACCGTTTCAAACTAGCACTTCAAATAATAAATATGTGTTATCGGTGGTAGACCACTTCTCCAAACATATACAAATGTTTCCTATCCCGGATATAACGGCCACTACGGTTGCTGATAGACTCTTAAATTACTTTATGAATTGGGGATGTCCTAAGACAGTGTTATCGGACGCAGGCTCTCAATTTACATCTAATATACATCAAATTATGACAGAGAAACTCGGAATAGTTGCCAGAATAGCATCGGTACGTTCGCCATGGGTTAACGGTATAGTGGAGGTTACTAACAAACAATTGAAACACACCTTAGCGACATTAGCGGAGAATTCGCCATACTGGGATACTGCAGTACAATGCCACGTAGCTGTGTACAACGCGACGGTACATTCAAGCACCAAAGAAACACCAAACTTTCTTTTTTTTGGAAGAGACCTTCCAACTTTTTTTGAAACTAATGTAACAGAAAATAATACAGAAACAACATATCAGGATTATATATCAAAAAAAATAACAGTGATGAATAACGCATTTAAGGAGGCAAATAAAAATTTAATTCTCGCGAAAGAACGCCAAGAAAGTCAACAACTCCAAAGAGCTAAATTCAGGGATTTGGAAATCGGGTCAAGGGTGTTCATGGAAAACAATAATAATCGGTATAAAAAGGGGAACCACACGGGACCTTATCGAGTAATTAATAGAATAAATAGATTTATATATGAAATAAAACTGTGTGACAAACCAAATTCTAAAATCATAAAAGCCCACATAAATAGATTAAGGACTCTTCCCGACCGCAAGCCACATCTAAAAATGCCCTACATAAACAAATACAAGTCACCTCTTCTCCCCACTCCTAAAAACGCACAAAACTCTGAACCGAAACCGGAACTAAAGAAAGACCACGGTCAAAATGAGAATATTCCGTTTATCATGTTGGAAGAGGAAATAGCAAACGGACAGTACAGAGAGTCTTGTCAAACCAGTGCACACAACGCGAAACCACACCATACGCACGAAAACACTCTTACTCTTGGATCCGCGAAACCAGTTACCGCACAAGTACAAAACGAAACAACTCAGAGCGCACGAGAGAATGCAATCATCCCTCCAAAAGACTCTCCGAACGCAAACATTCTTTCAGCAGGGGGGGAATCAGGCAGACATAGCACGCTAGAAACACACGAGAATTTGGAACTTTCAGAACAGGGGGACGGTACACGAATTGAAGCAAACACGAATGAAAAGGCGGGAGAAATAGAACGAGATGCGCAAGAGGGACCAACACAAGTGGATGGGGGATGTATACAGATGGAAAACGTTCAGGGGAAAGATGAATCAGCGGGAAATTCACAAGGGGACGATATAAGCAGTACAAATTGTTCACGCACAGTACTTCTTCCAACACCGGTTAGGCCGAAACACAGATATGATTTGAGATCTTTAAAGAATTTAAATTTAAATTGATTCAATTAAAACACGAAAGAAGTTTAAACATAGGTAAGAACGCGGACAAACCGTGATTCAAAATTTTGAGAATGTTAGTAACAAAGAAAAATCGCCATTCACAAAATGCAACGCGAAAGATGGAACGCAAATTTTAAATAAATATTGGATTGTAAATAAAGGAAATTTTAAATAAACATTGAATTATAAATTAAAGAAATGTAAATAAGTATTACATTAATTAAGAAAGTGTAAACAAATTGTGAAAAAAAAAAAAAAAATTGAGGAAATTTTAAATAAATCATACATTAATTAGTTGAAAGTTTAAATGAACAAGAAAGTTTAAATAAATATGGAACTATAAATAATTGGGAATTATGAATAAAAATTGTGATTTAAAAAAATAAATAATTGTTACAAAATAAATAACAAGTATCGTTGTAGGACAAAAGAAATTTTAGGGTTGATAGGTTAAAGATGTGGATATATTAAATTCAAATTTTGGAAAGAACATAAATAACAGAGAAGATACGTCACATTTCAAAAAAAAAAAAAAAAAAGCAAAAGGGGGACATCGTTAGAATTCTATAAAAAGTCGTTATAACTCTATAAAAAGAAGGTTTTTTTTTAAGAGAACTTTGATTTCCAGGCAATAAAAATTTCGATGGATAAGATATTTAGGAATATTAAATAAAGGGATATTTTGAATTTCTAAAAAAAAAAAAAAAACTCTTTTCAAAGAACAGTGAAATTTTAAAACAAAAGTAAACTTTCTCCACGCGCTCTTCATTTAATTAGCGGATTGATCAACCATTGTTGGATGAATACGCGTGAGGAAATAGGAGTTATAGAATTATAGTTTAAAATAATTAGATAATTGGTAAATAAAAAAAAAAAAAAAGAAAAAAAGAAAAACAAATTTTTTTTTTCTAGTTTAAATAAATAAATAATTCATAATTAAAAATAAAAATTGTAATTCAAATAACTAAACAATGGGTAATTAAAAATTAAAATTAGAGTTTAAAATGGATAGAGAATTTTAATTAAAAATCATAATGGCAGTTCAAAGAAAAAAGATAATGGTAATGAAAATTATACACAAATTATAATTTAAAATGAATAGATAATTTTAATAAACATACGCGAATTGTAGATTAAATAAAAAGCATTTGAAAAAAAAAAAAAAGCGTTTCTACATATATTTTGAATGGGTCGCACATATAAAATTTTTGAGAGAGACGAACTTTCGAAGGTAACGCTAGAACGCGGGAATAAACATGATATAATAATAAAATACAATGGTAGAACAAAAGGACACTAACCGCATTTTAATTAATCCGTGGGGTAAATGAATCCTTGCGTAATCCATAGGAGTCGCGAAACACAGACAATCACACACACTGCTACGCGCACATCCCGTCGTCCTAAACACTTTACACAACATGGCGGAAACGTAGACGAGAAAATTTGTATCATTTTGCCAAAACGACATCTTCAAAAATTTGTACAGCTAATTGGCCATGGGAAGTTACACGAAGAAATGCCCGTATTAGCCGCAGGCCAGAAAGGGGACCGCTTTCCAGGGAAAATGACACAATGGCAGAAGGACATGTTGACCTTGTATACCACTACTTGATTTTCTCTGGGGACTAGATTTTTCTGTTTGAACAGGGAATTTAGATGCTAGAATATATGTTACACAAAAGGAGAAATGAATTAATTCAGGAGACTTTGCATTCAATTACAGGGGATATAAGAAAAGAAAATGTACATTTTGGTATTCAAGTATGGGATTTGAATTGAGTTAGAGGATATTTGAGAGAAAATTTGTAATTATGTATGCATTGAGAGATTTTCAGTGAGTGATAAGATTTACGAAAAAAAAAATTTTTTAAGTATGTTTTCATTAAGTGGGAAAGTGAATAATGTAAGGAATTCGGGAAATTCCGTATCCAAGTATAAGATTTGGATTAAATCAGGGGATATGTGAAAGAAAATGTATAATTATGGATAGTGTAATATAGAATCGCAGGGGAGTTATAAGATTTTCAGTAGGATAATAATTAAATGATTACATGGGTTTTTTTTTTTCTGTCATCTCAGTTTGTAGGAAAATTTTAAAGTATTGTGCGGAAATTTTTGAACCTATATAAATCTTATTTTGATAGTATTTGAGAGGATAGTGTAATTGTTTAAGTATTTTATTATAAATATGTACATGAGTTATATTTATGGCATGTCCGGTTCAGAACACATGATGGATTGGATGTTAGATAAGAAGTGTATATAATGTAAAAAAAAAAAAATATATATATATATATATATATATACATAAGGTAGAGAAATGTAAAATAAATAAATAGTAGGAATTTGAAAAATTTAAGTTTGAAGAGAGTAGCAAATTTAAGTAAAAAATGTATATAGTATATGGAAGGATTTAAAGTAGATAAAGTGTAGAAATTTCAATGGGGCAATTTTTGAGAGTGTTAACAAATTTAAAAGGAGTTTGAAGAAAAAAAAAAAGAGAGTTTTTTTTTGTAATGTTTCGTGTGCCGGGTGACAAATTAAAATTATAGAAATTGAATTTATAAAAAAATGATACTTAAGGGAGTTTTAAGAGAAGAGAGTATTTTAATAAGCTTGAGTGTAATGTATATGTATTGATTGTCCTAAACAAAACATGAGACAGCGTACAGATCCGGTTGCCTAACGATTCTCAAATGGTCAGCAATTCCTGTCGATCAGAGATTCCGAGTGCTCAACGATTCCGGGTGCACAAAGATTATCATTTGGTCAGCGACTCCAGCAGTTCAGCGCCTTACAGTTCAGCGAATTCCAGTTAGACAGCGGTCCAATCCTTCAGCGAGTTCCAGCAGTTCAGCGCCTTACAGTTCAGCGAATTCCAGTTAGACAGCGATCCAGTTCTGCAACGAGTTCCAGCAGTGGAGCGATTTACATTTCAGCGGTTTCCAAGGGTGCAGTGATATCAGTGTTTTTTTTTTCCAAAGGAAAGATATTTTACACTTTCCACCATAACTACAAGGGGACATAGTGATATTATTAGGGACCATATGCGTAAGTCCCTGATCCCAACAATTATCCAAGTGACGGTCAAAGTGACTTTGGTTATCATAAGTGAACAATTTTACAGATATACACCTTGAACTTGTGTGGAACTATATTGTTTAAAAAAAAAAAAAAAAGACATATCACCAGTGGACGAACTTGTGCTTACATGAATAGACTTTTAATCGATAATAAGTACAACTGAACGACACAGATATCGTCATTTTCAGACACATTGAGAATTGTATTTTGTATAGTATTTTCGTGTTCTTTTGATGGCATATAAGAGTATATATATGATAATATGATTTGTGTATATGTGTATATAGTACATTTTTACAGTAGATACAGATGAGAGAAAGACGAGTTGTTGGACTACACAGTGGACACGCATGCAGCAACTATGAGCTGGCACTTTTGTAATTGGCTTTTTTCCCACCAAAATTTTGGGGGGGGGAAGAAGGGTAATTGTTATATTGTAATTTTCAATTCCCAATATAACATTGCTCTTTTGAAAGAGGAAGTGGACCTAAGAAGACGGTCCCTCATGAAGTGAGGCAATTTTTGTAACATTCCCTCGAACGCAGCTGCACCGGACATTCATTTCGAAAAGAGAGGGTGCTTCTCAAGTTCATGTCAGCGTTAGGTGTTACAACAAACGGAAGGGGTTGAACTTCTTGACCCCAGAGTCAATTAATATCACTCGAACCTTGGGAAAATTCTCGTGAGAACTTTCAACGATTTTAAAACTGGAGACTGCATATCTCATATTTCAGGGGGGCCTTGACCAATAATAGAGCCTGAAGGGCGTAGCCCTTAATTTACTTAGCCAATTATGGACAGGGGCGCCTTGTTAAGGGGGTAGAGACAGAGAGCAACTTTGGACTTTAAGTTTTTGAAATCGTGGACTTGAATTTTGTGAGTGAAAAGAAGAGGTCGCAAGAGCGACGGATCTCGGAGAGAGCGAGCCCACGGGACAGAGCCGGAGCGCGCGGTCATAAAGTCCGACATCGGCAAAGATGATCGAGGTAGGACAATTCTACACATATTTTTGCACTTTGATTATTATTATCTCTCTGACCCTCCTAAATAAGGTTAACCTGGGCCATTAAGACGTAGGCTAGTAAGAATAGTGAGTTAATGCACATTAATAGGTTAATAATTGTAATGCTCATATTATGATCATAGAATGAGGAGATTTGATTGTCTTAATGTACTACACTAAAGATGTTGGTATATGAAATTTACCAGATGTTAATAGTTATTAAATAAGGTTTGTCTTAATGAAATAAATTCTTTGTTATTGTTTAAAATTAAGCCTCTTCATTTTAATTACTGGTATTATGTATTTCTTTATTTACTCCACTTTACGAGATCGGTCTATATAGCGCCAATACCTGGCGTGTGACGACTCACATATCAATGGCCTATTTCAATTTTCAAATATTCGTTGCATTAGACGTGACACAGGGCGCGGTAGCCCATTGGTTAGCGCGCTGGAGTTGCACTCGGTAGGCCCGGGTTCGATTCCAACCACTGCCAAAACTGCCGCCGTGTTCATGCGGAGTACGATCACGTTAAACATGTGGGTCCGAAAGTCCTTCAGAGAGGTTGGTGGTAAGGGAAGGAGGGTACGGTCCCTGTGGATGCCTCCCCCACTGGGTTCAGGTCTAAATTGGGTGGCACTTCCCGACCGTCCAAACAGTTACCTTACACCTTTCTGGTAGGTCGGACGGTCTGGGTTTCAACAACAACAACAACAAATTGTACGATTTGAAAATAAATGAGAAACACATTCCTTACAAATAGAACCACTCTTCATGTCTAATATTAGTTTATTCGAAACTTCCATTCGCTATGACAAATTGGAAAGCACTTTTTAAAATATCCATATCGAAACGTTCAACGATGACGGCAACTTCCAACTCAATTACTACGTAATACAAGAGAAAAACAAACAATAAAAGGCCAACAATAAAGTTGCCTTGCGGTATGAGAACTTTATTGGTGAAATTCATCAACCTCGGCATTAAATGATAAAAATTTTAAAATATAATCGAGCGAAATTTCTAATCCCACAATCGGTCATCCTACGTCTCATTTGTCCTTGAATGTCAATGACAAAAAGTTAAAAAAAAGATATACAGTTAATAAAATAATACGCGTTAACAAATTCCTAATGCGATCAATGTTCTAAAAAGTCAATTTTTAGAGTTCAAAGTCTGCACAGCTCATGAAAAGTTACTGCTTAACTAGGTTCGTAGGCAGACCATGGTTTCATATATTCAGCGATCGATGCCGTAACATTAGGTCTTTCAAGTAGGCCTAACTACATTGTAGCGATCATACGGCTTAAGTTTCGTAACTTCATACTGACCTAAAGAGTTAGCACGCAGCTGATGTCTAGCGCCGAATTGAGTTTTTTTAAGGCAACTAAATCACATTTGTGAGTAAGTGTATATCTTTATATCCTCTTCAGCAAACCCTCGGCGACAACGCCTTGGGCATAAACATCTCTTTCTGCTTTTACTTCTTTTGCGCCCAAAGAGTCCTCTCTTTCTGCTATACGAAAGTTTCCTTTGCCTGTGTATTGACTTAGATCTTTTGAAAAGGTGTCAATATATGCGTTTAGTTTTTTCTTTTGAAATACCCTCCTTCTCTTGACAGGACTTCACGGTCTATAGCTTTCTTCAGGGGTAGTTTCAACTTCTCATCTTCTCTATGTCAATTTCGAACTTTTTAACACAGTCAACTTTAGAAATTAGCATAATATCAGATAGCGCGACTTCAGTCGGCTTAACATCAATTTCTGTTGTTCCAGCTTTGTCAACATCATTAAGGTTAATATTTGCAATCAAATTAACGTTCGATATCTCATTCGTTACTTCGCATGTTGTAAGCTGAAATGTTATCAATTTGAACATTATTTTGTATCTTCACTCCAATTATGTCAAATATAACATTAGCAAACTTTAGTATTTCAGTCCCTATAACAATTTCTGCTTGCAGTGCATCTTTTAGTACTACATAAAACATTAGTTCGAAAACATCGTCATCTATTTCAATCAATTGCTTAAATGAGCCTTTTGTCAGTACCTTATCATTTCCTATTACTGATAACCACTGAATATCCTTTACAAATTTGGGCGAACCGATTTTTTCATAAATATCTTCACGCATGATAGTCGCGTCACTTTCGGTGTCAAATAATGCTTTAAAACCGCCGATGGTAACTTCCTTATACACGTTTTGACAGATTTGTCAGAACTGACAGGTTTTCTAGCACTAAGAACTTTCACTTAAAGCACGAGTACATTCATTTGCGCGATGTCCATATTCATCACATAACAAACATTTCAATTTTTCAACTCTATCGAGACATACTTGACTTATGCCCCAATTTGCCGCATGAAAAACATTTAATCATTTCACTCTTAGTAGTATAGAAATCAGACTTGTGACCTCTCTTTCCACAACAGCAACATCAACATTCTTATATTCTGGAACTCGAAAACTTTTGCGTTTTTTCATAGCGTTTATTTCCAAAAAATTTCGATACTCTATATTTTTGGGTGGTTTGGATCGCAATGCGTTCTCTCAACCAATATTTCGGAACGTTTTCTGCTTTCGATCTTTTTTTTTTTCAAGAAATTAAGTAATCCTGATTAATTATTTAAAATCTTCCGACTCGTTATGTCGATTAAAGTCTAATGATAAATCACGAGGTATATTTTTCATAAATACCGGCTATAACAAACTGCCATACGAGTTTGGATCTATTCCAAGAGATTCTAATCCTCTAATTTGGATTTCACATTGATCATACATCTGTCTCAACGCGTTTATATCATGAGATCTTCTAACAGGTGTCAAACCTAACAGTTTGCTCATATGAGCTACTTTACAAATTGGCCAGAAGCTTACGCAATCCATGACTAGGAGTTACAGCTATTAGTGGAGTTCTAACTCGGAACTGGATATGTCGTTACGGGGTTCCCTCTTTCATCCATTCCGACCAGGGAACGAACTTTAGCTCTGGCACATTTATGGGGCCGCGCAAACTATTTAAGATAGACAAAACTCGAACTACTCCTCTTCATCCTCAATCAGATGGTATGGTAGAGAGATTCAACAAAACGACGCATAATCATCTATATCTCCATATTCGTATCTAGAAACCAGCAGGACTGGGACCATCATCTACCATTGTCCCTGCTGGCCTACCGAAGTGCTGCCACGAATCAACCGGTAATTCTCCATTAAAAATGTTCTTTGGCCGGTATCTACAACTACCATGTGACCTAATGTTTGAAAACCATATGATGCGTCTTCATCGCCTGATGAATATGTACAAAATCTGCAGGCACGGTTGGAGGAGGTTCACCGTTTCGCTCGTGAGAGAATCAGCACTGCTACCAATAGAATAAAGACCCGGTACGATATTTAGCGATTTATCGCCAGTTCGGTGATATTTGGCGACTTCCCGTATCGTCCAGAAGCATCTCGATAGAACGATTATTCTTTGAGATTTAGAGATTTCCAGAAGTTTTTACAGAGAATATAAAAGGACTCATCCCTCCGTTGCAGTAGAGTTAACGAATTGACGTGACACGAGCTACATTGGACTGTGATTTTTGTCAATATTTTGAAAATAGTAGCGACTGTTTTGTGAAATTACTTTCGTCAACAGTCTTCGTCAACATTACTTTCGTCAACATATCAGTTATTTTGTGAAATTTGTGGAGGATTTAAGTGCTGTTTGATTTTATATTGTTCCTGTTTACATTGTGATTTTGAACAAACTTAAGTTATCCATAAACTTGGACTCGTTCTTGTATTCTGCGAATAAACCTACGTTTCCAGAGGATACGTTAGAGGATATCATATGGGGCCTCTTTGTCCTGGGTCCCCACCTAGTTCGCAATATGGGCTGTAATTCCGAACAAAGCCTATATGTTTTATAAAAACTATCATATGGGGGGCCTCTTTGTCCAGGGTCCCCACCTAGTTTGCAATATGGACTGTAATTTTTAATAGTTTATATTTTATATAAAAAAAACTATCGTATGGGGGTCTCATTGTTTAGGGTCCCCACCTAGTTCGCAATATGGTCTAATTTCGAACAAAGTCTATATGTTTCATAAAGGCTATCATATGGGGCTCCTGTTTGTCCAGGGTCTCAGATTTCCCCTCCAGAGAGAGTAAAATATAGGAATCTATGCGAATGCTTCAGTAGGAGAATGGTTTTGCGGATTTTCATCCGAGCAAGTAAAACACAACACTTCGTAATCTTCGTTTATGAACAAGACTCCCCTTAAATCCTAATGCCAAAGTTCAGTGCGCAGCCGAATTCGCATGTTTCGCGATCGATATCTACATCTTTTAAGAGAAAAATATCAATGAACTTTACATTCTATTTCTGTGAAATAGAAATAACTATCATCAACATCACAAAGCTATAAATACAAATAAGAAATTCCATCTCTTATCTTCACTGAGCGCATTTTCGAATATTTAAGCCATCACAATTTGCATTTAAAGAATGCATTGTTAGAAATTAGAATCGGAAGAAGAAAATAGAGGTTTTGCGTAGTATACTTTTTAATAAAAGGTATATGATGTGGGCTGAACATGACTTTTCTACATAATGCAATGCACAGGGAAATAATGATGTACAAGTTCCACAAGGAAAATGTTTCTGGCATTAGATTAACACTACGTGAATTGAAACTGAGCACTTTTGGCAATTTATGAGTCCAAACAAAATAACCTATTCATACTCATGTGCAAAATGAAATTGACACTTAATGAATATTACGTGAAATATATGACTTTTGGCGAATTCTTGGGAGTCAAAATATAAAACTATTACAAAATGTAGCTTCTCTTAAGAATGAAAATAAACTAGATTCGCTAACATGATGTTAATAAATCTGTCGCATAATATTGCATAGAGAAAATGAGCCTTATTTAATAATACTTACTTCCTTTTTAACTGTGTTTATTTTTTTTATAAATTTATTTGAATAACATGCAATATCTCAAGAACGATTGTGGATACGTTGGGATCTTGAGAATTTAATATTCTGGGAACAGATGCAGTATAATCCCTTTGTCATTCTCGACAACGTTAAGTGTGATTCTAGCAATCTCTGCTATGATTGGGAGAACATTTTCATTCTGAAAGCCTTATTCGCGTCTTTTTTCGCCCTTTTGTCGTCATTTTTTCGGCCGTATGTCGACAAGGTAAAAAATCGCAACATTCTATTCTAGCAATGTTTTCCACGTTTGTTGTGGATCTTTTGTCGTCCTTTTGTCGCCCTATTCTCTCCAAGGTAACAATTGCCCTTTCGTTGCCGTTTGTGCAACAGTTGATCTGTAGCAATTCAAACATGGGACTACGCCCGCTAAAAAACATCACAGCATCCGGCCCCGCTGGCTGTCGGAGGTCGCGGGTAGAAATAGTTGTTTGTGGAAGAGGTGTTCTGCGGCTCATAGAGCACAGCATGAAAATCAGAAAATTTTCTGATTTTTACCATGATAACAAAAGACACGGAATACATTGCCAGAATGGAATATTGCGATTTTTCCTTGGCGACAAAAATGCGAAAAAAGGGTGAAAAAAGACGCGGAAAGGGTCACTAGAATGGAATGTTCTCCACATCACAGCAGGGATTGCCAGAATCTCACCTAACATTGCCGAGAATGAAAAAGTGATTATACTACATCTGTACCATATTCTGTTTTGTAAGTGATTTGAGCATATAACTCCGGTTTTATTCTACCTGACCATTGTTTTGTGACTTTGTAAAATAGTTAGAGAGCTTTTGGGGGTAATCGAATTTGTTATCTATGTTTTTACTAAAAATATATTTTGAAGCATTCTAAGAATCTACTATAGATATATCTTAGATAATGACGAATTTGGATTCAGCATAAAATTTCGGCAATGATAGAGGATTCACTAAGAATTTCCACTTCCGATACTGGAGATATCACTTCCGGTATTTCCGAAAATTTGCATGACTATACATAATAAATGTGCAAAAGGGAATAAAAATTCATAATAGTTTCATCTAAAGTGAAGTGTATACACCACTTACCACCATATGAAAGCTCCATAAATTTCTTGTTAGCTGTATATTGGTCCTGTTTACGATTATTGGTGTTTTATATAAAGCTTCATGTTCTTCCGAATTTCGGACTCATACTTGTATTCTGCGAATACCCACACAATTCCTGAAGATACGTTGTAACACTATACAGAGTGTTCCAAACACATTGACCTGAGCTTTTACTCCTTAAATATTGATCTTAGACATACATAATAAATTACAAAGTTGTGTAGAAAAAGGTACAGAATTTTATGAAATCGATAAAAGTTTATAGGGGATTAAATTTGAAGAAATACATAATTTAAATTTTTATACAGCCCCCGTACAAAAACATTTCCAATGAGTAAAATGTGCCCCATACACTAATAAGGTGATTAACAAAATTTCAACATTTTATCATAAAAAGGCCCAGAGATATGCTTAAACAAAGTTGGTGAGGGATTAATCACACACTAAAATGTAGATGTTTACAGCAAGAGTGCAAATGACGCAACGCAGAAATGCATCATAGGCAAATAATACCTGCCTCTAATCCTTAATGGATCTTTGGCTTGGATTAAAAAATTTTTGAACAAGCTTTGTAATCTGTATGTAAAGTTATTATTTCTACACAGTGTAGATACTTTTGTACCAATAAATAGCAAAATTATTTATTTATGTAATCATTGTTTCGTTTCGTAATTTGTGTATGACCCCTGAAACGCGATCTGCCGACATGATTTTTCCCCTCTGAGAACCCATGTTGATGCATCGAAAAGTGGTTTAAGTCAGCCTTTTTGTCTTTTCATATCTCTGGGACTTTTCATGAAAAATGCTGAAATTTTATACATTACCTTATTAGTGTATGGGGCACATTTTACTCGTTGGAAATATTTTTGAACGGGGGCCGTATAAAAATTCAAATTTATTTCTTTAAATTTAATTCCCTTGAAAATTTTAATCGATTTCATAAAATTCTGTACATTTTTTTACGCAACTTTGTAATTTATTACATATATCTAAGATCAATATTTAAGGATTAAAAGTCGAGGTCAGTGTTTTTGGGACACCCTGTATATTAAGTAACGTATAATTGTAAATTCGCTAACAATGCATACGTCACAAATCTAAACAATAATTACCAGAATAAATGTATACTATCTAATCCAATTTTCTGAGCCAGAAATTATGCCAAGCGCCCAATAACGGTGTTGAAGGACAAGTTCGTTATGCACAGAAATATTTTATGTCGCTTTTGGGCCTTTTGTATATGATATAGATAGATAAGCAAGGCTCGGGTATTTTTCAAAGAACTAGAGTATTCTTATCTATTCACGATCTGAAAGAGAGAACATATAAATCAGCAACTAAAAGGATAACAAGTATTCGGAAAAGGACAAAGTTGCGCTAATAACTGTAGGCAGCAGTAATATCTTGTTGTCTGGCAACAGATAGGAAATTGCATTAGCGAATAGTATCACAATTTGCATTAATATGAATTCTACACAAACTAACCGACGGTTGTCTATGATGATAAAGGAAAATGTCTGTCTGTTTATTTATTTGTCGCGCAGCGTAAACAAGTACAGTAATGCTGCAGGCCAGTCCCGAAGACACCTTGAATCAACAATTTTTTATTCGAATTAGTTTGTTATCTTACGTTGAAGTGCAATTTTGAGTTATTTTCAAACAGATTGGTTATTGAGTGATCTAAAATATGTTGTTTTTGTTTATTTTATTTGTTTGTTATTAATGTCCAGGCAATGGATTTACTGATTATTCTTCATAAAGACTATCGAGATGTGGATCATTTTGCCATCACATGACATTGTCCTTTACGGACAGATTTGAACCACCCTCTGCGACAACCTGGGGGGTTTATGCGGACAACGTTGGGAATAAGACAAGGTGATTATCCGCCATTCAACGAGACTACAGCCGGAAGAGCAATAGTGGGCGAAACCGGGCATGGTGAAGGCAACCGTTGACGGGTCTGGGAACAGGTCACAAAGGCATGCTCCTCCTTGACACCTGGAAACGCTTGCTTTAAGAACCACAAGCACGTTAGCACCTGGACGTATCCACAGATTGATCACCCCCCGGAAAAGGAGCTAAGATCGATAAACCACAGTCTTGTGATGAGCCCCCGGGGCATGCGCTTCACAGACACCATGAAATCTATGTCCACAGGTGGGACTCAAACCCATAATCGATAGAGCACGAGGAAACCCTTGCCAGTATAATTACTTCATATTTTAAAAAATTTGAAAATACATCAAAATATGCTTGTTTTATGCAATTTCCATTTCATACTGTTGCATTGGAAAATTGAGAATTCGCATGATTCGAATTTTTTGCATCGATATAAAATGACGTCATCTCATTCAAATAAAAAGAAAATAATTACTCTATTTTTGAATGATTTATGAATTAAGTGGGTCTATAAAAGTTGCGCATTTTGATATTAGGTAAAAAGAAGAAATTTGGTCGGAGAAAATCAGCAGAAACAATTTCCAGTTTCCTGGCTTCACAAGTGGATGCGTATCCGTTGCTAAGGGTTTCAAGAAGAAGGTTTCCGAAATTCGTGACATTTCAACAGGAGTTATAAAGCTTTAGCTGGTTATCGAGAATTTGCTGTGAGTTCCAGTACAAATTTAATCTGAGATTTTCATCTTATTTCTCGGACAAAGCCGGTTTATTCGCTCTGGTCTTTTATAAGGGTGTTTTGTTCAGGGTTCTTTAGTACTGCAATATATATTTTATGTTTAAATGATATATTTCCTATGTTAAAACAATCTTATTTATTTATTAAATTAATTAAATTAATCTATTTTTACAGCAGTCTCGCACCATCATCGCATTCCAGCATTGACTGTACCACAAACTCTAGAGAAAGTATAAAGGATTTCAAGTCTCTGTCTATACAATAAAAATTCTCAAGAAAGGATAAATACAAAACGTAGAAGAATTTTCAGAATAAATCAAATTAATAATGACGACAAAGAATGATAAATTGTAAATTCAAATACCGATAAAACTCGTTGTCAAATTTCAAATAATTGTCTAGAAAGATCAGTAAATAGACTATTTTGTGTGATGTACGAATAGCCTAATGCATCCAGAACAGGACCTGCCCCACAAATTTCAATTTTATGGAAAATAGTAACAGAAATAGAACTTTTGTTACTAAATCTTGAAAAGAATAAATAATCCTATTGTTGTCACTTATTCAAATAAGCATATAACATGTAACATATAATGTAATTTTCTTGATTAATTTTACAGATTTTGGGTACTCACTGGTAAAATTATTTTGAAAAGTAACATTTATTATATCTCGAAAACGGTTCACATCTATACATCAATAGTACCTATATTTGGAGTGAAAGTGTTTGGGTGTGAAAGTACTTACAAAGCATTCAATCATTTGAAAATAGTATAACTATTTAAACTTTAATGGATAAAGAATTTATCCATTTTATATAAAAAATTCGTAATCTCTTGAGTAATATCTTGCCAAAATTTTGACACAATTACGTTCTTATAATTTTCGTTTCGATTTTCGAAAAATTGATTTCCCTCATTTGAGATCCCCATAGGCTATCAATAGGCTTCTGAATTTTTTTTCCTCTGAATGATCGTACCGAATTTTATTCGAATTGATCAATTTGTTTGGGAAATATTGTACGTAAAGTAGAAAAAATAAATGAAATTTCTAATATCTCGAGAACGGTTCATGAAAATTTCAAAATCATAATATCCAACCATTTCTGGTTTAAAATCTTGACTATGCAAACAGTCATTTGATAATAGTGAGTTTATTTTATTTTGTATGCATTTTACTTTCCTTGGTACTTTCTTTTTACTTGGTACTACTTTTACTTTCCTTTCATAGTACTGCATAGAGAAAGTATAGGAATCGTGCCGAAAATCGCAACTGGAGATTTCGACAGATATACACATCTTGGGACCCCTAGAACACGAAAACACTATTTTTAGCATGACGTATATGTGTGTGTCTGTCTGTGCAATGTATGTATCCACTCTAATTAAAAAACTAATGAATCGAATTTTATAAAATTTGGGAGGTATCAGTTGTGTTGTTGCTGTTGAAACCCAGACCGTCAGTTGTGTGTGACACTGGTGCTGATTAGTTTTTAGTACTATTCAGGATAAAACAACCCGCTTTTTTTTGCGAAATTGCCTGTATCTACTTTAGCTGAAAAACTAATTGCTCAAATTTTACAAAATTTGGTAGATAAGTCACTTGTGGGATATTTAGATGATTGGATTTTGATACGTTTTTGAGAAAAGAACAACCTTTTTCTACGAAATGGTCGGCAAAAATATACAATAAAAGACAATTAAATACTTGTTTTATATGTAATTTTTGAAAAAGGAAAATAATATGATCAATTCCATTACTCTAGGACTAACCGTTTTCGAGAAATTTGAGGGTTTTGCTTTTTTTTTCATTTTTTATACGCCGCCTTTGGAAAATTTTCCAATTAGCAAATAAAAACAGGAATTGATTAAAAGTGCAAATTTAGTATTATTTTGTGCAATTAAACTCAATTTAATGAATTATTTAAGGAATAAAGAGAAAATGAATTTGAGTCTGCAGGGAAAGTCATGTGCTGCCCACATCAGATATTTTTCATTTTAGATCAACAAATTAAATATTTCGAGAACGGCGTATTTTAGTGTCTTATAAATAATGACAGAAAAAGTCATGTATTACGTACGTATTTACGCAAAATATTTCTACGTAATTATGATTTTATAGCGTTTCATTGATTACAAAATGTTTGAAAAGTTTGTGGCCTCCCCTTGGTCGGTTCACCGCAAAAGTCAATAGACCTCTGACGTTCATCGACTCATACAATTACACCGAATATTATTCGATTTTATAAAATACTAGCAGCAATTACCCGGCGTTGCTCGGGATTTGCCATGCAAAACTGTGATAAAAATTACACCGGAACATATAGGGCCGTGAATCTTATATATTGTGTTTTCACTGTGAAAAATGTAAATTCATTGCATTATGTAAGAAAAAAAAATCATTGCATTATATAAGTCATAGCTGCATAAGAATGAATCTTCCTCATAAAATGCTGATAATTAAATAACCATTTTTAACACTTTACAAAATTGTTTATGACTTTGTTCTGTCTGTCTGTCCGTTAGCACGATAACTGCCGTAAAAATGCCTTTATCAAAATGAAATTTCAGTATGTTGTTCAGACGGTCTGTGGGACCTATGGGAATATAAATTAATAATATCACCCGATTAGTTTTGGATTGAAACCGGGTTGAAAAAATGAAATACATTGAACTGGACCTAATTTTTCAAACATTTTTCAGAGAATTTAAAATTCACAAATTGCTTCGATATTTTTGGGAAATATTCAAATTATCCCATGAAATATATAAAAAAATGTTCAGCAAAATATATTCAGTAGTTTTTTTAAATGACATATGCCGCCAAAATTCGCCGACAGAATTTCGCCAAGCGTTACAGAAATAGAAATAGGTTATTTTTATAATACATTCTTATATTCTTACCAAAATATTGATTTTTCATCAATTAGTTGTCATTTTCATTGATTTATAGCCATTCTTATCCCTTTGGCGGCATTTTTATCAATTTGGCGACATTTTCATTTAAAACAACATTTTCATTTTGTAGTATTTAAAAACTCGCCAATTTGGCGATATTCCGCCAAATTCGTCGCCAGAATTTTGTAAATACATTATGGTCAGAGAAATAGTTTACTCCTATAGTAGATAAACGACTAATGGCGTACAAATACAATACTATTACAGAAAGTACCTTCCCTTATAGTAGATTCTTATATTCTTTCCAAGATATTGAATTTTCATTTATTAGTCTTCATTTTCATTGATTTAGCGTTATCTTTATCAATTCGGTGACATTTTTATCAATTTGGCGATATTTCCGTAAATTACGCAAAATTAAAAATAGTCGCTAAGTTGGCTACATTCCGCCAAAATTCGTCATCACAATTACGCCAAGCATTGTGAATGGAGAAATAAACTGTTCTTATAGTAGATAAACGACTAATGGCGTCAAATTACAAAGCTATTATCTAGAGTGTCTTCTATCGTGAATAGAACTATATAGATCTACGAGAATGATGATAATAAATTCATCGCATAGTATTACTTGTGAAAAGTGAACAGATTTCATAATAGTTAATACATTTTTAACATTATGTGATTTTTTGATACATTTATTTTAAAAATGTGCAATATCTTGAGAACGGTTCTTGCTAGTGTTCTACAGTTTATGTCAATCGTTTTCTAATGAAAAATTACATAAAAAATGATCAATTACGTTACTTTATTGAATGTTTTAATTTTTTGATGATTTTTTCAAAATTTCATATCCAAATTTAGAGTGTTCTGAATATTTGATTGCGTATAAAGCAATACGCTTCCAGTATTAACTGATTTTGATTTATGTACTAAATTTTGTTCGAATCGCTTCATTCTTTCGACACACACAGAGACATCACATCAAAAACGTCTGATTAGTGTTCAGGGATGTTAGAAACGTGCTCTCCCGTCGAAAATTCGAATTCGAATTTTCGACCTCATCACAATACTTTCCTTATACATTATACTATGTATATAAGGAAAGTAAAAATCACCTAAAATTTAAAAAAAAAATTGTAAAATATGTTCACTTTTCATAATTTTATTTGAAAAATGTGCAATATCTCGAGAACGGTTCATGCTAACGTTCTAACATTTGTTTCAGTTGCATAAGAAATAATTATTTACGTAACTTTGTTGAAGGTTCTGATTTTTTATGATATTTTTAAAATTTTATTCGAAAATTAAGGGGGGGGGGGGGGTCTGAACATTCGATTGTGTTTTCAAACAATAGGCTTCCAGTGATCACTGATTATAATTTTGTAACAAATTTCGTTCAAATCGCTCCATTCGTTCGTGAGATATCGTCTCTAGAGACTAACGAACACACACAAATATATACTCACACACACAGACATCATTTCAAAAACGTTGGATTCGTGATCAGGGATGCCTGAAACGTGCTTTCCCGTTGAGAACTCGAATTTGAATTTTGCACCCCGTCACCGTATGTATATAAGAACAGTAACAAAACGAAATGGTATTTGCCGTTTAGTCCTGATGTGAACTTTCTTTTAAGCCTCTTCACTGGATTGTTTTGAATGCATTTTATTTTTCGATCACCCATCTCCCTCCTTTTCCAGCAGTTGAGCCACTGATCTGCGTCTCCATGCCAAATTTGAAGATACTCGGATGGACGGGAAAATTTTAGATGGAATGAGATGGGGGTGGTGGTACTAACCTGCTACTTTAATAGGGTTCTGGTTATTACTGATGAAATCCTAACAATAAGATCTTAACATCCTAGCAATCCACGAAAGAAACGATTTAACCCAGAGAATAGTATTTAAACAAAGCAAACTTTCTCTACACCATGCAACTATGTTGCACAAAGGCGAGAGGCAGCAAATACAATTTTTTGACAAAATGATTACCTTATGTACGGGTTGAGAAATATACACCTGAAGTTGCACTTACTATGATAGTCTGACGTAGCTAGCTGAAAGCCCTTTAGGTTGATAAGGGTTAAAGTTATTTATTTTCATTTTAAAAGAGCACTAAATTAACACAGCATTGAGGTGATGTAATTTTTTTTAGCAGGAATTAAGCTATAATTTAATAAATCGCAAGAAATGTTAAAAGATTTTTTTTCTACACTCACAAATTAAAAAAAATTCCAGATTCCTGCGCCCCCTAAATGACGCGCCTTGGGCCAGAAGCCATACTCAAAAGTATGCACGTAAAGTGCTCCAAACTTCGCTGACCTTTCAATGTTAAAATCCGTAACGCAGACTCGAGAATTCCTTTCCGACCGATCTCCCCCGAGTCTCTTCTTCACTCATTCGCAAGGTTGCTAAGGAACGCCAAACATCGCCCTCTTTGATGATGTGATCCTTAAAAGTACACCTTCCCTATAAGAAGTGAATTCGTCTCTTTTTACGAAAGTACTGCTGTTAAAAATTAAAAACGTTCTTCAGTACCAGGGCAAGGTTCTTTCATATAAAGTTGGGCACTCAGCACGGCAACCAATGAAAAACTCTTCGGCTTGACGAAATGAGAAATTAAGGTTCGTCATTCATGATGTCACGATCCAGAGGAAACTTTGAGAGGTGTCAGTTGCCAAATAGCACGCATTATTATAGTAACCAACAGTTTATTAATTTGGAAGTGCGCTGTGCACACAGAATCAAGTGACGTTCAAGGAAATTTAGTGACGTCGGTGAAGTAAGATGACACTGTCAGTTAACAAATTCGGTCCCTCTTAAGAACCCGAGATATGCGCGCGTTCTTAATTTCAATATTGTCGTATGCGCAGAGGGAGGTGAAAATAATTCAGTCATGCCCCGGTATGAACCCCCTCCCTGTACCAGAAGGTGCTCATCCCGGGGCGTGACTGACTTAATTACTATTTTTACCTGGATCTGCGCATATGATGACATAGGAATTAAGAACGCGCGCATTTTGTTCTCAGGCTTTCAAGAAGGACCGAAATTGTTGGCTGCCACTATCATCTTACTCCAGCTACGTCATCAAATTTCCTTGGACCACTAGTTCATGTGTGCACAGCACAATTTAAAATCATTGTGCAAATTGTTTACGCCTGAATAATGCCACTTCAAAATTAACATACTATTTTTAATTGTGATAATGCGAAAAAATTTTGTGTTTTACCAACTCTTCTCAAAGTTTACTCAAGACCATGATATCACGAATGACAAAACTTAATTCCCATTACGTCTAGCTGATAACTTTTTAATTGGTTGCTGAGCTGAGTGCCTAAGCTCATATTAAAGAACCTTGCTACAGTACGCTGATATATTAAAATACACATGAAAATATCCATGTAAAAGAACGAACAATCTAAACATCACTACCTTAACACATATATATATACACTATAAATTGCAGTTTAAGATTACACTGTAAACCACAGTTTAAAACAATCAATCTACTTGTAAAACCAGAAACAGCTTTGCAAGTATATTGTTGCGAACGCACAATATTCTCTCCCTGGCGCCTTCTCTTTCGTAGCGTCTCGAAGAGCAGACAGTGAATACGCAGTCCACGACGTAAGTATGACGTAAACATAACGTGAGCTAAGGGGTGCCATAATTTCCCCAGTTCGAAAACCGTTGCCAGATTTGGGATTTATCGCTAAGTTGGCTACATTTGGCGACTTCAGTCCTGTTGTTCGTGGATATCTTCGAGAAACTCCACGAAATAACGATTAGTTTAGGAGATATGGAGAGATTTCCAGAAGTTTTTATAGAAAGACTATAAAAAGGCTCATCACTCCGCTAGAGTTCAATTGACGAGTTGAGACAAGATACGAGTTACAGTGAACTGTGACTTTTGTCAATGTTTTGGGAATAGCAGCTGGTGTTTTGTGAAAGTATTTTCGTCAGTATTTTGAGAAAAATATAGATTATTTTGTAAAAATAGTAGATAATTTAAGTGCTGTTTGATTGCATATTGTTCCTGTTTACTTTGTGCTTGTGAATAAATGTGTTTTCTTATCCAGAAATTCGAACTCATTCTTGTATCCGGACTGCACACCCACGATTCCACAGAATACGTTCGTAACAATATCCTTGAGCACATTAAATATCGATCACGTTTAAGACCATATTTACAACCCTAAATTTGAAAGCACGTTCACAACCAAGAAATTTAAAAATCATGTCTCAAAATCACAAATATTCGTAGATACTCAAAACGTGTAGATCCAACCACATCCGAGAGTCAAAGTCTTGACCCCATCGAAATCTTTCCCTTTACATATACTTTCTGCGGTAGGGAAAGTAAAACCGCTTATTCATTTTCAGTGAAGCGCGTGTAAGAATGAATCCTGCAATTAGTGGTAAGAAATAAGATTACTTAAATCGCTTGCCAGAATTCTGGGAAACTCCAAATGCGAGCTGTTAAGTATTTAGAGATCACCAGAAGTGAATTTATTTTGTCGAAATGTCTAGACTGTCAGGTCATTAAAATTAGTTAAAGCAATTTTAATTTATATCCATTGCGTAATATTTTCCGAAAATCAGCGGAAAACTTTCTTTTAAGTTTTTAAAGTAATGCATTTGTATCTCAGTAAACGGTCTATCTTTAACTGATCAATTTTTTTTAGAACTGGTTGATAGTCTCTATAAAATTGCACTCAGAGTTTTTAAACAAGGGATATATATATCCTGCTAAAGGGGCAATGTCTTTCCAAGGGGATTTATCAAGAAAATTATCAGTCATTGTGTTGCATGTTGAAGAAAACCACGGAACAATCGACAGTGGCTCGAGTACGATGCAGACGATAAGTGAATCAGGTCTTTCCTTGTGGGTGGTTTGTCTTCTTCAGTGTTTTTCTTTTCGAAACAGTTCAAATATTAAAATATCGATTAATAAGTTAAAACAAGTATGGAAAAGAAGTCTACAAATACTTCAAAAATATTTTCAATAAAGACTATAAAATTATTGTAAACCGTCTTTGTTTTTACACGCCATTAATGGCGTAATAGTTACAAGAATGCCAGAGCGTTTTCGGACGCCAGAACGTCCCTCATCAGTGGCAATTGCCACTGGTGAAGACATTTTACAATGCATCTGTACTCTTTGTTGAAAATATTTTCAAGATATCGATATTGGAACTAACTTTCATAAATGATTCAAAATATTAAAATTTCGAATTATAAAAATTATATTTTGAAACCCTTATACGAAATCCAATTATATATCTTAACTAGAACTCTTAAAACAATAAAAAAATCAGATGTGGACAGCACATGACTTTCCTTATATAATGCACTGAATTTACTACTTTTACAATAAAAAAGAAATAGGTTATTTTTATAGTAGATACTTATATTCTTTCAAACATATTGAATTTTCGTCAGTCGTCATTTTCATTGAGTTAGTGTAATTTTTATCCATTTGACGAGATTTTCGTTAATTTGGAAACATTTTAAAAATTCGCCAAGTTGACGACATTCCGCCAAATTCGTCGCCAAAATCTCGTCAAGCATTACGGATGGAGAAATAAGTTATTCTTACAGCAGATAAATAACTATTGGCGTTCAACTACAAAAGTACTACTAAAAGTATCTTTTCTCATGAATGGAACGAGCTATAGATCCATGAGAATAATGTCACCAAATTTATCGTATGATATTACATATGAAAAGTGAACATGTTTCTCAACAGTAAATATATTTTTTTTAATTTATGGGATTTTTTGATAAATTTATTTGAAAAATGTGCAATATCTCGTGAACGGTTCATGCTAGCGTTCTAAAATTTATGTCAATCGTTTTACAAGCAAAAATTACATAAAAAATGTCTATTCGCGTAACTCTATTAAAGGTTTTAATTTTTAATGATTTTTTCAAAATTTTACTCGAACATTTGGGGGCGTTCTGAACATTCGATTGTGTTTAAAAACAATTGGCTTCCAGTATTCATGATTGTAATTTTTGTACCAAATTTCATGCGAATCGCTCCATTCGTTCCTGAGTATCGTCTCCACACACACACATCACCTCAAAAATATTCGATTCGTGTTCAGGGATACTTGAAACGTGCTCTCCCGTCGAAAACTTTAATAATTCGAAATTTTCCACCCCGTCTCAATACTTTCCTTATACATTATACTATGTATATAAGGAAAGTAATATATCTATATTTGATCCCCTCACAAAACTGGGTATTAAAGGTCAGGTAGTTGGGTTTCAAGAACAAGCGGTAAAAATTATCTTTGAAAATTCTTTTTATCATGAATTGTTACGGAAGGACCCGGAAATCACGTGATTGAAATTTGAGGCTGCAAGTACAGCAAAGCCCAATACAGTATACTTCATACTTATTACATGATCTTTAGTAAACGCTAGATATTGAAGGTCCGCGTGTCGCGGAAAGCCAAAAAGTATCCTACGCCCCAGAACCCCTCTTTCAAATCAAACGCCAAACGTCGTTATATCGCCAGCGTGATACGCGAAGGAGCGCTCTCTTTCTCCCAAGGTTACAATAGCAGTCACATCAAGAGAAATAAATAACTCCCGTAATTTTGCTTATCTTTTTATGGGATATATAAATCAAGAATTAAATTAATTAAATTAAGAAATAAATAAATTAAGAATTAAATTATAATTAAATTAATTCAATATTGACTAAATTAAAGAAGCGGATATATAACTTACAATTACGCAGTATAGACACTTCTTAAATGCATTATCTCTTAGATTAGAATTAAATTAATTCGGTTTTGACTTAATTAAAGAATAATTTTATTATTTTCTAATGCTATTGTATAGAGGAAGTTCACGGATCACGACATTTAGACTAAAAATTACACTTAAAGACATCATGAACACATTTCGAACATTTTGGGAAATATTTCCATCAGTGTGTTTGTGTATCTGTGGGGTGCGAATGCGCGTATCACTATGGCAATTTATATGTAGATGAATTCTGTAGAAAATTAGAAACTGATATAATATTTTGTAATAAATGGGATTAAAACATTATTCGAAATTAGAGATTTTAAGTTAGTGAGAGTACGTACAGCCATGAAATTCTATATGTAGCTGCATTCTGAAAAAATTAGAATTAGGTAGATCATTATGTAATTAACGTGATTAGAATACGCGTGAAAAGGAGGGAGGGAGACACAGAGAGCGAGAGACTGTGTGTGTGTGTGTGTGTGTCAAAATATAGTACGATCAAAATATAGTGTGGTAACTGCATGAGAGGTCAACCTTGTTTCGAGCGAGTAGGATTCAAGGGCGCCCATAAAACTTATTCCTGGGATGGCCAAACTCAAGGATGAGAGATAAATATCTACTAACTTGATACTTACATTTCTGACCTTGAACGTTCAAGGGAGCGAAAGTGCCCCCTCGCGCTCCCCTATGGGTGCCCATACAACATTTTCCAGAGGGCAAACTCATGTATGAGACGTATAATATTGACTAGTTTGATACCTACATTTATGACTTTGAACATCCATGGCTATAAGTGTTGAAGACCCGGACCACTTGACTGGCCCTAGGGCTTACAACAGCTGTTTGAGTGGCCGGGAGAGATGGCTATAAGTGTATAAAGCTTCAGACTTCACGGAGACTTTTGTGGGGTCTGGAAAAACTCTATTTTTCCATCGTTGGAGAAATCGAAACTTTGACTCCGTTAGGTTCTGTCTTCAGGTTACTAGCATAAGCAGGGAGCCTTTTCAATGGGCACCCATAGGGAAGGGAAAGGAGGCACTTCCGCTACCCTGGACATTCAAGGTCCCAAATGTGGGGATCAAGGTAGTCGATATTGTAGATATCATTCTTGAGTTTGCCCCCTGGAAAAGTGCTATGGGCGCCCATGCTTGCAGTATCGACAATGGGACAGAACCTAACGGAGCTGAATATTTTTGTTTCTCTTTCGAGGGCGAATAAAATGGGTGGGAGTGTCAAAAGGACTTTGTCAATGACTTTGCGTCCTCCACAGCTTAACCGAATTAACTTTTATTTTGCGCAAATATTGTAGTTGAGACGATTATAACCGTCAAACTCAATATATCTTAAATCAAGAATATTAATTTCCCCAAAGAGACAGGAATTATCAAATAAATTAAACTTCATTTTCCAAGATATTGAATATTCATCAATTTGGCAGCACTTTTATTAATTTAGTGTCATTTTTGCCGATTTGGCAACATTTGAAATAAAATATCAAGTTGACGATATTTTGTTAATTTATCGACAAGCATTACAGACAGACAGACAAACTAATAAATTGCATTTGACGAATTGTTTGATGTCAAAATACAAAACTATTGCAAAGCAGTGTCTCGTGAATGAAACCCACCAGAATGATGCTAGCACAGTTGCTACATAATATTGCACAAGGAATGGGAACATATTACGGTAGTTTTAGCACAGTTTTAGTTTCATATATATTTTAAAATTTATTTGAAAAACGTACAATATATCAAGAATAGCTCATGCTAGTATACCAAAGTTTATGTTATTCATTTTCTAATAAAAAATTAAATAAAAAATGTTATTTTACGTAACAATATTAAAGGTTCTGATTTTTTATGATTTTTTTCAAAATTTCATTCGAAAGTTTGGAGCTGGTTACCAAATATTATATCGCTTATAAAATCAATAGACTTCTAGTATTCACTGATTGTAATAAACGAAACAATTTTCATTTGAAACGTTTCATCCGTTCGTTGGATATCGCATCCACTAACTCAAGGACTCACATACTAATAAACATACACTACATAGTTCACTTCGATAGAGCTTGCAATGTCGTCCCAGTAGCTCAATGGTAGAGCATCGGCTGGCCAGTTTGAAGATCCAGAGTTTAATTTCCGTTTGAGTAGCAAGGTTCTTTACAACACACACACTAATATACATACACACACACTAATATACATACAAACACACTAATACACATACATGCATAAGAGCTTGCATTTTCGTCCCAGCAGCTCAGTGATAGAGCATCTGCGGGCCAATTCGAAGATCCAGAATTCGATTCCCGGTTAGGGCAGCAACGTTCTTTACAACACACACATACACACTAATATACATACATACACACACACTAATATACATACATACACACACACTAATGAAATGCCAACGGCTCTACCGTGCTGAAAACACCGGTTCTCGTTAGAGCACCGAAATCAAGCAGCATTGGGCGCGGTTAGTACTTGGGTGGGTGACCACCTGGGAACACCGCGTGCTGTTGGCATATTTCGGACGCGGTAGCCCGGTGGTTTGCGCGCTGGTTTTGCACGCTGCCATAACTGCTACCGTGTTCTTGCGGAGCACGATCACGTTAAACATGTGGGTTCGTAAGTCCTTCCGAGAGGTTGGTGGAAGGGGAAGGAGGGTACGGCCCCTGTGGATGCCTCCCCCACTGGGTTCCGGTCTAAATTGGGTGGCACTTCCCGGCTGTCCAAACGGTTACCTTACACCTTTCTGGTAGGTCGGACGGTCTGGGTCTCAACAACAACAACACACACTAAAGCACATACACACACTAATACACATGCACATACATTAATATACATGCGCGCGCACACACACACACACACAGATATCACTTAACATTCGATTCGATTTCAAGGATATTTGAAACGAACTCTACCGTCGAAAACACAAAGAAGAATTCGAGTTTTCGACCTCGTCATAATACTTTCCCTATACATTATATGAGTGTTTTTCAAACTTATTTTGTCGCGAAACTGTTTTGAAATTTTATTTGATGGTAGACCCCTAAAATAATAAAAATCCCTTGTTGTCCAAATTATGCATCAAAATTTTACTCGTTTTTAAATTTAAGAGAATTTACATGAAACTATCACGTCGCGGAACACATCTTGATAAACGATGCATTATACTCGGTATGTCAGAAAAGTAACATTTATTGCTCCCACAAACCGAAAATGTCAAGCAAATTTCCTTAAAATGTCACAAATTTTGCATTTTTAAAATGACAAATATTCCCTCCTTTCAAATAATCCTCAAATTTCGTCACTGATTCTTATGCTATATAAGTATTGAACAACATACGGATTCTACACATATATTTATTCCGAAATCTCGCATATAATCGTTTTATTCAAATAATAAATTATATATGTGTGTGGAACATTTCTTAAACTCATTGCAAACAATCTGTGTGCACAAAAAGTTTTTAAATACATGTATTTTCATAGTATTACTTTAAAACCAAAAAATACATAAAGCATGATTTAAATAATCGGGTACAAATTTATCTAATCGGTCTTCCTGAACAATATCGCGGATTAAAAACAATCGTCTTTCCCTCCGCTTTTGCAGGAGTTGCAAGAATAGTGTACCAGAATTGGAGATAAAACGTCGTTTGGCGTGTGAAGTGAAAGAAGGGTTCTGGCGTAGGATACATTTTGGCCGACCGCGGTTGTGTCACTCAAAATTAGAAATCGCAAAACGCGAATATTTCTTATGAAAAGGGCATATGAAGATCTTCTTCCTAAAATAATTGGTCTAACTCATTACATATAATACCCAAAGGTTCTATAGACTGGACACCAACTGACGATGACCAGCAAGATTTTACACAAATAGGAAAAGGATGTACTATGTTTTCAAAAATTGAATTGCTGAAAGCTTTTCATCAGATACCGGTAAATCTAGGTGATATAGCAGGGCGGAACAACCCAGTGATTAGAGTTCAAATATTGCACTCAGAAAGAGCCAAGTTCGATTCCCGGCATTTCCCAAACTATCTATGTTCACGCAGAGAACTGGTTAAATATGTAGGTCTGAGAGGTTAGCGGTATGGGAAGGAGGGTATGATACCTGTGGGTATCGCCCACTACTGTGTTCCGGTCTCAACTGGGTGACACTGTCAAAGCCGTCTAAACATATACCTTATACATTCGGTTAGGTCGTACGGTCTGGGTCGAAAAAGAGATGATATATCAGAAACTGCGATTACAAAGCCATTCAGACTATTTTTTAACTGTAATATTTAATTTAGTAACTTCATTTATGAAAGTTTATTTTAGAATTTGCATACGAAAATTTTTTAATCCCTGTGCGTCCTTTGCCATTAGCAAATAACTAGGGGGCTGTAAGTACAGAAGACTATTAATTGCGGGTTTTGCTCCCATTACTCTCTGATTCTGAAAATATGCACTTATCCAGCTAGTTAACTTTCATGCCACCTCCTCGTGTTATAGTTTATTTCTCGTTCAGCTAGAGTGCTTAGATTTTACTTTCCTTAAATACATAATACAATGTATAAGGAAAGTATTGGGACGGGGTCAAAAATTCGATACCAAGTTTTCGACGGGAGAGCACGTTTCAAGCATCCCTAAACACGAATTAAACGTTTTTGAGTTGATGTCTGTGTGCGTAAGTGTGTGTGTGTATGTGTGTGTGCTTGAAAGATAGTCTGTGGATAAGATATCTCGCGAAAAAATGGAGCGATTCGAACTATATTTGGTACAAAAATTACAATCTGTAAATACTGGAAGCCTATTGTTTTTGTGCTCAATCGGATGTTCAGAATCACTCTAAATTTTCGAATGAAATATTGAAAAAAACATCAAAAATCAAAAGCTATAATAAAGTTACGTAAATGGTCATATCTTATGTAATTTTTCCTTAGAAAACAATTGACATAAATTTTAGAACGCTAGCATAAATCATTCTTGAGATATTGCACATTTTTCAAAGAAAATTATCAAAAAATTATATAACATAAAAACTATATATTAACTACTGTGAAATATGTTCACTTTCACAAATAATATCATACGATAAAATTGGTGACATCATTCTCGTGTATCTAGCTCATTCCATTCATGAGAAAAATACTTTAAGTAATACTTTTGTATTTGAACGTCAATAGTCATTATTCTGCTATAAGAATAACTTATTTCTCCGTCCGTAACATAAATAATCATTTTTTTTATGTAATTTTTCATTAGAAAACGATTGACATAAAATTTAGTATGCTAGCATGAACCGTTCTCGACACATTGCACATTTTTCAAATAACTTTATCAAAAAATCACATAAAAATTAAAAAAATATATGAACTATTGAGAAATCTGTTCACTTTCATATGTAATATTATGCGATAAATTTATTATCATCATTCTCGTAGATCTAGCTCCTTCCATTCACGAGAGAAGACACTTTGGGCAATAGCTTTGTAATTTGACGCCATTATTCTTTTATCTATCATAAGACTAACCTTTTTCTCCATAAACAATGCTTGGAGAAATTTTGGCGTCGAATTTGGCGGAATATCGTCAATTAGTCGAGTTTCTTAAATGTTGCCAAATTGACGAAAATATCGCCAAATTGAATAATATGTCACCAAATTGATAAAAATGACGTTAAATGAAATAAAATGAAGACTAATTGATGAAGTTCTAATATATTGGAAAGAATAAGAATCTACTATATTAGAAGATACATCGGATAATAGTTTTGTATTTGGACGCCATTAGTCGTTTATGTGCTATAAGAGTAACCTATTTCTCCGACCATAATGTTTGACGAAATTTTAGCGATGAATTTATCGGAATATCGCCAACTTGGTAAGTTTTTGAAATGTCGCCAAATTAATGAAAATGACACTAAATCAATGAAAATGACAACTAATTGATTAAAATTCAATATTTTGAAAATATTATAAGAGTCTACCATAAGACTCCGTCTGTAAAGCTTGGCAAAATTCTGTCGACGAATTTTGGCGGCATATCGCCTACTTGGCGATTTTTTAAATGTTGCCAAATTGACGAAACTGTTGCCAAATTGATAAAAATCTTATCAAATTGATAAAAATGTCGCCAAATTGATAAGAATGACTCCAAATAGGATGCAATATTTTGGAAATTTTTAATTCCGTCATATGATGGGCATACCTTTTATTATATAAGAAATGCTCTTCTAATATCGCCAACTTGGCGATATTTGGCCCTACATTGGCGAAAATATCGTCAAAATTGCAAAAATGACCCCAAGTTAATGAAAATGGTGCCTAATTGATAAATTTATTATTAAAATATTTAAATATGTGAACTATATTGATTATTGAGCATGCTATCAATATTGATAATTGTTAATTTAGAGTTGCGTAAAATATAAGTTAATTGGGTACGAAATAGTTTTAGATGCTGTCATCCGGATGTACAATTTAACGTTACAAACACTGTGCGGTGGATCTTTTCATCACTTTTTCACTGTTAAAGAAGTAAATTTATGTATTATATAAAGAAAGTCATGTGCTGCTCACATCAGATTTTTTGCTATGTGCCCATGGATCGACATTAACTGAGCAGGTGGATTCTGGGATAAGAATATATTGCTTGTGTTTGAAATTAAATTATTGACATTCTTTATGTTTTTAGGTAAGAAATGTTTATATTTTAACTATCGCATGTATATATTTATAACATTCCAATTTATGAATAGAATTTTACCATTGGATCTAGTTAATTGTTCTATTTATGTGGCTAGTTATCATGCGGAACATTTGAAAAAGGGCTTGACCAAAATGAGAAGAATTGGCAGTTAGCTCTGCTACGTAGCTAGTCTTATCTAAAGTAAAGTCTTATCGAAACTTACTTCGCACCAGAAGACTCCAAAATGTCTGCCCACTGATTCATATCAAACAGTTCTGCTTGGAAACTGTGAGCAAAATCTCCGTAAGTCATACCACTTTTATAATTTTCTTCCATAAACTGGACATACTGTTGCTTAGCGTCGCCTAACCAACACCACCATAACCATGCACTTTCTGAACCAAAAGAGGGCACAGAAAACACACCCCAGTGAATAAAAATACCTATCTTGGATTGATCATACCATTCTGGAAGGGGTCTTGAATCCAGTGATTCCCATGTCGCTGTGTAAGCGAAAACACTTGGTATGAATAGCAAAACAGCTGATATATGAGATGAAAGCATTTTTAATTCATCACTAATAACCGACGTCCGAGTTTCAAAAAGTAATTTCCCCAAAAATATGAATTTCTATCCATTCACTTTTCTATTCCTTGAAACGTGTTCACTGGAGTACAGCAGCATGATGTGTTAAGCATAATCGTCTGTTTTGATAATAAAAGTTCATTCACATTGATGGCAACATAATAAATCTCTTGACTTTGCTTTCTTTTTATAATCTATGATAACTGATCTGATAAATAGCAAATCGCAAACAAATCTATACTCGAAATCGCCCAATAGCATAAACTTTTTACTTTTTACTTTGCCCCCCCCCCCTACCGCACACAGTAATATAATTGTATATAGAGAAAGATTTGGAATCGTGTCGAATCGAAACTCGAATTTTCAACGGATCTACACGTCTCGAGCAGTCTCTGAAATGAAGCTGGAATTTTCCTGAGCGGCTGAAATTTCGGCTTTTCTGATAGTTACCCGAAATTATCAACAAAAAAATTTGATGTGGGCAGCACATGACTTTCCTTATATAATGCAATGGATTTACTAGTTGTGCAATAAAAAAGTACAATAAAAAAATAATGTGTAAGATCCACGGCGCTGTGTTTTTATCGTTGAATTGTATATTGGGCGATTTTCAGGATGACAACATACAAAACTATTTCAAAATACTCAATTAACTTATACTTCGCGAATCTTTAAACAATCATCAATATTGATAGCATCCTCAAGAAGCGATATAGTCCATATATTAAAATACTTAATAATTATTTCATCATCTAGTCATCATGTTCATTGATTTAGCGTCATTTTTATCCATTTGGCGACATTTTCGTTAATTGGACAACATTTAAAAAAGTTGCTAAGTTGGCGGCATTCAGCCAAAATCTCGCTAAACGTTATGGACGGAGAAACAAGTTATTCTTGTAGCAGATAACTGAGTATTAGCGTCTAAATACAAAAGTATTACCTAAAGTATCTTTTCTCATGAATGGAACTAGCTAGATCCACGAGAATGCTGTCACCCAATTTATCGCATGATATTACTTATGAAAAGTGAACATATTTCACAATAG